>JARHVA010000662.1:3302500-3377500 GCA_037957365.1 Torreya grandis
CATGAAACTTTACAAGTTGACAGTTCATCTATACCCCTCACAGTTTGCTTGCAACTATAGTCCAAAGTTTGTTCAAAATTTCCCTTAAGAATGAGAATATTCCCTTCGATGATGCATCTTACCGATTGAATTTTTTAAATCCATGTCCTAATGGATATAAAATTAAGGCCAATTTTACATTCATATTCCCATCTATACATGTTTATAAAGACAATTCATTGATTAGGCACATGAGTCAAAAGACATACATTCTACTAACTAACGTTTGGTCCCCTAAAGTGAGATTTGACTACGAGAGAAAATGTACCACCATTTATTCTATGTCATGAGTGGATAATAATCCTATAGAAAATAATTATAGGACTCACCTATGTAATACAAGATGATAGTTCATATCTACACCTCATGGGTCACTTGTAATGCCTACCCAAAGTTCGTTCCATTTTTCCCCTTAATAACAAGAAAAATCTCTTTGGGGATGTGTTAGGTTGCCTACAAGTTTTGACTTTGTGGCCTAATAGAAGGAGGACAAAGGGAAATATTAAATTTATACACCCATCTATAAGGCCATTTTAGATTGAGTGTAATGTATTATTTATAGTCATTAGGGGGAAAGGTGCATGTATGTGTGAGAGAGATTTAAAATTTCTATAATATTCTATGATTATTAAATAAAGAGAGTGTTTTTATCTCCATTTTGAGTTCTTTTGAGTGAGTGTAACATTCATAGGGGAGTAACATTTGATTCATGTATCCCCCTCATTATTTTTTTCTTAGATGACACTCTTATTACATTCTAAAAATCATTCACCCCAAACAAGGTATATGAAATTTTATCAATAGGGTATTTTTTAAGGATTGAAAAAATCTATACATTATAGAAGGGTAGGCGAATTATCAAACTAGTATCAAACATAACATAGGTGAATAATGATAAATTTATAATAAAGAGTATTTAATTTTGGTTAATGTTTAATATTTAAGTAATTAACTAAGGCAAAAAATAAATACCAAAAAATTTTATGAGGCAAATATCTTTTTATGATAAATTATTGTGAGGCAAATATAATATTACAATATAAAGTGCATTATGGTCACGATAGACCTAATAAATCATAGAACACAATATATTTATCCAATATTATCCTTTTATAATATATTGATTTCTATTCATATCAAACTCTCCTATATAAGTTTTTATACTATAATATCAGTTAACTATTCTCTAACAAACTACATGTATTCTTCATGTTTTGAAGACCAACAAACTGCATAACTAGAAAAACTACATATTATACCCATATTTATTATATTTAACAAATTGTTACTCATTAAGTAGTGTCTAAAATGAGTTCAAAAAATAAGGAATGTATTCCATATGTCAAGCACTTTACTTTGTATAGTCAAAAAAGAATGATCGTATTTATATTAAACTTGTTTATAGTTACATTGCACTTCTTCCAAAAAGTTTCTCAAAATTTTATAGTATCAGATCATAATGCTATGAGTTTCAATCATCTAAATGCGAATAAAATTCCTATGATTCGATGGGTTATTTTCTCAAGAGATAAGATGGTAGAAGCTGAAAAATGACTTTCCAGTGCATGCAAGCAATGGGGGGCATAAAATTTTATACCCATTTAATATTTATTCTTCCACATGGCATACCTTTATGAAAATATAATATTTTAAATTCTTACCACAAAAAAAAAATCCATATAACAACTTTCATGGTAACCTAAATTTTGTTAGTGGTTCCTATGGATAAAATTTAGGAAGTGCATGGTACCATACATAGTAATAACCTCCTATAATTTGTTAGTAGTACCCATTGAAAAAAAATTAGGTAGCCCCAACATGGGACCACTAGTTAAATGACATGCATAATAGAAATATTTTTTTTAAAATTCAAATAATATACTATATTTTTTAGATAAAAAATATAATACTTAGAAGGCAAAATTAATAGCTAGAAGGCTTCCTCAACAAAAGATTATGCAGTTCCCCTCCTACTAACATAATGGTTGATTACTTGCAAATGGGTATGTTTATTTATTATGGCTTTATTTTTATTTTAAATCCTTTCCTATATTAATTCAAATTTACCTAATTTGTGCATCTTGGAATTACTTATATAACTCCAAAATCTTCATATCATATAGGCTCAATTGATTGTTTACCTTAGTCTAATAGAGAACACTTCAAACCTAGATATAAAAGCCTCAGGTGAGTAGAGAACACTTTGAACCCAAATCTAAAAGCTTTAGTCTAGTAAAGAACCCTTCAAACCCAAATCTAACATCCATATCCATTTTTTGAGTTAGGTTCCTTATGTGCTTCATAGTTAACCTCTTTATAGATAAAACTAGCCACTTTTGAGTGCAAGTTAGAGTAACATATAATTGGTAAAGTCCCCCCTTGCAGGAAAAGTATACCAAGACATTTTATTATAGAACATAGATTGAGGTAAAACACAACACTTAAAATCAACATAAAATCAATATCAAGATTCAAAGGAAATAGATGTTAGTCCCTAAAAAATATTTTCTACCTAAACTAACCCATAAAACCAATTCTCTTTTGGCATAAATATTTTTTTAATGAAAACATATGAGAAAATATTTTGTAGTTTCTTAGAAAAAAACACACTAAGATGCCACTGCTATAATATTCCATTGTAAAATTTAAAAATCAATTGAAATGGTTATCTAAAATCTGGATTATTGAGTGTGTCACACAACTTTAAATTTCATAATTATTTCTTTTTCTATTTATATTAATTATAAACCAATCACCTTGGCATTCCTAAATATTTTATTATTGGTCACTAGAACTAAATGATTGTATGTAGATGCAAATATTTATTCTAACAAGTGCCTCTAAATCTCAAATAAACTATCTTATCCATTTTTAGTGTTTGAACTCATAAAGTTAAGAAATCTTCAATGAGGATAGAATTGGACATCAAAGGTAAATTCATAGTTAAATAATTCCCTTTTACTCTCTAGTGAAAACATCCTACCTAACCACATGAAAGAAAAAAAATTTACACATATTTTCTTTCTATTTAGATTTTACTTTAATGAAAACAGGAAGCTACAAATTGTATGCCTCAAACAACACCCCTATGTACAATGGAGAAATAACATTTTGTGCCTTCTTATGTGGTAACATTTTACTAACATCTTTGAGATGAAGTAATAATACCCATTATTGTGGTTTGAAACATTGAACTTAAACCAACTACAAAGCATTAAAGTTATTAATTTCTTAATATTCAAAATTGAATAGGAAGGACTAAATTTTGACAAATTATTCCTCTATATTGAGTATATATTATGTAGAATTATTGTATCCATAATAAAATAATTAGAATTATCATAAGGTCTATTTGTAGCAAAAATTCCTAAATATAGTTGTATAAAATCATTTTTGGAAGGAATTGTGTCAGATCCTTGGTTAAAAATTCGTATAGATTGTGATCCTTTTTCCATTTGTTCTAGTGATAGGTAGGGATAGAAGGTCATGTTTTGAAAGCTTATAAATAACTATATGAACTTTCATTTTCACATCTTGCTTGCACTCACAAATTTTAAAATCTATAGATAGTGGGAGAAACTTTTAGTATTTAAAAAAAAAAACTTAAATCCATTTAAGCATATCCATAACTATAAATATTAGTACTTGATCTATGTATAGTATAAATTTGATTTCCAAGTACAAGTTATATGGTAGTAGATATATAAGTTGTTAATTACTTGTTTTGGTTCCCCTTTAATAGATTTATGCCAATTTCTTTTTGACTCAATGTAAATAATAGTAGTTCACTTATCCACAGGATTGAATGGCATAAAATGAACTTCATGGATCCCTAATCTAGCTTGTAATAAATTTTCATTAGTTAACATGAAAAGTAACATGGTGAGAACAAACATATAGAGATGAAAGCCAAATATCCCTTTGAGTTTCCAACCTCCTTTTGATATGATAACATTCCAACCATAGCATCATCAATGACATCTTGATTTTTAGTTCTTGAATCCCTGACCACTAGCAACAATACTTGATATTTATCTACTCCTTTTGTAAATACCTGAGCATAATAGAAATGATCATGTTAGAAGAGGATACATGAATCTGTACCAATGTTTTGAAAAAAAACTTCCTCAATTTTCAAATCCATATATTTATAAAGAGAATAATATCATGTCCAAGAAACTTAGTTCTTGAGACACAAACGTACATTAAGACCTAGTAGCTCCAAACATGCATCTAATACTTATTTACATATTAGACCTAGTCAAAGAAGGAGGTTTTCAAACAGAGGTGACATGAATCTTAAGGTTTAAAATCCCATGAGGCTTATAGTGTGGCATATAGACCCTATAGAAACACTCGTATTATAGATTTATTTCATAACTAATATGATTTTGAATATGGCATTGATTGTTTATCCTTATGTATAGTACATATTTGTGTTTATAGGCATAATATAAGCAATATGTCTCAACCTATTATAGTTGACTTTAAATTCAGTCCCATTAATCTCTATGATTTTTTTTATACATTAATGATAATTTTAATTTCAATTTTTATAATTAAGAACATTAACTTACCTCAATAAGATTTTAATCAACACTTAGCTTATTTAGTATAAGAGTTATAGTTTTACCATTACAGAGGACATCCATTCCAACCATTTATTCAATGGCACTCATTATGTTTTTAATATCTCCATGTACATATTATCACAAATTAAGACTATAAACATTAAGGCATTTGTAGCAATGAAACAATCCTTGTAATTTATGGAGAAAAATGGCTCTAAAAAGGTCTACTAAAACACTCCTTTTAATTTAATGAAAAATAAAATTGGTTTTAAAATTTTATTTCCATTACCTACTAAGAGATACGGTGTGGACTAATAGCCATAATTACAAATAACATGGTATGCATTAAAATGGGAATTCCACCAATAAATAAAACAATAATATTATTCACCTTGTTCTAATAATCTCTCTGTTGGATGGGAAACATTACAACACTCTTTATTTATATGCCAATGGCAATAGAAAAATGCAAAAGTTACCAATGTCTTTTAAAACCTAAATCAATACATTCATCCAAAAAAACACAAACAATTAGTGAATTTAGCAAACCTTAAAATTTTCCAAATAGTTTTTGTAAGGACACATACCTTTTGAAAATGTCTAATGTGTTGGTGGAGTATATTAAATAGGAATCTCTTGTAAATAAAGTTTGAAATCTAGTGGCAATAATAATGGCCTCAATTTCACCTTGCTTTCTACTGGATTTATAATTCACTGACAAGAATGGGTATTTCTTCAACAATGAAACATGCATAATAAATTTACCTCATAATGTCATACATTCTACCTTATAAAAATAAATTTATCACAACTTTTGACATCAATAAGTCTCACAAATAATCATAGTTTTAGACAAGTCAATATGACCCCTGCCATATATAAACATGAAATGAAATAAATGTCATTATTCAATATAAAAAACAATGAATAGCTCTCATATCTAAGTGCTAAGAAGGAGACAACTAAAAACATGCCTTTACTTCCCAATAATATTTACATTCTTAAAATAGATAGACTTATGGGCTAGCATGTGGTATGTTACATTCCTAGCTATTTTATTTACTTATGGCCATGTAGGCCATGCATATAAAGGCTAGATATAGTTTCATTATATGAGTATAGATCATTATATTTCTCCAAGAGATGAATACTATGGTTTCACGATTGAACTTATTGGTCATGATGTGATCTTGGATGAGACATAAAATCTTATAATGAAAATACCAATAGAATCTAATATAGCTATGTGATAAGTATTGCTTGGTGCTTGCAAAAATTTAGGGAAACCTATTATGGAATGTTAATTTGAGTTAGATCCACTAAAGGATAGAAATAATGTGGAATTGTCAAGAATATAAGCAAAAATAGTTGGGCAAGAAGAAGTAGCATACAACTAGATCTTCAAAAGTAAACCAAGACTAATATTATACAACCATACCATTCAAATTCAAATATGCAATAAAAATATCACACATTTATCCTCTAAAAAGCTTCTCAGATGAATACTTCAATGTATGAAAACCATGGAGTTCATAATTTTAGTCCAAAAACCATACATGATTTGTTTTCATAATGTAGATTAAGTATAATCTAGGTCTTCATTCTCATAAATAAATGAATGCATATCAAGGTATTGCATCATATTACACTTAATAGTAAGCAATGATCAACACTCCATAACTTATGATATTAAAGCAAATAAAATATAGGATTAATTATTAAGATCAACATGACAATATAGTTCCATAAGACTAAATCAATTACATAGAGCATAGAGAAAACAAGTCAACATTCTAACTGAAGGCACAATATCATTAACAAGTACAGATAGTATCTATATCCCATTCAACAAAATATTTCACATGTTTATCAACTTGATTAAGAAAATAGAGATAATGAAAGTCTAGCAAGTTTGAAAAAATAAACACCACTATATTAAATTATCTATTAAAAAATCATTCACTATCTTTAATAGGTTCTAGACTTTTATTTCATCACATATAGAGCATGAACTATTTCAAATCCATTTCCCTAATGGACACCATTTACATCAAATTAATCAACATCTCATCATACATTTGATTAAAAATAAAAATAAATATAAAAAACTAAAACTTCAAACTATACAAAATAATCTTTAAATCTGTACATCAATACAAAATTTGCATAGATGATCTTACCTTAGCAACATCATTTGGTTTGTATATAAAAATATTAAATACAAATATTTTGAAGTCCCAAGAACCCATTTCATCATCTATATGCTAGATTGAATATTGTAAAAATACATATCCTCTATTTTTTCATTGATTTATTCATCCTTAAGTCATTTTCTAGTCTCAATACTCTTTAGGAACCAACCATATTTTTGTTCCCTCTTATGATACATTCATATGACCAAAGTGTCAATTCTCTATCATATGGGAAGTTTTTGACATCATATTTTGTTGTATGCAAATAAACATAATGCATAAGATTGTTGTTTAATCTATTCCTTATTTTGGGCTTCAGAAATGAAACTGTAATGAAAACTATTTCATCTTCTACATAACCTAAAATCATTATTTGATAGAATTCACACAATTTAAAATATTTAAATATATGGTGCTTCAAGGTTTCACTCCTCTCTAGTTTGTCTCATAATCTTGTAATAAAACCATTTGGCAATGTCAAATCACACCAAGATCTATGAACATCACAATTTGCATGAAAATCCTAGGAGTAGGTAAGAGCAATGCAAATAAAAAATGGGCTTCATAATAGTTTATTGACTGATTGATTATCCAAAAAGAATAAAGGAGGTAAATTATATAGTGAGAGGTTAGGTCACCAAAAAGGTAACAACTCAACTCACTATTATAAAACACATTAAGTGCATTTCCCCTAATGACTTAAAAAACCCTAAATAAGGTGACTAAAAACCATGTACATAAAATTAAAAGTAGAAAAATACCTACACTAACACCCCCTAAAGTGTAGCTTAAGTGGGTAGAATAATTGGGTCTTGGAAATGAGTCCTAATGAAGTACCCAAATATAATACAACTCCCATAAGGTAGAAAAAAGAGAAAAATCATAGGACAAAACTCCTCTCCAAAAAGAGGGCAAATTAGAAAGTTCATGCTCTAAGGACATTAGGCACAACTAAAAATATGTCTACAAATGAGAGTACAAAAACATATAGAGAGAATAGCTAATAAGTCTCCATAGAAGATGTTGAATATGCCTACAATATATCTCATAAAATGATGAATGTCATTGATGAGGTCCTTTACTTAGATATTGAAGAAGTTCCATCTACATCACATAATATTTATTCCCTTTGCCAAAACAAGAACACAAATTATGTACTAGAAGTCTACCTATTCCAAAATCAATGATGAAGACATCAATATGAATAACTCTAAGTAGAGTCCAAAACATAAGTGTGTCATATGTCTGGAAAGATCATACTTAAGAATTGAATGTAATGCCACTGAAGTGAACCTATCAGAAGTGAAGTGAAGAGTGCATCACCCTAGATCAATGAATGTGTCCACCAAGTACTTGATGGATTTGTAATCAAGGTATAATTCCTATATAAGGAATAATTCTACTCATTCAAGGGAGGATGGATAACTACTTTATGCAATGATGTTGCAAAGAAAGTAGAGGCTAAGAAGGAATACAAAATACCTATTATCTATGAAGTATAATACCTGATGTCTAATGAGTCCTGAATCAATATACCTACAACCTATAATGTCTTAAGTGGACTAAAGGTAAGTGAATGAATAACTAACTCCTAAATATATGGAAGGTGAAAAGGAGATGTTGGAGGTGAGTCCTTGTCACTATAGTAGTCATTTGTGCTATAAGAAGAGTCATCAATGTCATAGATGTACTTAGGATCAAAAGTGTCATCAAGTATAGGTGAGTCTAAAAAATAAGAATGGCCTGGAATATTCACTAAATGAATGTCCATGTGAAGTGGAGAGCATAGTTCAACAACTCATGAAACTAAATAAGAGACTATAGATGAAGTATATGGATCTGTGGATTGAATATCTATAAGAAGTAAAGAGTTGTTAATGCTCTCATAAGGTGTAATCTCACTAGAAATAGTAAATTCCTCTAGATTACCAAACTATGAAGACTCTAAAAGAGTAAAATCATACACAAGAATTGAAGTAGAATCTATAATGGGATAACTAAGGTTGGGTAAAATCTCATCCTATAATTTTGGTTCAATAGAAATAAGAACACTGTCCACCATGGATGTGTCATCACAGGAAATAGGAGTAGGAGGAGAGAGTACAATAGTCTATAAATATATGATAAGAAGAAGAGGAATATGAGTGATATAAATCTTAGATGGATATCTGAAAAGAGATGAGAGGATTCTCCAAATAGTGTTTGGACACATGGTGAGTTGCATATGGTGATGTAGATCTCATGAAATGTGCATCATCAAGGTATGAAGAGGACATCAAACACAAATGAGAATGCATCCAAATAAGAAGTAATAAAATGAGAATGTGTATAAGATACTTAAAATAATACACAACACTACACAATACCCCCTTAGAATTTTCATCAATGAACCCCCTTAAATTTTCAAATACAAGCACACTCATATAGAGATCAAACACAACTGAGAATGTGTGTTGAGTAGTTAATGCATAAATACAAGGAAATAAGATGTCAAAATCATCTGATAATACATAAAATAATGTACAATAGTGAATAATATATAGTTGTATATGGCCCAAAAATTTGACCAATGCATAGAGCATGGAAAATATGCACTTTTGAAGAAGATGACACTCAAAAAGGAGCTATCAATTAAAAGTTATACATGTTTAAAAATTTGAGATCACATAAAAAAATATCCACCCAACATTAATTTGAAATTTTTTGGATACCCCGAATAAAATTCTAAAATGTTTGGGTTGATTGGAGATTAGGTTTGGGGATAGAGTTAAGCCCCCACTACTAGGAATCAAGATTTAAGCCCCCACATGTGACTACACCATATGATTAGGAGATAAGAAAAATTATGAGTGCCCCCCCTTCCTCAATTTTTATTTATGTGATTGATGTAGGAGTGATGCCACTCCCAAAATTACTCCAAATTTCAAATGAATAGTTGCATTTTTCATTTGTTTAAATTTGGTGGCCTTTTAGACATCATATTGTGTAAAAAGGGTGGTTAGAACTTGCGGTGTATTTTTATAGTGGTGAGAACCCATAGTGTGTGCCTATAGGAGGGTTTTATTCTAAAGGTAGTGCTTACATGAGTTCCATGGTCTGTTAGTAGTGCCTTCAAGTGTGTTGGGGTCTGGGTAGTATTTGTTTGCTTGGCATGATCCAATGGTCTGTCAGTCACATTATAAGGATCTAATGCTATGTAAAGCACATTTTTAAGATATGATGGTATGTCAATAACATTTTTAGGATCCAATGGTGTTCTATGCATGTTTTGGGGATCTAGATCCTACTTGAGTAGGTATCAAAATATAGAGCTTGCTTAAACAGGTGTTGGGCCTACTAACCTTGCACATAAAGACTCGAATGTACAATAAGCTTCAAAAGTATGCCAAAGGTGAATTGTCCACTATGATTTGTATTTCCACCTCAAAATGTTAGATGCCTAAAAAATTTCCACCTAGGCCTATTTTTTTATGTCAAAAGTCTGACCAAGACCATAAACCACTAAAACTACTTGTAAGGGTTAGAAATTTTACTGAAACTAGAAAACCTAAAAATATGTAGATCTGGTATGGCTCCTCCAAAAACTAAAAGAGACCCATTTGATAACTTGAAAAACCTACAAAAAATCTGAAATTTTTTCCTAATTTGATAATCTCACTATAATGATATGTGAAAAATCATAGAAAAAGCCTTGAAACCCTCCAAAAATGGTTGAAATTAATTTTCACAAATCTAGGTTGTGTTTATAGTTGATTTTAGGGTTTTGATGCCTTTTGAATATGATGGCATTGTATATTTTGTTATTGGATAATTTAGATGTATTGTTTGCACATATTTGCATGAAATCCCACCAAACTTACGAAACCACTAAAAATCAAGAAAAGTAACAAGAATGAATGAAGGAAATATCTCACCAAAGATTTTAAAATGGCAAAGCGGTCATCATATCATAGCTATGATACCATGTCATGTCACTCCAAGATCTCTAAACATCAAAAAATAACTGAAAACCCTAAGAGTAGGTGAGAGCAATGTAAATCAAAAGTGGGCTTCATAATAGTTCATTCACGAATTGATTAGCCAAAAATTATAAAGGGAAGTATATTGTATAGTGAGATATTAGGTCACCAAAAAGGTAACAACTCAACTCACTATTAGAAAAAACATTAAGTGTATTTCCCCTAATGACCTTAACAACCCCAAGCAAGTTGACTAACAACCATGTAGATAAAACTAAAAGTAGGAAAAATCCTACATTAATAAACAATGGATCATCTAATTGGGTATATTATTCCAACATAGTGTTCAACAAACATTTTGCTTATTTACACAAATTTTTTGGATGAAAAATTCCATCAAAATGATGATCTTCACTATTGATTCCATAGTAATAATGATCAATCAAAATATTCACCTTCCTTTAAAATTCTAAAAAATTACCTCTTTTCCAATATCGGGGTTATAAAACTGAGGATTAATAATAGACATTGCTTAGAAAATCTCATCCCTTGGAAATATTTATCTTATTTCTAAAGTTAATGTCCTTACAATATCAATAATAGTTTCCTTTATAAATTTAGTAACATCATGAAAGTTTTCTTTATAAATTTTATTATGCTTTATAGTGCTACCATGTTTATGAAGAATATAGAGAGGAACCATATTTTCACATACTAAAACACATACCTATTTTCTTTTATATAGCTTTAAAAAAATTATTTGGTTTGTAATATCGATAACTTATTTCCACTTTGCCAATTCAATGTTGTCAAAATCTTTTATTTGAGATATATATTTTCTAATAGTATATATGCCATTTATATTGCCTTTGTATATTCTACCAAATATAAAGTCTATTTTAAAACAATATTTATCAATTCACATTTGATATATAATGGTAAGGTTGCCACATAAATTCAATAATGTTTAAACATTGGTTAATTAATGTAAAACTATATCTGTAGTGAAACATTGTTTAACCATGACACCAACCAATGAAAGATATTCATCATACAAAATTTTAAAAATATCATACAATAAAATCCATCATGTTTCATCATTTTTTAAAAGCTTCTTTTCACTTGCTAAACCATCTAAAAAAATTGAATTTAATGACCCTCTTTGAGCATCTACAAAATTATCTATATAAATCCTCCACAAGATTTTTCTACTTTATTAACCAATCTTTGATTGCTAAGAATTTCATATGCCAAACCTTTTCTATGCTTCATACAATGAATACTAAGCATGGTGTGATATTGGTTTGTATTCAAACATAAATAACATCATGATTTACTTGCATGATGAATTCCTCATTTGCTCCAGGACACACGAATGTTTTAACCCACCTACCTCATGAAGAGTATTCATCATAATATGAAACAAATATTTTATTGTACAACTCTCCTTAATCGTACATAGAGCTAAAAAATTATGCATTTCTCACATGTTTTTTACTACATAAACAATCATGCAAGCCCATGGATTTGTATCAATTATTTTGGCCTAATCTAATGATAAGGAAAATAATGTGGAATTTTAAAGGTTTTATTCCAAGTCTTCTTTGACAAATTTTGTCATATGTTTTAAAAAATTTCCAAACACTATTTGTAGACCAATGTGATGAAGGTAAGCTGGGAACTAGAAGGAAGTGAAACAAATCTTTATAATAGATAAAATATAATATTGGTATGCCATTTTAAAAAAAGTACAGCATGGTAGATAATTGCATTGTTTTAGCCTATAAAATTTCTAAAATTTTATCTTTGAATAAGTTGTAAAGTGTCCCCTTCATTTCTTTTTTACAGTCACTATTCATCTCTTTCTCATACAATTCTTTATTTTCATTGTTCTCACATTCTTTTGTTGTCTTTCACCTTAACTTTCATTTGAATTTCCCATCAATTTCATATTTATAATATACCTTTTCATAATATTTTTTAATATTATCCTTATTTAATTAAAATTTAACATCTCTCCCATATGCCAACTATAAAATTATACGTTTAACTTATGTCACATCCCCATACATTTTCTTGGAATACTAGATTCATCTAATTCTTTAGTGAAATCCACTATCACTTCAATATAAATAAAATAAACTTCTTCATTTTTTTTAGTTTGGGATAAATTTAGTTTTATCATCTATTGTTACTCAGGGACAATCAAATATGCCAACATCATGTTCAACTTCAACTTTTTTTCCATGAAAAACATGTTGCATGTTACCATAATATGAAATAGGTTTTTATTCGAAGATTATATCTTCCCTTTAACCTTGTCTTCCATCTTTCCTTGACCCTTGTATTTCATTGAAATTATTTACCTACAAATAAGTATAAAATACATAATAAATCTAATGAAAAGAAAACATTGGAAAAATAAGAAATTTCTAGTATTTGGATATAACTTAACAAATTAGAATCAAAATTTATAAAAACTAGTATAATTGAGTTGGTGATAACTCTACTCTTTAATATCAATTTTTACCTTACATTTTCTAGGAATTTAATTCATGGTTTACATTGCAAATCACTTGAGTGACCTGGTGTAGTAATTTTGTATACATGTTAAGGCATAATAGTACTATTGTTATTAATGAAAGAAAACTTAGATGTACTCATACTGTATGTTTTGGTCTTTGGAAAAAAAGTTTTGATCTTGGAAATGAATAATCTTGTTAGATGTCTCTATTATTTTTTATTAAAGGGGAAAACCCTTGAAAGTAATATTAATTATTGTTTGTTCATTTTAAAAACTTCAATACTATATAATATTTGGTTACAACAAATGTTTATGTCCAAAAATAAATTTAATTCATAGTCAATGGTTGGATAATATATAAGGTCTATATATGCCCACATGATTATATCTTAATACGGGATTGTGACCAATAAAACATAGATTCATAATAACTAGGTTTTGGTATTTTCTTTTGAAGTCCCACTATTAAATGATTTCAATAGTATTATAAATTAGATGTTTTTAACTATATTAACAATTATAGTTTAATACACATAATAAAATTTTGAATCAAAACATAGAATCAATCTTCTAAATCATCCCAAAACCACTATATAACAAGAGATTCTACACTATAACCAACATACTCTATATTTTCTCTCAAATTATCCACCATAAACAAATTATGATATCGTTATCTTTTAAAAAAATTAAATTAAAAAATAGGCTTACCATTCCACAACCAAAACAAATAAAGATACCAACCAAATAATAAATAATATTCTTAAAAAGTTAAATCATTTTATTTAATATGGATAATGAATAATGGACAAACATGTAAAATATTGTTATGGAAGCATTGATAGTACAATTTTAGTTCATCAAAATGGATTCCCAAAAAGGATCGAGGAATGAACTAGAACTTATCCATAATCACATTATTTAAAGAGGTGAATTTATGTTGAGAGACCATATAAAAATATATAATATAAATGTCAATGATCAACCAAATCATGTCAATAGGATGCAAAATCATAGAAAGTAATAATAGTTAATCAAGGCTGAAATATTGAAGTCAAAAGGGATATAAAAGCTTAGGGATAGAGCAAATTCAATTTACAAGGAATCCAAAATTAAGAAGGACCTAGAAATCACATGTGTTATTAAAGATATTAATAAAGGCTATACAAAAATGAGAAATAAAAGGTATAACGTTTTTTAAAGAATCCCAACTAATAATAACAAATAATAGAATTATCCAAAAAAAAATGTGTTACAAATATGTGTAGGTTGTTACATAACACCAAGAATCAAAAATATTTTATATGAATATTTTTAAATGTGGGTTGTAGAAGCAATGATAACTAGATCAAAAGATAGGTGAAACATTGCATAATACTCAAGGAAAAAAGTGTGGGTTGTGCCTCTAATATTCACTCTAAAGAGAATAACCATGATCCCAAGTCATCATTTAGAATCCCTAGGATGTTATGGTACATAATGTGTTATTTTTTGGATAAAACTTGTAATGTAAAGTCATGTTATAATGTAGGATATAACTGTAAGTTACTTTTTGGAGGTCTTTGTATGGCCACAAAGCTGTAATTTTAATATGAACATTTCATCTTAGAATTAGAATGAACACAAAATAACTATATGCACATTATAAAGTTAGGAAATGAAAATTTAAGATAAAACTTAGAATGTAAAGTTTTAAAATCCATGAGTCTATCAAAACCTCCAAGAAAAAAAAATTAAAAAGTAAAAAAAACTAATCTCTTAACACATAGAATATAATACTTAATGTCACCAAGGCTCAAGGTGAAAGTTTGAATAAGAACATACTTTCAGCCTGATTATACTTTTAAAATAAGAGCATACTTTTAGCTTGATTAAACTTTTATCAATCAAGGTCCTCTTTAAAATTCATTTTATTTTTTATTAGTAATAACATATTAAAAAAGTTTATTAAATATAATGATTAACATCCTTTTTTTAATCAACAACGCATGGAGTGTAATTGTGTCTTTGTTTTTACGGTGATCTAAGTTTCAAAAAACCTTGTTATTATATTTAGAAGGTGACCTGATAGTAAAAAACATTATCTTCATTCATAAAGACCTCAACCCTAGTATAGAACAAGGAATATTACTCTAGAAATAGACAATCAAGAAAATTAAAATATACCCAATAGTGAGCACTAAGCATAGTAAATAGAAGATAAATTTTCATCCTTAAAATTACCCCTAACAAATACAAATAAAGGGATGAAAATAAGACAAAATGTGTTCATCCTATAGGGATTACAAAGGGTTATAAATGTTGTTTAATAGATTTAGAATTGAATTGGTTGATGTACTCCCTCTAATCCAAGAGACATGATGCATTGAAAGGTCATTTAGGAAGCTAAAATAACTTGCTTAAATCTCATATGAAGTTGAAATTTTAGATTATTGGAGAATAAAAATTCTCTCAAAATCCCAAATACTTAATTAACCTTTTTAATTTATTCTTAACAAAATAGGGTCAATTCTCTTAATGATTAACTAAAGTCCTATACAAAAGGGAAAACAAAAGAGAGAGAGTGGCTGATAAAACCAAAAAATAAGAAATTGCATATTCTATTGCTTAATTTTGATATTAATTAGTACGCCAAAATTAATTCCCTTTCATCTTAATAGTGTAACAAACCCCCCCCACAAAAAATCTCTTCAAACATGGAGTTTGGAATAGTAATCAAGATCAATCAACACAAGGAATTATGTGTACCCATATTAAAGATGCACGTGGACTAGGGTTTGAATCATATGTATAGGTTTAATCCTATTAAATTAGACATGAAATTATCTAATGGAGTAATGTAGTTGAGGCCCTTACCTTAGATTAGCTAGTGTTGCAAGAAATTATAACCACAAATAATCAACCATCAATTAATCTTAGGGGCTCAAACACACACATATTTTAAACCATTTAACCAAAAAGCATAAACTATATAAAAATACATAACTTTGAATCTAAGAAAAATTGACATAACCCAATAACTAATAATTTCCTATAAAACATTCACATTAAATATTTATCCAATAAAAATTTTATCCCCAGGTTTAGCCATGTAGAGAGAAACTCACTATTAAATGAAAATGAATGCATATGGTAAACCCCACAAATAGTTACAAATGTCCTAAAATAAGGTTGAATATTTTCATTAGATCTTATAATGTATATACAAAAATGGCCATATAAATAAATATTGGAATGTAAATCTAAGTAGATCTTTCATTATCTTCCAATAAAAATACATTGGATGCATAAGGAACCCTGGAGATATAAATCTAACAGATGACTTCTAATTATTTTATGGAAAACCCAAAAATAAAAATGTTGTGATTATTAAACACATAGTAGGAGATAAGTAGAGGTTAAAACAAATGTTATAAGCATTAGAGGCCTAAAATTAATGGAAACAACCTTTGACAATTATATTTTTAATATTTGTGACATGATATTAATAGAAATAGCCTCTACCAATTTTATTTCTATTATATGTAGCCTTAAAAAATTTAAAAACACTTAAAAAGTGTGTCTTAAATATTGGTAGCCTAGAATGGTGTTTGCATTGGTCTAGTAAGCTATGATAATGTATGGGGAAGTAACTTCAAAGTTCACAGTGAAGGGGGACCTAATGATCTATGAGAATGTCTAACGAGTGCAAAGAAAACTCTAGCTATAATCCAAGGTGCAGGCATCTTATGAATTCTTCCAAAATTTTCTCAAACTCATCCCAAACAATTTATTTTATCCTCAATCCATTTTCGTATCTAAAATTATCTCAAAATTGGAAATAAATATTATAGATTGTCTCATGATTTTTGAGTGTCTGATGTTCTATCTGATTGGATTTCAAATCTATGTTATTTGGTAAACCTTTATATTATCATATGTGGTGGTAAATAATGATAACCAATGACTAATATAACTATAATCAACTACAATATAGAGGCAAGTAATTTATAGTCTTCCATCTACCACTATAATAGCCCACTATAGGATTGTACTTGATCCTTGAAGAAATCCCCTAGATGGAATATGCCCCCCTAATGAGGTTGATGACTCCATCATCAGTATGTTCTTTAGGATCATCCTTGGTTATGGTAGTGACTATAATTAAGGTGATTTCTCTATGAAGATAAATATAGTTTTGAACATTATTTTCTTTTGAATCCATATGAATTATTATATATTATTCCCAAGTAAAAATTTATCTCTTATCATTTTTTGATTTTCATGCACTTTCACATCATTTTGTTAATATTATTCCCAAGCTATTTTTTTCCTCTAATCACCTACTCTTTTATAGAGCAACCTTATTTTCCAATTATAATTTTTTATGCAATTTTTAATATGAATTCATATAACATAATCCTCTTATAAATCATTCCATCACTTGAAACTACTAGCCATTATATATTTTTTTTAGACATTCCTTCGTTATTTACTTTTTATATCATCCTGCAATAGTCTCCTCTTCTAATACAATAGTATGCCACACATATATTAGAATTATTCCATCTGCACTATCTTTCATATTATATATAACTACCATAATATTAAGAAACAATACTTTTGACCATGTCAACTTCAACTCCTGTTGGACTTTGAGAAACACCTACAAGCTTCCCCCCCCCCAAGGTTTGGTATTCATAATTTTTTATCTTTATTTTCCAATTTTCAAGACATGTTATGATTGCACAGTAGTGACATATATAATTGGTGTTGATGACATAATTTTAATTCACATAGGTGAACACAAGATGAATGATAATGATGATAGAAATGCAACTACTTCATTAAATAGGAAACATCACATTCATTACACCATAATAAAATATATACAAGAGACATGCATAGTCATCATATATGGAAATGACTCAACACAATACAATGTAACTAGGAATGTCACCATTGATAAACATTATAGTATAAATATTCTCTAATATCTTAAAACTTTACTCACTATTGATATTCAATAGACTTGTGCATGTATAATTCTATGGCTTTGAGTCCAGTATATCCATGATTTCATAATTCAATTTCTCAATCTATAGCTCAAATCATGATTAATTAAATCCTTTTAATTTTTATGTATTAAAAAAATATAAATAACTTCACATTTTTCACACTCATGATTTAGTAGGAACTCTAAGTTTGCCTAAACTACATAGCTCAATTATGATTAGAATGCGTTTAAGCTCAACTAGGCCATGTGTATCATAAAAATGTAAACCATACCATTATCTGCATTAGGTTTTATTGGTTTGGGTGACAATAAAATAGTCCATCACATATCAAAAATCAACTCAATTAATGAATTATGAAAATATTAAACACATCCTCAACATGGATTATAAAATGTGCCTCATAGGGGCTCAAACACATAAATTTGGAACCATTTAACCAACAAGCCCAAGCTATAAAAATATGTATAACTCTGTATTTGAGAAAAAGGGAGATAAACCAAAAACTAATGATTTCCTATAAAGCATTAACATTAAATATTTATCCAGCAAGAATTTTTCCCCCAAGTTTAGCCATGGAGAGAGAAATTCATTATTAAATGAAGATGAATTCATACAATAATCCCCATAAATATTTACAAATGTCCTAAAATAAGGTTGGATATTTTCCTTATATCCTCTATTTTTTATACAATAATGGCCATAGAAATAAATCCTAGAATGGAAATCTACATAGATATTTCATTATCTTTCAATAGGCAATACATTGGATGCATAAGAAAACCTAGATATCTAAATATAATAGGTGACTTATACTTATTTTATAGAAAACCTAAAAATAAAATGATGTGATTGATAAACACATATTTGGAGATAAACATAGATTAAAACAAATTTTCTAAGCACTAGAGGCCTAAAATTAATGGTAATAACCTCTAATAGTTATTCTTTTATTATTTTTGGCCTATGATTAATGGTAGTAGCCTTTGCCAATTGTGTTTTTATTGTTTTTGGCTTGAAAATTTATTTAAAAACACTTAACAAGTGTGTCTCAAATGTTGTGGGCCTAGAATGATGTTTGGGTTGGTATAACAATCTATGATAACATATGGGGAAGTAACTTCGAAGTTCACAATGAAAGGGGACCATATGGTCTGTGAGAAATTCCAATGAATGTGGATAAAATTCTAGTTGTCATCCAAGGTGGGTGAATCTTCTAATTTATTCCATAATTTTTATGAAACATGTACCAAAGGTTACTTCTATCTTAAATACATTTTTGTATTGAAAATTCTCTTAAAAACTATAAAAAAATCTTATAGATTATCTCCTAATTTGTGTGAACATCTTATGTTCTATCTGATTAGATTTAGCATCTATGTTTTTTTTTACCCTTTATATTATTGTATTTTATGGCAGCCAATGATAACCAATGAATACGATAAATATCATTAGCTACAATATAGAGGAAATTAATTCATAGTGTTCCATCTGATAATGTAATATCCCACTATAGGATTATAAATACCTATAAAAAGCTTCAACAATCAACACATGCCATAGCCAAATGCCAAGGTGAACAAGGAGAGATGACGCAAGTGCACAATTTGAAAAGAATCTTTGCCCACAAATCCAATCACAATACCCCCTAGGCCAAATTGAAATTTCAATTCACAAGGAAGGTAAAGAGTTTTATTTTTGTATTTGTATTGTTTGTTGTTTGCTTTTTATTTTCTCCCCTAAGTATCTAGGCTCAAAATGCTAATCTTTGATGTGTTTTTCATTATTTTTCACTCTACTAATGAATAAACTAATATTGTCCTTGAATTCCTTGATTACACTTGATCCTTAAATCAATCCCCTAAATGGATTATGCCCTCCTCAATAGGGTTGATGACTCCATCATCAATACATTTTTCAAGATTGTTATTGGTTATGGTAGTGACCATAATCAAGGTAAGTTATGTGCAAGGATAAATATAGTTGTTAACATAATTTACTTTTGAATCCATGTGAATTATTATATATTACTCCTAGATAGAAATTTCTCTCTTATTTTTTGCTTATTTCCATGGATTTTCATATCCTTCTATTAATATTATTCCCCAGTTAAACTTATTTTTTATCTAATCACCTATTCTTTTGTAGAGTAGTCTTATTTTCATATTCTAATTTTTTATGCCACTTATAATATTAATTCATATAAAATATTATTTTTATAAACCTTTCCATCATTTGAAATTACTAACCAATGCATATTTTGTTTAGACATTATAACTTCATTACTTGATTTTATATCAACTTACAATAGTCTCCTCTTATAATATAATATTATGCCACATATTTGTTGAAATTATCCCATCATAAATACCTACCATATTACCTCTAACTCCTATAATATTGAGAAAAAATACTTTTGACCATGACGACTTCGACTCATATTAGACTTTGAGAAATACTTTCAAGATTCTTCCTCCCATTTTTTGGTATTTATACCTTTTTATCTTTTTTACAATTTTCAAGATAGGTTATGATTGCATGGTATTGAAAACTATAATTGATGTTGATGACACAATTTAACTTCACATAGGTGAAAATAAGATGGACGATGATGATAATATGAATTTAGCTATTTCATTAAATAAGAAACATCACATTCATTACACTAAAATAAACTTTATATAAGAAGCATGCATAGTCATCTTATATTGAAATGACTCAACAAAATACAATGTAAATAAGAATGTCACCATTAAAAAACACTATAATATAGATAGTCTCCAATATCCTCAAACTTTACTCACTAATGATACTCAATAAACTTTTACATGTGTAATTATATGGTTTTGAGTCTAGTAAATCCATAACTTCATAATTTAATTTCTCAGTATATATCTCAAATCATGATGAATCACCTCTTTTTAATTTTTACCTATAATTTTTTTAATAAAAAACTTCACATTTTTCACACTCATGATTTATTAGGAACTCATGGTTTGCCTAAATTTCATAGGTCAACTATAATGAGAATGCACGTCAACTCAACTAATCCATGTGTACCATAAAAATTTAAACCACACCATTATTTCATTAGGATTTATAGTTTGGGTGATAATCAACTAAGACATCACATAACAACAATAAACTCAATTAAGGAATTATGAAATTTTTGAACACAACCTCACCATGGATTAAAAAATGTGCCCCTTATTAGCATTGGTTACACCACCATGTCCCTTGATATTCACTATTGGTGTATGAATTATGGTATATAAATATAATGTAGATTGAATCAGTTAAAGTGGTCATTATCAGGTCAATCACATTCATAAGGGCATTTCAGATTTTTCTTTCTTATCTAAAGTTTTTGGGTCATTTTTTTAGGTAATTTAAGTATGGATGAAAGAATATAAAGGACATTGACATTTTAATATATCAAATTTTAATTTTTGGGATTGAGTACATTCAATATTCAACACTCAAAGTCATTACTTCAATAATCCATTTTAAGGGTATCCATTCCTTCCATGATGGTAGGCTTGACTACAGGGAAAAATATGCCCACAATAAATTGGTCATAGAAGGAATGACAACCCATGATAAATGGATCATCCAAGTAATCATTATACTATTAATTACTACACATAGAATCCCTAAACATGATATCTAAAAATTAGAGTTATTAAGTCTCCACAGTCCATTATAGTAAACCAAAGATTTGGCAAATATCATGAGATATCTATAAGACCAAAATCTTAGAGAGACCTTCATAGTATTTTGGAAGATTTTTTATAGTATCATGCAGAGTGGAGGCTTAAAAAATGTAATTTTTAGATCTTTTGAATCATCCTAACCCTATGTGATCCATCGCCATCAAGATGAAAAAGTTAATCAAGATCAAAAATATCATAAACAAGTCTCTTCATGAGCTTTAGAATTTCCAATAATACCACAACCCATTCATTTCCACACAAACCTAAGTATATCTAAGGAAATATAAAAAAATGAGGTAGACATTATTCTAATCTATCTCCCTTGTTTTACCTACTTTCCTTCAACATTTTTATATCAATCTAAATAAACTTTGTCATTTATAATGATACCATATCTGATTCATTACAACATAAACCTAAGTAGATCCAAACAAATCTAGAAAAAATAGGTAGAGATTATTCTAATCTATCTCCCATGTTTTATCTACTTTCCTTCAATATTTTTCTATCAAGCTTACTACTAATAGTTTTGACTTGTTTAATAGAAACCCAAATCTAAAGAAAAAAAATTCCACCATTCAAGAACAAATAGAAAAACATTTAGAAATTATAATTGATAAAAAAAATACCACCAACATTCATAATCCATAATTATAATTATATATTAAAATAATATAAAGTTGTCAAAGAGTTTGCATGCAAATAAGATGAAAGGTGTTCAAAACAAATCTCCCTTACCTAATTGGCTCAAGGCATGAATCCTCAGTCTAAGAGGATTGATGCCTCTAATAAGGACTCATTTGCTAAAAATTTAGTCTATTACGCTCTATGTCTCCTTTGCATGTGTATATTTTAGGGACAAGGACTTATTTCGAACTAATAGTTCAAAGTTCAATGCAAGAAACATGTCGATCTTTAGCTTAAATTTCTATTTACCCATTATGAAATTTTGGAAATAATCATGAAATGCCATTTTCAACCCCTATATATATTATTATTTTAATAATTCACCCATACGCAAATAATATTGTTAAAAATCACCAGTTAGATATAATTTACCCTTAAAAAATACCCTAGTTATCAACATGTGAAGCTTTCTAAGCCATACTAGCATTATAAAGTTTTTGCTAATATCTTAACTTTATTATCTATAATTCACTCACATAACATTATAATTTGTATAATTTATATAAATTAGCATAGTTTTACTTTATCTAAACCTCTTTCATGTCCCACTAGTAACATTATTCACTTCACTTTCTACCACTCTACAACTAATGACCTTATGTTTGGGAGGAAATAATAATAAGTGGATTTATTTCACAACACAACTATGTTACTTATTACCAAACTTATTATCACTATGACAAATCATTTGTTTCATGTATATTGAATTTAAATGGTGTTTCAAAATTATATTTACATATCAAGTGTTTGATCCTTCATTTGTTAACTCTTCTGTATCTCAATCAAAGCAATGTGGCACATCCATAAAATATATATTTGTTAAACTTAAAAATAAAATTGAAAGTTATATTTTTATAGAGTGCTTGGATATATATTTTATCCCCATAATTTTTCTTTCCAACTCCTCCACCTTGCAATCAATAGTATGTGGTGCAATGATAGGAACTTTATTTGTCAAACTTAAAATGAAAAGGAATATTCTAGTTTTTCAAAATGCTTAGACATATATTTTGTCCCAAAAATTTTCATTTTTTAAATTACAATATGTGGAATTGTGTTTTCTTTGATTAAATTCATTTTGATCTTAACTACCTATATTGTGATCTTTAATTCCTACATTTTGATCTTAATGTCCTAGTTTTTGATCTTGATTTCCTACATTGTGATTGTGGTTTATCTATATGATTTTAAATCACATTCCAAAGTTCTTCCTTTATGAATAAATTCAATAAATATAATGTAAAACAAATAATAATAATAATAATAATAATAATAATAATAATAATAATAATAATAATAATAATAATAATAATAATAATAATGACTTATAAAAAGTAAATATTTATACATAAATTATAACAATGTATGATTCATATAGATATGTTAGATAGTATGTAGGTGTATCCAAATTATGCCATAATGACATACAAAATGGGCTATATCAGCTTACAATATAGACCATATATATATATATATATATATATATATATATATATATATATATATATATATACAAAATTTCCCATAGAGGCATACAAAGTCATATATGTATGTATGAATATAATTTTAAACTATTATTCATAAAAATCTATCCAAATCAGCATGTAAGAAATAAATTATGCCTACAACTACCCCTAATAGCACAACTAGCTCTCTTGTTGTGCAATGCCTTCAAATAAATTGCACTTCATCACCATAAATGTAGAAGTTTGGGTGTTTTATGTGTCATTATGGGGAGGGACTCTCCTCCCATATTATGAAGGATAAAGTGTCTATGAAAAAACCTCATAAAATGGTTTTGGAATCATAATATAAAAATTAGAAAACAATGCATTAAAATGATATATGTAAAATGATAAAATTGTCAAGAATAAAATTGTGAAATAAGGTGATTCTGGACTTATGGCTAATCTTATGTATTATACATATAGGTTTAGATCTATGTGCATAAAAAATATAATGTATGGTATCATTACATGAAGTTAAAATAGACAATTTTATTATATGTGTTCTCACCAGTCTTTGTCTATGAGTTAGGCAGTGATGGGGAGATACTACATCTTCGGACATAAATGCAGCATTAGTCTTAGGTTTTTGAAATCTAACCAGGGTACCCATATCATCTCTCATCATCTGTAAAAGAAACAAATGAAAGAGGTCAATTAGGAATCAATTAAAAGGAAACCCATTTTAAGATAAATTTAAATTTTTCCTTTTATATAAAGAGAGATAAATAATAACAAGTAATTATAATGTCAATTACAATTTTATAATCATGTTGTATTAGTCTAAATGAGGTAATAATAACATTTTTCATGTAATATATACAAAAAAATGAAAGGTAAAAAGTACAACTTATTAATTACTTCCCAACATGAGTGTAGGATAATGTAATACTAATCACCACCTCAAGAATGGGATCCAAACCAAGTGGGGTACCTAAAATATTAGATATCATCTATACAAATTATAAACATGAAATAAGTAAAATATTAATAAATTAAATTAAAAAAATTAAAATATAAACTTAATATTACTTTACATTAACATAAACAAACTATAATTAAATATATGTGTTAATACATATGGTGAAGCAAGTAAGTCATGCATATCTAGTTGCATATTAATGTCCTTATGTGCTGAAGTAATTTTATATGGAATATATTATTGTGTGCTAGTGTTTGTTGGTGCTAAATTAATTATATATGGCATATATTATTATGTACTAGTGTCCTATACAGATGTGTGTATTAGATTTGTATATGTAACACATATATGTAAACTCTAAATGTGTGGTCTAATACACTTCCTCCCACATTATGTTAAATAATGTGTAGGAACTATAGGATGAATGCTATCTATGCCACCATGTCAAGCACCAATAGTATGAGGGACACTACTAAATGCACTACCACCTATAGCCTGTGTACAACTCCTTAGTGTATACATCCCATGGTTAATCATAACATGTGTAAGACTATTAAATACCTCAAGGGTGTCCATAAGTGTACCATGATGAAATATTTTTGTATGAAAGTATGTTTTATTATCCTTGTATTTATCTATCGATGGTTTTGGAAATTTCAGTTCCATTTGGCACCAATTTTATCAAATGAGGACCCACCTCCCATACCTTGGGATGCCATCATGTCAAAATAATTTAGGATTTATTTTAAAACAAACTCGTAGTAAATATTTTTAAAAATTACAATGGAAACTCATTATTTTTATATGAAGGTTCATTAAACACCATCCACCACATATCTAATTTTTTTTGTTAATCTCTACATGAATACACTAATCATTGCTAATGTTTTTGTGAATCTTTGGTGTTGGTTTGGCGGTTTCTAAATTCACAGGCTTGGATTTGAATACAAATATCTATCTCAATATATTTGAACTTGAATAATGTTTATAAAATAGAGCCTGTGATACCTAATGTTTGGGTAGTGATCAATGGATCTGTAGATATAGAAGAGGGTTGCCTACACTAAAAAAATAGGAGGAAAGGGTTCCAAATCCTAAGCATATGACACACGAAAATATCTCTAACTAGACCTGTATGAAATTAAATGATTGCTAAAAATCAATGTAAGTAGTTGTGTAGATAAAGTAAAGAAAATTAATGGGGGTAAGGGTTAGAATGATCAAAATAATTAAGCTTCCATAGTCAATAAACTGGGGTCTAGGTAACCTAAAATGGAAATATGAAAAGTTTAGGAAATCATATAACCCCACTAGTATAGGTGTAGAGATAAATTATATAATGATACACACACATTCATTCATTAAGCAAAAAAAAACATCTAATCTACTAAGTAAATAAATGAAATAGTAAAAGTTTATAAATACTTACTTTATAATAGACTCATCAAGCACAAACCCTCGCTTCTTAGCTAATGGTGTTTTTCAAGGGATTTTTATGGTTGTGAATACTTAAAAGAATTAATAAGAAGGATCTAGATGAGAAAAGTTCCTCCAAGTGAATCTCCAAGACTTTCACAAGATAAGATTCTATACCTAACACCTCCAAATATGACTTAGGGTATAAGTTTGAGTGAAATCATAGTAAATAGAGTGTTTAGGTTATGTTTGGAATGAAATATGACATGTATATATAGTTGTCTAATACCCACAACTAAACCTTAAGGCTAAGTTTATGGCATCAACCAATGTGATATAATCAAGAGATGTCAGTTGGATGTGAATGACATTAGCTAGGATGATACAATAAGAATGTCAATGAATAGGCTCAAAACTACATCAAACTAGTCAATGTAGTACAAGAATTGAAAAGGTAAAAAATAGATGATATCATCTAGGTTGACGTTGTAAGATATAGGGAAACTAACATAGATGAATGAGGTAGGATGGAAGGAAGTAAGTATCAAGATAAATCTGAATTAGATGAACTAGTAGTAGGAACGATATGATCATGAAATGGGTAGAAATATCTCTCATAAAACACCATGAGCCTTTTCACCCCTTAATTAGTGTACCATTTAAGACATTTTGTCAAGGATATTTATGCTCAAAAACTCATTAAAAAATAAAATATCATTAAATGATAAAGTGAAAAATACTATGTATATATGCCCCACCCAAATCTCTTCACATCTCATAATAGTGTAGCATAGGATGGTGATTTGGAAAAGAACATAGTAACACAATAACATATCTAGCTAAAATGAAATAATTAAAATAATTTATTGTAAATGAATAACTAAAATTACCATATACATATATTATCTTACCTTTACATTGAATGGGTACATTAAAATACCATAGTGTTGATCATGGAATGTGTAGTAACTGCATTTGATAAACCCTAGGATATGAGGCCAAAAATAGAATAAATGTGTGCATACATAGGATGGTAAAAGTAGAAATTGAAAACTATTATAAATCATTAAATCACTTGAAAATTTTTCAATTAGGCATTGCAAAGGATAGGTTAGAACCAAAAGACCAAGTGTGTAAGGAAATATGATTAAAAAAAAAAGGTACAACATACTAAATCATGTGAAATAGCATGTAAAACATTGTAAGTAAGTATAATATCAATGTAAGAAAAAAAAATGAACAAATATATGTAATTAAATTAATATAAATGAATGAAAACATCAAACACATATATGTAATCTTGTCAAATCAAACATAAAGAAAACACAAATAATTGAAAATGAAAATGTAATTCAAAATTTAAGACAAGCATGTCAAATAAGACAAAGAAAAACATGTGAGTGTGAAAAAATGTTGTATGTAATATAAGTGAAATCCACCCAAAAAAACCATGATGGGTAAAATAAAAAATAAAAAATATCTAAATAATGACAACACAAACTTAGTTCTTGTTCTAAAACTGTGATGTAGGAAAACACAACCACCGAATGACATGATTGGGATGATAATGAGATGGTGTGGAAAGTAATGTTAATGGGTGTTTGTGAGGAAGGCATGGTCATATATAATGCCTTATAATTCAATTCAAAAACTAAAATTCAAGAGGCATAAGTAAGGAAAATATGATCAAAGATGTGATCAACTAAAAGAGATATCCATCAAGGGAATATCAGGGAAGATATGATGTAAATAATGAATACAATGTGAAACATGGGTGATGTGGACATATTTAGTAAGAATGGGACCCACTATACAAGTGGGAAAGGCTAAGAGTTATTGACATCAAGGACATAAGACACTCCAATTAGTAAACACAAAGCATGGACTAACAAGTGAAGTACATAGATCATCGCATGAAGGCCATATGCATCAAATTAAAATGGTCCTATCCACCCACAACATGTTCCCCACTCCTCAAGACCCATTATAGAGCCATAGACCCCAATATAATGGCCTACCACACCCTAATGGACCTCAAGTCTATCGTGAGGCCAACTATGGAGTTTTATCTTTGACTAAGATAGGAGATGTGCCAAACCAAGATCATGTCTTTTAGTGTGAATGGAATTTTAAGATATAATTTTCCTTTTCTTATAATAAGAATTTTACTCTTTTGGATTTTTCTATGTTTCCTCCTTCATACAAATTTATAAAAACCAAACATGAGTGAAATAGGTAGCTAACACAAGAGAGCTAATGTTTGACCACTAGAGAGAAGGACCTAAAGACCTTGGAGTCTAAAGACACCTAGAATTTATCATATATAAGTGTGAAATCTCAAAACCAACCTACATGTGCTTCAAATTAATTTAAATAAGATAAATATGGGGATCATAGAAGATCCATATATGTAATAAAAGTGATACAATGATGAATATGCTTATATCTAATTACAACGAGGGAAATCAATGCTTTAAAATATATAGGGGGTTATGCTATGATATTTATGTCATTATGGAAGTTGTACCAACCTAAAAGGGATATATCACAAGAAGTAATGAAATCAATAGTCATCCCAAAAGAGGGGGAAATTAAATGATCATCCCAAAATAAGGGTAATATAAATGATAGCTAAAGGATAAAAATAATTTGAGGTGAAAAATGATAAAATTGATAATAATGAAAACCCTAAAAGTGTTATTACCTAAGCTATATAAGAGAAAGAAAGACCAAAAATAAAATGATATAAAACCAAAAAACCAAAAAGGAAACAATGGTGTAAGAAAAAATGATATAAAATCCATAGGTGAAACGTAAGAACCACAAAGGAAACAAAGGCTGATTGTAAATATACCAAATAACCAAAAAAGAAGTAATGGTGTAAGTAAAAATGATATAAAACCCAAAGGTGAAACCTAAGAACCATAAGGGAAACAAAGGTTGACTATAAAAATACCAAAGAACCAAAAAGAAGCGATGGTGTAAGAAAATCATATCAAAAGAGGGGGAAAGTAAATGAAATTTAGAAAGGAAAAGAAGCATGAGATAGAATAAGAAGCAAAATCTATGCTAATTTTTATATCAAAGATGAGTGTATGAAATGCAAGCATATGTGTCTCAAAAAAATTCTTGAAGTTGAATTCCTTTGGTTATAATGAAAGAAATGTTCTTAATTACTACCTCATGGTAAGGGTGAGAGATCAAGAAGCCAAGAGAATGATGATCGGAAATGTAAGTTTCCCCAAAATCATGTAAAATACTAAGGATGGGCATTGAAATATGTCCCAAAGGCTGAAATATGGATGTTGAAACGTGACCCAATATGTGTAGCAAGAAAATGATGGGCATTACAAGATGCCCCAAAATGTGTGATAATAAAAGGATGGGAATCACAAGATGCCCTAATCTATGTGATGTAGGTGAATAGGAGTTAACCTTAGGATCAATGGGCCTAGGACTGATGTTAAAATCTATGTTAGTCAATGTTACAGCATGAAATGTAGCATTTAAGACAATACTAGGATCTTTGGGAGGTGATATAAAATCATATGGTATGGTATCAACCAAACTTGTACAATTTAGATAAATATAACTAAAATTAATTGTATCAACTAGGTCAATATAATCTGATGATGGTATATTACTATAATGAACTATATTAACCTAGTCAATGTTGTCTAGTGAAACAAAATAGTCTAGTGAGGGGTGTATGAACAAATTTGGGGGGCCAAAAAGTGGATAGAATTCTGCTTTTTCTCCCCCAATAACTATTCCACATACATGGTTATTAGAACTACATACATGTTTCTTGAATTTAGCCTCAATAACCACTATGTAAGTGGTTTTTAAGTAATAAAAAAATGAAATCCAAATCATTTGGCATTTCACATAGCAAAAACTATGAGCAAAAGAAGGAAGACCAAACCTACATTTTAGAGTAACAAGTTTGAGTAGGAAAACATTCACATTTTGGAGCCACCCACCCTTTGATTTGATAATTCCACATTAAATTAGAGGTAATCTAACATATTTTAGTGCAATTAGACCCTAGTTTTTTCAATTTTATTATATTTTTCTTGAAATTATTTTTATTTTTATGTTGTTCAGTATATATATATATATATATATATATTCACATGTAGCATTTAATGTTCTATCACCTGACCTCCAAAACCCTCCTATCCCTCTGATCCCTCCAATCCCTCCTCACATGAAAAACCCTACTAACCCTCCTCCCACACAAAAACCTACTAGCCCTCCTAAAGTTCCTCAATCCCCCCAAAGTATTCAAGAGGATTTAACAAGTCACATAGTATAAAATAAGCTTAAAATTGAGAATCTGATTAGGTCATTAAATCATCCACACTAAAACAACCCCCACCAAATTTACTTGGTAAACACACTATAGATATTAGTAAATAAAGTTGAGTCATTAATGGGTCAAATTGATAGGTGGGATGACTATAGAAATAGATGTAGGACATATTATTCTAGAAAACTATCAACAAATGTGAAAGATAAAAATATAACCAAATCCCAAATTTGTGTCCTATTCATTTATGGGAAGACTAGTGTGTCACTTGATCTGATGGCCAAATGAATTTCAATACATTGGTGCACTCATGATTTGCTCAAACAATTTTTGGGGGACCGATGGTGGATGGTGTTAAATATGGAGCCCATTTCACACCTAAGGTAAAAATAAAATTACTAGGGCATTTTTAACATGAATTACTTACTTTCAAAAATAGTGGGATGTATTTTTAGTGTGTCAACCACTTCCCACATTTTTGGCACATTTTTTGGAGAAGTGGGTGTCATTTAAGGTGTTGAGAGAATCGATGGATTATGTGGTTGTAACCCCCATTATTTTTTTCCTTATTTTGTGGGGATATGGTTATCTATATGGTTATAGTGTATTTTTCAAGGGTTTTTGAAAAGTATAAATAGGGATGAGGGGTAACACATTATTCATTGTGTTTTGCATATCATTCTGAGCTCTGTAATTCTCTAGTGTGAATTTAGGTTAGAGAAAGTTATCTCTGTAAGAGTTTTTTTGTTGAGAGTTGTTTTTTACTCTTATTTATAATATTATAAAGAACCTCGTAGTCGATGTATCCCATATTGGGTGAACCATGTTCTATCGGTTTTATGTGTGTATTTACTTGGATCTGAATTTTCTTCCATATGTCTCTATTGTTGTGATTTTTAGGAATGAATTCTATGTTGTATTTTATTGCATAATTAATCACTTATTCCTAACAACAGGTATCAAATCTAGCTTTAATGGTTTTGCTAAAGTGATGAATCATAGTGAAAGATATTAGCTTGAGTGGGAGTTATGGTAGATAATGGCAAATCTAGAGTTAAAAAATTCAATGGGTAGAAGTTCATATTGTGGAAGATACAGATGGAAGATTACTTATTTCAGAAAGATCTTCAACACCTTGTGATGGGGAAAATAGGCTAGGCTTCAAGTATGGGTCAAGCAAAGTGGAATTTTCTTGATAAAAAAGCACTCGGAGTCATGCAACTGTGCCTTGCATCTTTGATTGCATTAAATATTTTAGAGGAGATGACCACATTTGATCTGATGAAGAAATTAGGGGAGTTATATGAAAAACCCTCTACCTCTAATAAAATATTTTTGGTGAAAAGGTTATTTAATATGAAAATGGTTCTATATATGATCTTTTGAATGAATTTAATATGGTTGTGAATATGGTAACTTATGTTGGTTTTAAATTCAAAGATGAAGCTAAGGCTTTATTTATTTTATGCTCCTTACCTGATAGTTGGGATATCCTGGTTATGGTTGTGAGTAATGTCATCCCTGCTAAGGGAAGTTTAAAGTTTGAGGATGTTATAGGTGTGATTCTTAGTCATGGAATACGAAGTAAGAGCATCAAGGAATCATATTTAGGGAATGCTTTTATGGTGGAGACTAGAGGGAAAAAAAAGGATAAATTAAAAGAAACCATGAAAAGTTAAAGGGTCGAGGAATATCTAAAACTAGAGCCAAGATGGTGTGCTAGTATTGTGGGAAAAGTGGACACATAAAGAAGGATGTTGGTAAATTTAGGATAAGAAGACCAAACATGAGGAAACCAAGGAGTTAAATATGACAATAGGTAATGTTAGTCAAGATGCTTTAATTATTTCCTTGGATAATGTTTCTAAATATTGGGTATTAGATTCAGGGGCTTCTTTTCATACCACCCCAAATAGGCATCATTTTATTGATTATGTTTAGGGGGATTTTGGACACATTTATCTTGGTGATGATGAACCATGTAGTATAGTAGGGAAAGGTTGTGTTTAGGTGAATATACATAATGGGAACACATGGATACTAAAGGATGCCAAACATGTTCCATAGTTAAGGTAGAATTTAATATCAATAGGGAAGTTGGATAGTGAGGAATGTTCAGTGTTGTTCATAGTAGACTCTTGAAAATTTACCAAGGGTGCTCTTATGGTTGAAATAGGTAAGAACATTAGCACTTTGTATTTGAATAGTAGTGTTGATCATTGTAATTTAGTTGTTATAGATGGAGATGTAAATTTTTAGAACTACAGGCTCAGTCATATGAGCCAAAAGGGCATGGAGATCTTGAAAGATAATTTTCCTAAATTGAAATAGGTTGATTTGGACTTTTGTGATGATTGTGTGTATGGGAAGCAGAAGTGTGTTAAGTTCCTGAGGGTTGGACCTATGAAGAAGGAAAATAAGTTGGAGTTGGTTCACTCAGATGTATGGGGGATAACTTGGGTATCTTCTATTGGTGGTTCAAATTATTATGTTACATTTATTGATGATAAAACTAATAAATTTTGGGTTTAATACATTAAGAATAAATTTGATGTGTTTGAAGCATTCAAAATATGGAAAGCTTTGGTTGAGAATGAAACAGGTCTGAAGTTGAAATGTCTCAAGTCGAACAATGGAGGTGATTATTGTAGCAAAGCATTTGATGATTATTGTTCACAAAATGGAATTCATAGGCAAAGGATAGTTCTAAGGACACCACAAGAAAATGGGGTGTTAAAGAGGATGAATAGGATAATCATGGAACGTGCTAAGAGTATGAGGTTACATGTAGGGTTAACCCTAATGTTTTGGGTGAAATTAGTTAGCACAATGGTATATCTAATTAATAGAGGACCTTCAATGCCTTTGGATGGAGGCATACCTAAGGAAGCTTGGTCTGGTAAGAAAGTTAATTATTCTTTTCCTAGGTTCTTTGGATGTGAGGAATTTTTTTATGTTGTCAAGAAAGATAGGACCAAGTTAGAAGCCAAGTCTGAGAGATGTACCTTTATTGGTTATGGTGAGGATGACTTTGGTTTCTGGATTTGGAATCTTAGAGACAAGAAAATATTCTGTTCTAGAAATGTTGTCTTTAAATAAAAAGTCATGTCTAAAGATTAGTTCCAATAACAAGAACAACAAGAGTACATAGTATTGGATGATATTACAAATGGTAAGGTGTCCAAGGAGATAGTTTAGGATCCTCCTACATAGGAACTCCAAACTCTTGTAGTAAGAAGGTCTTCTAGAGTAAGAAAAGATATTGAGCATTTTCCCCCATCTTTGAGTTATTTTTTACTTACTAAAAATGGATCCAAGTGAATGATAGGGAGAAGTGGGAGCAAGCCATAGAAGATAAACATAGTTCTCTCATGGAAAACCAAACATGGGATTTGGTGAAGCTACCCAATGGCAAGAGAGCATTGTATAGCAAGTGGGTATACAAAATCAAAGAAGAATATGGAAGAAGGAAAAAGTACAAGGCTTGGATGGTGGTCGAGGGATTTGCATAGAAGATAGGTATTGATTTTGATGAGATATTTTATCTTGTTGTTAAGATGACTTATATTAGAACTATGCTTGGTATAGTTGCAGTAGAGGATTTACACTTATAATACTTAGATGTGAAGATTATGTTAATTCATGGTGATTTGGAGGAAGAATTATATATGGATTATACACATGGTTATGAGGTTAAAAGAAAGGAGAAATTGGTGTGCAAACTAAAGAAGAGCTTGTATGGCTTGAAACAAGCTCCATGGTAATGGTATAATAAGTTTGATAGTTTTATGTTAGAATAAGGTTAATCCAGGTGTCATTCTGACCATTAAATGTATCTCAAGAGATTTGAGGATGGTAATTATATTATCCTATGCTTGTAAGTAGATGGCATGTTCGTTGTAGGAAATAACATGCAATAGATTCAAGTACTCAAGAAGTAGCTTAGTGATTATTTTTTTATGAAGGATTTGGGTACATCAAAGAAAATTATTGGTATGAGGATAACTCAAGATAGGAAGGAGAGGAAGTTGATCTTATCCTAGAAAAGTACATGAATAAATTTTGGAAAGGTTTAGTATGCAGGATGCTAAGCCGGTTGGGACTCCATTGGTAGGCCATTTCAGATTATCAAAGGAGTAGTATCCCAAAACAAAATAAGAAAAGTTAAAGATGTCCTAGGTACCTTACTCATTGACAATTGGTAGCCTAATGTATGATATGGTTTGTACTAGGCTAGATATTTCCCATGTAGTGGGAGTAGTAATTAGGTACATGATTAATCTAGGTTATGAGCATTGGTAAGCAGTGAAGTGGATTCTTTGATATTTGAGAGGAACCAAGGGTACAATATTGTGTTTTAGTGGATCAAACACTACTTTTCATGATTATCTATACTTGGATATGGCTAGGGATGTTGATAGTAGGAGGAATGCAATAGGTTATGTATTTACTATCATGGATACAATGGTTAGTTGGATTTCCCAAATATAGAAGGTTATAGCTTTATCAACCACAAAGGCTGAGTATGTTGTTGCTAAGGAGGCTAGCAAGGAGATGATTTGGTTACAATAGTTACTTAATGAGTTAGGTCATAAGAAGGAAGATGGGGGATTACATAGTGATATTCAAAGTGTTATACATTTAGCCAAGAAATCTACTTTTCACTCAAGGATGAAGCACATATAGTTGTGGTATCATTTCATTAGAATAGTTTTGGAAGAAAACATGATGAAGTTAGAGAAGATACATATGAGCTAGAATCCTATGGATATGATGACCAAGGTAGTCACATTAGATAATTTGAGGTTATGTTCAGCTTTGGTTGCTCTTCATGAAGATCATGGAGGAGTGTTAAATTTTGTTCAAGGAGAAATGAACTCCAAGTGGGAGATTGTTAAATATGGAGCATGTTTCACCCCTAAGGTAAAAATAAAATTATTAGGGCATTTTTAACATCCATTATTTACTTTCACAAATTATGGGATGAATTTTTAGTGTGTCAACCACTTCCCCATTTATGGCATGTTTTATGGAGAAGTGGGTATGATCTAAGGTGTTGAGAGAATCAGGGGATTATGTGGTTGTAACCTCCCTTATTCTTTGCCTTATTTTGTGGGGATATGGTTATCTCTATGGTTATAGTGCATTTTTCAAGGGATTTTTAAAATTATAAATATGGGTGAGGGGTAACACATTATTCATTGTGTTTTATATCTCATTTTGAGTTCTGTAATTCTCTCTTTGATCAATGAGATTGGGTTTGAGGTGTAGCTTAGCATCAAAAAAAATTTGGTGTGAATTCAGGTTAGAGAAACTTATCTTTGTAAGAGGTTTTTTGTTGAGATTTATTTTTTACTCTTAGTTATAATATTATAAAGAGCCTCTTGGTGGATGCATCCCACATTGGGTGAACCATGTTGTATCAGTGTTATGTGTGTATTTTCATAGATCTAAATTTTTTTCCATATTTTTTCGTTGCTGAGATTTTGAGGAATGAATTCCATGTTGCATTTTATTGCATAGTTAATCACTTATTCCTAATATATGGTATTTGATCACCTACCTTGTAAAAATAATGAGGTCCTATTCTATTTTATGATAAAATTGTATTATTATTTTGTGTTGAATGAAATCCCAAATTATTTTGATTTCTCAGAGTTCTAGGGTAAGGGAAAGGGATATGCAAAGGATAAGCTAGGGGCATGATGTGCACCTAATCATATATTGAGAGCATGTGTCGACAAACCCCATTCTCCTAAGATAATACCATCTCTATTCAAGGAGATTATAGGGATTGATACTTTACATGCACTTACAACACTTACTGACACCCTCATCCAACTTATCAGTGAGGTTTCTCATATTCCTCCTAGGGAGGGTAGATGTGGTGAAGCTTTATATAGAATTACTACCCAATGAGCTCACTTATGTAAATCACGTAGTGTTGCATGCACTAGACATGATGACCATAAGGAAGCTTTCATGCAATCCACTCACAGTGGTTTTTCCATAGGCCTAGATGATATCAATATCTCTATGTTTCATACATCTACATTTTATCCAGTCACCTTGCCTAACATTTCCTAGGTATGCTTAATATTTTACTTATTACGAAAAAATGTCAGACTTGTTAAATTTAAAAGATTTATAAAATTTAAAAGGTATTTTGATGTATATGAACTATTTTTTTATGTTGCATCAGGTTTGTGGAGTCCAAATGAGCACAAGTGTTGTTAAGAGTATGCTTGTGGTTTATACCTATATAGAGGTAATTTATAAAAATTAATTAATGTTATTGTTCATTATATATATATATATATATATATATATATATATATATATATATATATATATATATATATATATATATATATAATGTGTGTGTGTGTGTGTTTGGACATTTTGAAGTGACTAACAATGATATTTTTTATGCTCAATTGATGACCATAGAAGACATGATATTGTCTATTAGGGAGGGAAAAAATGTAGGTGTTTCTACTATGATTTCATCTATACAACAACTCTTCAAAGTACATGGTCCAGTTATATATTACATAATGTTTAATTGTAAATATGGACATGTGTTTTTTAATTATCCTCTATACTTGTGAAATTATATAATGCATAAAATACTTATCTATGCAAACTCCTTAGGTGATATATTCGGGTCTTTTCAAAATGATTAATAAGGGTGGCATGGTACAATTAGACAATTTAATTTGTAATTTTTCATATTATATTTCAATGATTTAGTTTATGAGCTAATTTAAATTTTTATTTTATATGTATATATACATTTGTAAGGACCTTTGCCTTCCATCATTAGGATCAAGTCACCGAATCATAGTAGTGATCCATTTCACACTCTTGTTCACCAATGTGAACCTATCATCGACCCTATTGAGTGCTAGTATCAATTTGACCATGAATACTAGCTTATAGTAAGTGCACCTATTAATAATTTATGTATGATTTAAAAAATTTAACATGTTAATTTTGTAATAATCTTGTTATATAATGTACAATTTATAAAAATATTTTCATATGAATAGTTTGAGCTACAAGCGAGTTTGGAGCAAAAGAGGACTTGCAGTCAATTCACTTAGAGACCTTCAATTATGAGCAAGGTATCTATGGGAGAGGATTAGATAAGTAAGGAAAAGAGATTTATTAATTTTGATGATTAGGAGATCATGTCTTATGACATTTTTTTGTATGCCTATATGGCTTGATGTATAGTTGTTTGGCATGTTGTATATGCCTATATGGTACTAACCTCAGATATTATATTGTGTTCACATTTTGTACACCTTTATGGCTTTTATGGATACACACACACACACACACACACACACACACACACACACACACACACACACACACACACACACACACACACACACACACACACACACACACACACACATATTGTTCAAAAATTTAATTTTTAAGCATTTTATTCTGTTGAATGTTTTTAAAATGCATGGAAAATTTACATATAATTATGTTGATATATTATTCTATAATTTGTTCTAATTTTGATAATCTTTAATACTCTTTCAAAAACTTTTGTTTACAATATTTGATACTCTATTCTCTTGGATTGGTATTAAAATAACAATAGATTTTGATTCAAGTAAAATATTATCATATATAAACCTCTATAAAACATCTGCCTCTGATACCTATGATTATAATGTCGATTCCAAACTCACCTAGCTCAATGCTTTGTCCTTGCTCTTTTCCACTAGGTTCATGGACTTCCTCACTAGAATCTCTTTTTGTCAATTCCATTTCACTCACATGCGTCCTCAAGGTTTTTATATTCACCTCAATCACCTCTTAAGGTTTAACTTACTCTATAATCTCTACTCGCATTTTTCAACTAATTTTGCCTCACTCTCTCAATACTCCTTCTAGGCTTGTCTAGGACTATTATAATCTACCATATATATGCACTTAGATTAAACTATAATAGCTTCCAACATCCTACACTATCCTCAAACATTCCAAACAACCTTCCTTGAAGGCCCTAACTCTTCCTGGTACATATCTTCCACTTTTTCCCAAGTAGGGCTATAAGGCCTAATAAGCCTAATTCACATTATTAAATATTATTCTATAACCTAGGACCTTATTTATCACTCCTAAACCCAATCTCATGCTTATCATACTTATTTAAATCTCAAACAACTATTCTCACAAGCTTAGACCTCCATTCTTATACCTTATTCACTTACATCCCCTTGTTGGCTTCAAGGACTAGGGCTAACAACTACACTCTCTTTTAGACCTATCCCACTAGGGTTTTATATTTATTTGGGACTAATTTTTGGCCATATATTCTCTCATAGACCTACCCCAACCTCTTAACCATCTTCAACACTTGAATTAGGTAAGCCATACATTTATTTGTCATAATTGTCATTGTATTATGTTAAATTTATATGTTATGTGTAAAGAGTGTTTATGGGTACAAGTTAGGTGGATTGGCATAATTGATCTAAATATCCACTCATTGACCTAATTTTTCTAATTAAATACATGAAAACTATATTTTATGTCTAATTCCACCAATAACCCCCTCCTTGTCATAATTTAAAATATCAAATTGATTTAATTAGGCGATAATCAATCTTAGGTATGAATTTGATATACCCCTTGTTAAAAGTAGGATTATAAGTAAATATTTATTTAAAAATATATAAGTTTGTTCTGGGAGGATATGGAATGGTGTCAAAAGTACAATCAATAAGATATTTTCATTAAGATTATTTTTAAAAATGTATATTATGATTAAAAGGAATCATGTTAAGTTATAGGTTTTAGGGGTCAGACCTAATTTTATTCATTTTTTTTAGAGGATATTTTTTGTTGATTCAACTTATATTTTTTGTTATGGTATGCACTCTAAATTGTTTGGTCTCTTCCACGCCACTAGACATAGATGTCCTCTTATCCTAACACTTTGTGTTTGTTATGGGATTATTTGGGTACATGCTAGTGAATGTTGTTTCTCAAGAGCCTATTTGAGTATTTTTCCTCCTTATGGAGAGCTCTCCTCAAATATATAATGTCAATTTTGTTTATGGTTCCTTCCTTACATTAATTGAATAGATAATTATAAAATAAGCAATACAGTGCCTTGATAAAGTTTGTTTAGCTTCAAGCTTGAATATTTATTGAAGGAAGATAGAAATACTTTACTTATATCCATTATTGGCTTCAGAAATTTATTCGTAAATGGGTTCAACATGGTAATACTATTTTATTTCTTAGAATCACATTATATTTTAAACCTACCTAGGCTTCCTCTTATAAAAGTATGTTGAAGCTACTTATTTCATCTGAAACCTTCTTGCTCACTTTGGCCCCATTCTTTTGCTTATCATACTCATTTCAATCTCAAAGAACTATTCTCACAAGCTTATACCTCCAATCTTCCACATTATCCACTTATTTCCCCTTATTGGCTTCAAGGACTAGGTTTAATAGCTACACTCTATTAAAGACATGTCCCACTAGGGTTTTAGGCTTCTTTGGATTGCACTTTGGCCGTATCTCCTCTCATAGACCTACCCTTTGTATGTACCAAACACAAGTTATGGAAATTTTGGTACAAAAATACACTAACCAAGAGGGATGATGGACTTATATTACTCATCAATTCAATTACAATGTTCAAAGGAGGTAATAAATAATTTTATCATCCCTCTCAACATGTGTTAACTTGGTGTTATGATGGCCTTCAAGAGAGTTGGCATAGGAGATGTGTCATTTTCTATTTGAAATTTCCATACCCTCATTTATTGAGAAGTTAAAAAGCTACATAACTACTTCCACTATGTTTCTATCTCTTCTTGAGACCTCATGATATTATGTGCAATTCCTTAAATTAATGCAACATGTATGATATCTCATATGCTCACTTAGATCAGACACATGGTCAAAGTCATGTGATGATGTTAGCTCTATAAGTTGTAATGATGGTGGAACCTGATAAGTCTCAATTGGAAATATAGGCCTAAAAATCCATTCATCCACCCATTCTTGTGACTTGTACTCATCCCAAATAAATTCAATGCATGTAGAATAAAATCACACCATGTTCCTTATATGAACCATCCAAGAACCTACGTTTGAGATAGAAATGAGTGTAACTCACTTGATGTTGTTATTATCATATAATATTGATAGCTTGTCAATTATTCATCATCCATGAGCCAAAAATATCTAAAAATAGTAGAATTTTGTTGAGTTCCATGGCCCATATATTCATTACACCATTTCACTATGTTATTTGCATCTAAAAAATCAGCATCTTCTTCAAACCTCAACTCCTCTCTTGCAAGTGTCCTTTTGACACATGTTCATGCACTAACATGATCCCCTTTTCAATGGCCTACTTTATTGAATCAAGTTCCATGTGTACTCTCCTCATCAGTACATTCTTTCAATTTTGGCAATCCACCATAAATTTTGCAACTTCCATCTAAACATGCCTTGTTATGAAATAATTGACCATCTGGTCCTTCAAAAAAACTATTGGAATGAATTATATTTTTGATTTTATTGGGGCTTACAATCCACACTCTTGAAAAATGTTTTTAATATTAAAATTATAAGGAACATGATGAAAAATATAATAATGAATATAAAATTTAACATGTTGCCTACAAAAATAAGTAGTGCATGTGTGATTTATTTTCACATAGAAGTGTTTGGCCATTTAAAAATACCTTTGAATACTAGAAATTTATGGATATTTTTCAGCATATTTAGAGTAAAATTGTGTTTAAGTCACATCCATAAAATTTTTAGGATGTGGTTCATGGTTATGAGAACCAACTCTTCTTTTCACTACATCTCTAATATCAGGGAATACCCTTGTGTTATCTTTCTAAAATTATACAATTAAATATTTTAGGGCATTGGATATAGCCTTGTCTTTCTATGGGAGTCTACCAAAGAATGCCCACAAGTCATTATTACCATCAACATCAAGTCTTGTACATCTCCTAATTGATTTCATTATTGTTTTTCTATTTATGTGTAATACTTGGATCATTTTTATAATCAATCATTCATTCTTTGTTTTACCACTTACCAAATAAGTTATAATAACACATTGGGTAGTGTTACCATCTTTGGTACATTTATTTAAACCTACTTGATTGTATGCATTATGAAAATTTTCAATAATTTCATTGTTTACACCATCAATATTAGATGTTCTTAGTCCTAGGGTGTTCATTATAGGTCTCATATTTTTTACTTTCATCAATGTAAAAAACAATTAGCATCTTTGAGTTTTGTTTAAATATTAAAAGTTTCAGTCCCAAATTCTTTTAGATATTCTTCTCATATGGAACTCAGACTTTTTGTAGGCATTGGTTTCAAATGGATTCATCAATTTCAATTAAATACATTATTTTTATTCTATAAATCCTAGGTGTTGTTCTTAATGGCATATTTAATTGATTTGGTATTTCCATATTGTTTTCTTCATCAGTAGTTCTTCATTCAACATTGTTCCCATATTGTTTTCTTCATTGTAACTTTTTCCATTAGGTGTTTCCATATTAATTTCATCATTAGTAGTTTTTCCAATCCATGTTTCCATGCAATTCACATCATCATGCTTACTATCATCATCATAAAAATTAAAAATAGTAAAATTTGAATGTGGACTTACATTATAATTGGGTATATTATCAGAATTAACAATAAGACTTTCACAATTTGGTATAGTATCATTATTCATTTCATCATTATTTGTGACAATCAATTCATTAGGGATAGTAAACTTACCTACACAAAGTTTTTTCATTAGTTGCCTTTATTTTTATCTCAACACTTCTAATTCATTTGGAGTTTTCTAATTTGAATTATTATTCCTACTACTATGAAATCCATTACCCATGATTGCATAAAGTTTTCAACTTTTAAGGGTGGGAACAATAACCCAATTATTCTAAAATAAACCTGCTTTCAATGTGAAATACCAAGTGGGTATAATAATCTAATTATTCCAAAATAATTAAAAATATTCCTATGTACTCTTTAGTCAACCATGTGAGTAGACAATGATTTATGATTTTGAGGATGTGGATAACATTATAATCATTTTCAATTTGACTTGCAGTGTATAAAACATAATAGAGTATGGGACAATACTCTCAAAGTAAAAAAATGACATTGGCATTTCTTTCTCTTTTTTATTATTAATTAAATAAATGTGCGAATTAAAATAACACATATGGTTTAAAACCATGTATGTAGTAATAACATGTACATAATAATATCATGTACGTGGTAATATTTCATACATGGTAATACTGCATACATGGTATTTAGTGTATGCAAAATACCCTAAGCCCTGAGTCCTAAACACTAAAAACTATACCCTAAGTCATAACCCCTATACCCTATACCCTAAACCTTAATCCCTAAACCCTTAAACATAAGCCCTATACCTTATATCCTAAACTTTAAATCCTAATCCCTAAATCGTATGTACCCTATACCATAATCCATATACCTTAAATTATAACCCTAAATTATAAGCCCTAGAGACCCTAAACTATAATTGTTAAACCCTTCAAATGCTAAAACAATCATTTAAGACTCAATTAACATCATTTAGACTAATAATTTGGTTTAAACAGCTCAGTTTGGCCCAAATCACACCATTAATTGCCCCAATTGACTAAATCACTAAATATGTGATGACATGGGGGATAATCAAACCCAAAAACACATTGCATAGTCATAAATATGTTCAAACAACTCAAATTTCCCTCAATTTTCTTCATGATTGGAACCTATACCCTAAATTATAAATTGTAAACCCTAAACTCTAAGCACTTTAAACCCTAATCCCTAGTTAACCCTATACATTATGTAACCAGATGTACACCTTAAGTCCTAATTATCTATCCATGTAATTAACATACTTTATAGTAATAAATAGGTTTATAGGGCTAAATTTGGCCCAAATCACATCAATCATTACCACAATTGACTAATTTACTCAATTTATGATGACTTAGGGGCCAATTGAGACCAAAACCACATTCTATAGTCATAAATAGGTTTAAAGAGCTTAAATTAGTCTCAATTACCTTTTTTATTATTCCTAATCCACCCTAAAACATTAAACCTATGCCCAAAAACACATTGTGGTCACAAATAGGTTTGATTACCTCAAATTGTTCTCAATTACCTTTATAATTGGACTTTAAACCCTAAACCCTATCTTGCATATACATAAAACTCTAATCCTCAAAACCTAAATTTTAAACCCAAAAATAAATGATTTATCCATGTAATTGATATAATTTATAGTAAAAATTAGGTTCATAATGCTCAATTTAGCCCAAATCACACCACTCATTGCCCTAATTGACTATTTTACTCAATCTATAGTGACGTGAAGGCCAACTGAGCCCAAAATCACATTTTACAATCATAAATAGGTTCAAATAACTTAAATTGGTCTCAATTAACTTTAATATTAGACTTTATTCACCCTAAAACATTAATCCTATGTGAAAAAACACATTATGGTCACAAATAGGTTCAATCAGCTCAAATTAATCTTAATTAACTTTATGATTGGACTTTAAACTCTAAACCCTATCTTGTATATACTCAAAAATCTAATCCCTAAAACCTAAATTTTAAACCATAAACCAAATGATTTAGTCTTGTAATTAAAAATCTTTACAATAATAATTAGGTTCACAGTGCTCAATTTGGTCTAAATTGCATCACTTATTACCCCAATCGACCAATTTACTCAATTTATGGTGACTTAGGGGAAAATTGAGCCCAAAATAACATTTTTAAATCATAAATAGGTTCAAGGAGATTAAATTGGTCTTAATTAACTTTATTATTAAACCTTATTCACCCTAAAACATTAACCCTATGCCCAAAAACACATTATGGTCATAAATAGGTTCAATCAACTCAAATGGTCTTCAATTACCTTCGTGATTGGACTCTAAAACCTAAACCATATCTTGTATATAATTAAAACTCTAATCCCTAAAACCTAAATTTTTAACCCTAAACCAAATGATTTATTGGTATAATTAACATCCTTTATAATAATAATTAGGTTTTTAGTACTAAATTTAGCTATAGTCAAGTCACTTATTGCCCCAATCGACTAATTTACTCAATTTGTGGTGATCTCGGGGCTAATTGAGCCCAAAATCACATTGTGTAGTCACAAATAGGTTTAATGGGATTAAATTGGTCTCAATTGCCTTTACGATTAGACTTTATTCACCCTAAAACATTAACCCTATGCCTAAAACACATTGTGGTCATAAATAAGTTTAATCAGCTCAAATTATCCTCAATTACCTTCATGATTAGACTCTAAACCCTAAACCAAATGATTTATCTATGCATTTAACATCCTTTATAGTAATAATTACATTCAAAGGGCTCAATTTGGCCCAAATCACATCACTCATTACCCAAATTGACTAATTTACTCAATCTATGGTGACTTGGGGGCCAATTAAGCCTCAATCAAATTTTATAATCATAAATAGGTTCAAAGAGCTTAAATTAACCTTAATTACCTTTTTTAGTAGACCTTATTCACCCTAAAACATTAAACCTATGCCCAAAAACACATTGTGGTCATAAATAGGTTCAATCAACTCAACTTGTACTCAATTACCTTCATGATTGGACTCTAAACCCTAAACCTTATCATGCATATACTTGAAACTCTAATCCATAAACATTAAACCCTAAACCAAATGATTTAATCATGTAATTAAAATCTTTGTCACTTGTATTTTCACCCTTTAAGGAGATATATCATCTCTCCTCATCCAAGTAGCATAATTGAAACACCTCTAGTCTTGTGGGTAGCCTAAGGATGAGGTAAATCTCTAGATAGGGATAACTCCCTTGATGTACCACTTTGGATCACTACTACACCTAAAATTCAAGAGGGAAAATGAAAAGAGAAAAATTAAAGAAAACTATCCTCAAGGAGATGATACACTAAATTTATTAATGGATACCAACCAAATGCATGATACACATGAAACCAAGAGACTAACCAAACATACACTTCTATAATCTGCATCTTCTCACATCAATATTACATTATGAGGTTATGGATGAATGGTTATTCTAAGAGTAATATATAAGAGGCCTATAATGTAACTATTTGAATATACTAACTCACTCAACCTTAACACATCCTAGAACACTTCACATGCCCTACAAGAAGAATCTTTCCAACTACAAATAGGTGAGAGAATGAAATAACAATGCTAAGGAAATAACAAGTCATAACTTAAGAAAAATCAAACATATAAATAAAACACTCTATAAATAGTCATGGAAGATGTAAAAATAATTAGTATTATTGATCAAATTATATGTAGATGAGTAGGGCTTCACCATACTCAAGTGGAGCATAAGTTACAAAGTCCAAAATGGCTAGTTCTTATAGAACTTGAGATAGAAAGGAGAAGAGATAAGTCCAAAGGTCACAAGGACACTTTTAAAGATGAGAAAAGGAGTTACATATGCATGATAAGAATATTTTAAATAAACCATACAATTTTAATAATTACAAGTGTCCATACAAGGCATGAAACTCCTTGTGTTAGCTCAAAAAATTGCCTTCATCATCCACACCTATTTGAAAATCCCAAAACTGACTAAGGGCAGGTCTAATGATTGGAATGAGATGGAAGTATTTTATACATGCCTCTCTATGTATTGGTTGTAATCCTACTCATATTAAATCTCTTGAAAGTGAGCCATCACTGCCTACAGCCTAAAAAACTCCTTTTTCAGTTACCCCTCACACTTGGCCTCAAAATTGGCTTTATTTTTACATGAAAATCCATGATATGGAGTGGATGATATGTTTAAAGACCTCCATTTCCTTATAGTAACCATGTACACCTTAAAAATCCATCCACTTAATGCCAGTTTTGACTAGCTGAGATGAGAGTTATTGTTTTAAAATTTAAGAGATTTTTCAAGGCATGAAATGACCATATTTAGTTATTAAAATTACATATATTCCTCCCAAAATTTATTGCATCTTTATAATCCTTCTATAACCTACAAAAAAATCAAAAGTACCTTGTTTTATACCCTATCCATACAATTCCATACAATCTAACAAGATGGGGAGGAACCTAAGGGAGTATTATAAAACCTCCAATAACTTTCATGGCCAAATTTGTCCATTTTGATGCACTATATCCTTCATTTGCTTCCTCAGGTCTAGATTAAAGGTTTAGGAGGGTTTTAGATAGTTTTACCCTCTTAAGGTTTGTTCATATATATTTGATGTTGAAACTCCAATCCAATACAAAAAAAATGTTTTTTAGGACCCTATCCATCTCATCCATGCTTCTTTATTATTCATGCAAAGCATAAAAAGATATATGAGCTTCCAAACCTCTCCTATCAAGCTTATTTTCTCCATTTCTTACAGGTTTGGACTATTTTTGAGCTCAAAAATGATTTCCTTATGTTTCCTCTAGAAAGTGAAAGATTTAACACACATATATTAACCCTAATAACATGTCACAATCTATTGGTATTATTATATTATTTTATAATTGAAGATGACTTATCATTTGGACACTAGGTCTAACCATGTCTAATAGCCTATCTAAACACTAAAGCTCAAAATGACTTTTGATGGTTTTCCATACATCCAAAAATCTCAAAAACATCTATTATAACCCCATGAACATGTTCCATCTGGTTATAAATTTTACCCAAGGCTAGAAAATAAGTTGACCCCCCATTTGGCTTTAGGATTAAAACCTACCTAGTAGGTCTGCCTGATGATTGAGGGTCTGGGATACCCTATTAAGATTAAACTTTTATTAATTGTTTTATCATATTTACATAGGAATTATACATCTTCATACACCTCCTATAAAGTTCCACTCAACTCCTTGGATCATCTTTCATCCCTACTCTCCAAATCCTACCAGTCTTGTTCACAAGGGAGTGCCCTCTATCTAAGATAAAACAAAGGGCACTCCCCCTATTTTATTAAATAAGATGAATATTTTATAAGGTTATCCAAGTTATGGATACATTTTTTACCAATTTTGGGCCTCTTTTTAAGTCAATATACCCCCTACTCCTTCATAATCAAGGACAAACTATGTGGGAATGTAGACTATGTGTATGATAGTCATAAATTGACTATGTATTTCCCTTGAAAACCCTTTTATCTACATGATTTGTGTTTTATGAGAGTGTATTAATCATATAAAGACCCTAAAAAAAATTTCCAATCCAACCCATCACCTTAATCTTTTACATGCCTCTTTATACCCCTGTCTAGTCCAGATTGTATGCACAATTTTTGAGTGTTTTGTTCATTGACACTATACCTATAGATGACCTTATATGGTTAGACCTTGGAAACATTGAATAATTATATATAAAAATTCCAATATAAATTAGTAGTGATTATACCTATCCATTATATATTTGATCTAGACTCATCTCAATAAACTCACTCTTTTGCTCTCTGCCCTTTCACAATTAAAGACAATCAACTATGTTGGGCCCTGCAGTTGCTAATGAGGATTGAAACACAATTTTATAACTTATTTAGGTTGTACATTATGTAATAATCAATCCATTAAATTTTTTATAATCATTCAACCATCTGCCAACCATAGTGATTTCATGCTCAAGTTTCCATCTTAGACTGTGTGCTCTTATAGTTAGTTGTAGGTATGCATTTGCATGGTGGGATACCTATAGGTGTCCATGGAGCTTGAAACACTACATATTAGCATAATAAAAATTAAATTCATGTCCATTTATAAATCATTACATCAATTTTACCATTACAAACATGAAGGTATGTTTCATTTGCTTTTTAGGATGTCAAAAAGCCATTCAAAACTCAAAACTTGTAGATGTTAATGCAGGGTTTTAGTGACTTTGTAGGAAAATTTGAGGCCTTCAACTTCTATCGTCCACTAAATTTATGACCTCTATATTTTTCAATGTTTATATACTATATAGATTCTAAAAAGTGTGAAATTTTAGAGGCATTTAAAGTCTTTGAAAACATGTTATATGTTATCCACAAAACTAATAGGTGCTCTATTTTCTCATTTTGGGGCCTGAAGCCCTAAATATAGTCATTTGAGTATTTGAGCATAATTATCCATTATGTTTTCCAAACAACCTAAAAATAGGTCTAACATGGTACACTTAAACCATTAAGACTTTAATAATGATTCTAGCTTGTCCTAATTCCTTCATCAAATACCCTCAATTTTTTGCCAACATTAGTTGTAGGTGGACATTGTCAAGTCTACAGATAGTAAGTATAAATATGGACGATGTGCATTGCCTTGACCATTTCCTAAGTTTTGAACCAATATCAAAACTCCAAAATTAACTCTTCATGATTCAAAGGGTTTTAAACTACCACTAATATTCTCATCCTAGTATGATGTCATTATGATAGGTTGTATGTACACCTTGAATAGTATGGAAGCAATATGTGAAATGTATGAGCAGTGGTGTCATGACATTGAACTTATAAACAATTCCATGATCTTCCAAATATCTCAAATGATAAATTATTATATCAAAATATTTAGGTAATATTTACACCTTGTTTCAACACTAGAAAACTTTTGTAGGCACCTGTAAGTGTATGTTTATGGTAGGAAATTGAGTGTAGCAAGAAAATATTCTTCATGTTGATCATACACCATTTTATGAAATAAATTTGATAAAACATGGGATAAATATATGCACATCACAAATTTAATCCTTTTCACTCTCTTATAAATGTATTCCAACCCTAACACATCTCATTTAAATGATTGTATATGACAGTCATAGAGTAGACTGATTGTATGGTGACCTATGACTACACCTTCATGAAGAATTCCATGGAGAATGAACCTATAAATGTGAGGGTTTAATAATTTTTTAAAAATATGTTAATTAAATTATTACCACCCATTAGAGTCACTGATAAAGCATGAGGATCCTGAAAATGGTGAAAAACTACCTGTAATATAACCTAATGCATTCACTTGCAACTTTAGATGGTTTACATATCAAAACATCACATAACATGAAAAAAATAATGGAGAGAATTATATAAGGTATCAAACATACTCTCTAATAAATATCAGTATCTAAATTGTATGGAATCATCCAAATAAGAGTAAAACCTATGGGGTGCACAGATTAGCAAGCATAAAAACATAGTCAACTTCATGAGGATGGTTCATAAAGTACAAACCACCATTATTTAAAATATTATTATGGAAAATAATATTTATGATTTTAATTTCACCTCCAAAAGGATTTTTACTTGGAACCTCTTCCATTGACTGTACCAAGCATGAACTTGTTGATCACTTTTGCATGTTTAAAAGGGAAAGAAAGGAGCAAAATGGTTTCGGAACTTTTTAAAAACTTATAAAGAATGTAAATAACTAATATTAGTTTGAATAAGATTAAAATATGTTCCATGACCTTCTCCCATGTGTCACCTCCCCTCATGGGCCATAAAAGTGCTAAACTCTTCTATTTTCTTAAGAAATATGCTCTTTCTTCTAAATAACCTATCACTTTTAGTTATAAATAGTTGATTAAGGTATAATAGGACACATGTCACATGACATCACCCTTATTACACCTTCAATTTTTTCTAGGAATTTGTATAACTCATTAATACCCTATTTTGACTTTGAAATGATATATTGACTAATATGACTAATGACCAAGGCTAATGTGATATAGAATAACATAAAAATACATATAATACACCCTATTACATAATACTAAACCCCATATAAACCTCTAAAGACCAATTTTTCTCCTATATGGGTCCTAATTTGACTTGTAGGGTTAAATTCACATCCTTTACAATAATAATTAGGTTTATAGGGCTCAATTTGGCCCAAATTGCATCACTCATTGCCCTAATTGACTAGTTCGCTCAATCTATGGTGATGTAGGGGCTAATTGAGCCCAAAATCATATTTTAAAGTCAAAAATAGGTTCAAGAATCTCAAATTGGCCCCAAGTGCCTTTGAGATTAGACCTAATGTATCCTAAAATATAAAACATATGCCCAAAAACACATTGTAGTCATAAATCTCAGTTTAATCAGCTTAAATTATCCTCAATTGCCTTTGTTATTAGACAATAAACCCTAAACCCTATCTCATATATATCTAAAACTCTAATCCCTAAATTGTAAACCCTAAACCAAATGATTTATCCATAATTAACATCCTTATAGGAATGGTCAATTATTTTCACAGAGCTTATTTTGGCTTAAATCACATCACTCATTACCCCAATTGACTAATTCACTCAATCTATGGTGACGTAGGGGAAAATTGAGCCCAAATTCACATTTTTTAGTCACAAATAGGTTTAAAGAGATCAATTTAACCTTAATTGCCTTTGTAATTACACCTTATGTACCCTAAAACATAAATCATATGCTATAATCCCTAAAATCTAAACCCTAAACCCTAAACTATAAATCATAAACTCTTAAAACTCTAAACAAATCATTTTATCCCAAATAAAACAAAATTTATTTTATGACCTATTGCATTTATGATTGGAACTTATACCCTAAAACCTAAACCCTTTATACCCTAAGCCCTAAGCCCTAAGTTGGAAGTTCTATATATATGGTAATTCTACATACGTGGGTCCTTATCATGATATTTTAGCACATGCCTTAAGGCTCAGGAATGGCTTGGATTCTTGAGCCTCAGACATGGACCTACAACACACAGTTGAATGCATGTTTTCTACCAATAATAACAAAATTCAACTTTGCCCATGCTAGACATGATCTATTTTATATAATTTTTCCTTGAAAATAGTACTACAACATCAACTAAGTCTCCTCTTTCCTTGAAAATCTAATTTTTGATATTTTTTGAGGTATTTGGGGAGGGTGGGCGCACAATTAGATATCATTTTTAATCATATTTTAGGGTATACCAACTTGTGAAATTAGTAAATTAAAACTCATAAATTAATTTTTAAAAAAATAAGCTTACAAACTAGATGATCTTACTTAGCTTTCTACCAAAGGATTTAAATAAAAAGAAAATGATGCTAAAAAATGGTGGGGCACACAGAAAAATTATCTAGTATGATTTTTATAAAAATAGTACCACCTGTTTGAATTTTTTATGTTTGACCTACTTATAATTAACCATTAAAAAAAATAGTAGTTTAGAAACTAGACTCAAAATTCTACAATTCATCTTCCTATGACATCTTCAAATTGTGAGTGTAGATATCTCAAATAATTGGTACAAGTTAAGGTTTCATGTTTTTAGGAAAAACATTTCCACTTAAGACCCCATTTCAAGCACCCCTCCCATCGCCCCCCCTGCCCACAATTCCCTACACTTACCTTGAGTTATGACTAAAATGGTCTGTATTGACCTAGTTGATATAGTCTGATGAAATAGATTGAATTATATTGGCACTTTCTATTTCATGGTTGATGAAATTGTATATGGGTAGTTGAAATATATCAACACATTCTATGTCATGGCTATTTTAGTTATTTTTAGGTATTGAATTGTATCAACACATTTTGTGTCATGGTTGATGTAATTGTTTATAGGCACTTATGATTAAATGTTATTGAGCTGGTCAATACAGTTCTAAAGAACTAATTTTAGTAGGTGGGAGAAAATATTAAAGAAGTGAAGATTCATGTAAGCTAGAAGATTAGAATCACCTATAATGAAACATGTGGTAGGTATTTGGATTAGGTTTTCTTTGGGTTCATGTGACCTAAGAGGTTGAAGATTGAAAATTACAACCACCCACTTGAATTTATTCATGCTAGTTATATTTTCATTATTGCTATAAAAATGAAGATCAACTATGGTTTGGACAACATTAGTGGATGATTTGGAATTAGGTTGAAATTGGGAATCAAATAATTGATGTTGATGTGATTGTAATTGGTTAGATTGGACTTGATATACTTTAAGATAATATTTATAATGTTGTTGGGTAAGAGTGTCAAGATTAAAATGTGGATCAAGAAAGGAGGTAAGAAAGAATTTTTAAATATCAAGATACTTCTTATAAGAATGACATATTATAGCATACCACCAATAAAAATTGTCAAGATTGTACCATTTTGGAGGAGGTTTGAAAGAGCCAAATACTGTGGGTTTATAAGTTGGCATATTTTTCTTGAGTTCATGGAAACTCAAGGGACGTTGGGAAGGGGTTTTATCTCTTGGTTTTGAATCTCCCTCATTAGGTTGTAGGGGATGATTTTTTCTGATGAAGTGGTATCAATGACATTGTTTAATGATTCCCTATGATATGATTCAAATTGTCTCATAAGAAGTCTTAAATTTTTACTTGTTCGAAGGCCTCTTCTAAATTATTTGAGGAAAACATCCTAATTTATTGAAAAGGTGTTATAAAAGGAGTAACAAAGAGTTTTAAAACATTATCATCACTCATTTTATGGTCTAATTTTTGAGATAAATAATTCCATCATCAGATGAAAATGTGAACAAATTCATTAGTATATTACTTGGCATTGATGAAATGAATAAGGCTATTTTTTAGAATATTATTAGATTGGAATTCCTTAACTAGAGCATTGACTAAATCCTCTAGTTGTGTAATGGAATGTATTGGAAGTTGATTATACCATTATAGGACATCTCCAATAAAGGTTTTAGCTAGAATTTTGGTAGTGGAAAAAGTACTACTTTGAACCCATGCCTTATTGATATTTTCAAAATATATAAGAATGAAATTAGGATCTTCAATCTAATCATATGTGATATTTGGAGAGATGTTTCCAATGTTTATGTACACAATGAAGGGAAATAAAGGCTCATTTTAAAGATGTTGATTTTTTTTTTATGCATTAGAGGTTGATGGATGATATTACCACTAGAATATATAAGAGGATGAGGGAAAACATTTTGATTTGGTTGAGTCGTGATGTCTTGAGATTGACTAGGCAGTTATAAAATGTAATTTTTCATTTGGATCATTTGATTGCTAGTAGAAGCTTTCATAAGGTAATTATTTTGGACCATTTGTTCAAGGATTTGAGTTATATCTAGAGGTGGATTTTTATTATAATTATGATGAGGGGGATGCATTAATGTTGAGAGGAAGGTTTCTAATATTAGTGTTAGTTTCCCCAATTGTCATAAAGGATGGAGGAAGATTATTTTCAACCATGTTACATTGTGTTGTGTTGAAACTTGGTGTTCTTTTTATTGGTGTAACAAGAGTATTATGAACATTGGTTTTAATATGTGGAACATAATGTGAGGTTTAAATTTTTCATGAGCCTTTGTTGATGAATTTACAAATTTTATGTGTAGAAGTGTAAAAGTGGTATAAAGTGTATAGTTAACATGATTTTGGATTTGCCTTTAAATATTTTAGACATATATCATGGGGTATGAGGTAGATCAAGAGTTATATTAAGAATATCTAGAGTGAACAATTATACTATGAAGAGTTGTGATCAATGGTGAACAAGGTAGAGATAAAGAAACAACCCATGTAGGATCTGAATGGGTTGAGGTTGGATAGAAATATATTAACAGGTAACATCATGATGCTAATAAAGTTGTAAAATTAATTATAAAAGGCTGATTAAAAAAATAAATGGTATCATCTAAGTTTATGTATTTACTTTATATGTCTGAAAGAACAAAATGTATCAACCAGACTGATGCAATCAACTAAAAAAATAGACTATATCAGGTTGGCCGATACAGTTTGAAAAATTTTGGCACTAGAGGTAGTTGGGAAATATGGAAATATATTTGCTAGGTTAATGTAGTTAGAAAAGGTATATAAATGTATTAGGTTGGCTAATATAGTCTCAAAAATTATAGAATGACACTAAATTTCCTGATATCATTCACAAGTTGATAGATAAAGGTATTGGCTTAGCCAATATAGTTAGATTGTAAAATATATATATTGGTTTGAAATATTTTATAAGTTGAAAAAAGGAATAAAAATATGAATATGATGATAATCAATAAAAAAATGAAAATGTGAGGATAGTCCAAGTAGTGGTGGGATAGGATTCACATTAGGTTCATCAAAATGTATGGTGAAGTCAAGTGAAGATAAACAATAAAAATAAATGGAAATATGAAGAAGATCTAATCAGTAGTGGGATAGGACTCATCTCGGATTCACCAAAATTTATGCATGGGCTAGGATTAGCCTACAACTATCTTATATCAATAGATATAGACTTGGTGAAGGATAATCAAATAGAGTGGGTGATACCTATTGTTCAGGTAGTGACCAATGGATTCACAGATCTAGAATATAGTTGCATAAGTCTTAAATACCAAGAGGAAATGGTTCTAAAGATGAAACCTATAACACATAAAAATAGATCTAAATAAACCTATATGAAATTAAATTATGGCTAACAAGAAATGTAAGTAATTAAAAATAAATTAAAGTAAAGTAAAAGGGGAAGGATTCATATGATTAAAAGGAGTAAGGTGCTATGGTCAACAAATGGGGTTCTAGGCAACCTAAAATGGAAATATGGAAAGTCTAGGAAATACTATAGTGACACTAGTATTAGGTGTAGTGTCAAATTAAACAAGGATACAACACCTTCATTTATTAAGAAACAAATAAAATCTAATCTACTAAGAAAATAAATGAAAGAGTACAAGGTTATAAATACTTAACTTGGAGTGGACTTGTCGAGCATCAATCTCCCCCTTAGTTAATGGTGATTTGCAAGATATTTTTGTGGTTATCGATACATAAAAAGATGGACAAAATGGATTTAGACCAATAAAGATCCTCTTAGTTAATCTCTAAGAATTTTGGAAGAATATTTTATTCAATATAATATTATATACCAAACTCATCAAAATGTAACTTAGGGTAGAAGTGCAAGTGAAAATAGAGTGAATAGAGTGTCTATGATATGTTTAGAATGAAATATGAAATGTATATATAGTTTTATAATACCTAAAACCAACCCTAAATGCTAATCCAATGACATTATCCAATTTGATACAGTTAAATATATCAACTAGAACTAAATAGCATCAATTACATCAACACATTATGAAATTCAATGAATAAGCTCAAAACTATATCAGACTGGTCGATGCAGTATAGGAAGGGAAAAGGTGTAAAATAGATGGCATCAGCTTGGTTGATGATGTAGGATATAAGGAAATTGGCATAGCTAAATGAGGTAGGATGGAAGGAGGTAAGTCATAAGACAAATCTAAATAAGTTGAACTAGTAGTATAAATGATATGATCATGACATGGGTAACAACATATCTCACAAAGCACCATGATCCTACCCACCCCTTTCTTGGTGTACCCTTGAAGGTGTAGAATTAAAGACATTCATGCTCAATAATTATCTGTAAGAGAATGCATCAATAAATGATAAAGTGAAATATATTATGTTTATAAAATTCTAGGAATATAAAATAAAACACATACTTCATATTTTCACTTTATCATTTATTGATGCATTCTCTTATAGATATGAAAATAATGATATCTATCATTATGACTTTATATGTCATTGAACCTTGGTCAAATGCACGCATGCACACACACACACACACACACACACACACACACACACACACACACACACACACACACACACACACACAAGTAGTTATAATTTATCTTGGTTAGAAGTAAGACATATAATTTATTTAATCTTCTTTCTTGAGGGACAATTGAGCTTTTAGATATATTCAATCAAAAATGCATCATATCTATAAATCAATGTTGGATTGAATAAGATAGAGCATACCTACACTTTCGATTGGGAATACATTTTTTAAGTGGGAGCATGACCAATATGGGGATCCACTAGACCTAATTAAGGGATCACTTGTCATAATGCACCATGATAGGAATGGTTCCAAAGCCTACAATTTAACACAATCATGCAACAACCCTAAAAAAGTCCTAGGTTTAATATTCAATCTATATCTAATAAATAAAAAAGTATATCTAATCTAGTGCACACCAAAGCTTGTGGCACAAAGTGGGGGTTAGAAACAAAATAAACTAAACTAAACATGCATAGAATACATATACTCATGTCAATGTATATGGAATCCTAATGGATGGGAGAGAAGCACAACTACATTATCTATCTACCCTCACAAAGGAGAAATAAAGTTAGGAATACTTACCTTGAAGATGAACCCATCAAGCCTCAATCTCTCCCTTGGCCAAGGTGATTCACAAGAGATTATTATGGTATGTAAAGATAAAAAATATGAATCATATCTAGGCTACATAACCTATCTATGCATCCAAAAGACTTATCCACAAGATAAGATTCGTATCTCGATAGAAAGTATGGAACCCTAAGATTTACTCCTTAATTACACAGGTCAATAAGTAATTGTTAATTTTCACTTATTATTCTTTGTTTCTCTTCTTACAAATGGTTAGAAATGAACTTATATACATAGGAAGATATTTCCCTAAATCCTTCTGAATATTTTAGCTATATAGGGTTGACCCTATATGTTTTTAGGAGATAAATCACTAGCTCACAAGCTAGGTTGACCGAAGGGCTAATGAAACATCAAGTGAAAAATATATCTAAATAGTATAGGGTTGACCTTGTACAGTAATCAGAAGGTAAAAACTATACAAGGTCAACCTAGTTGACCTAGTGTAGTCAACTGGTGAAAGGGGGTCAAGGCAAGAACAAGGAGGATAATGATATGACCAATGAATAGAATAGGGGTAAATGGTTTTAGGAGACAAGTGTGTAGATTGCAAGTGGTAAAAGGGATAAAAATATTACAAAGAACTAATGGTATACCCACCCCTTTCCTAGTGCACCCCTTAAGGTGTGCACTCAAAGAGATTGAGACTCAACGAGATCTTGCCAGATACAAAGTGTCAGTAATTGATAAAAGTTTGAAAATATTATGTGTATAAATATTCCCCACTTGAAGCTCATCATGTGTCATGCAAGTGCAACATGGGATGGTACTTCAAGATTAGAACATGATAACACACAATGTTGATGCTAAGTAAAGTATAGTAAGCAGTAAATAAGATAAATGAAAGGACATAATTAAAAAACACATACCTTTACTTATCATGATTTTATATATAAATAAGTAGACTTCAATAGAAAGTGAAGGCATAAAATGTGAAGAACACTAGGTGAACATGTACAAGTTAGTGCAAAAAAAAAGCCAAAAATCAAAAAAATTAGAATATAGGCATATGATAGTGTAACATGAATTAAGGCAAAGTCATGAGGGTATTATGAAAATTTTGAAAATTAGGATTGTTAAGGCAATTCTATAATATTTAAGGCAAATAAATGACAAAATGATGGCAAAATAATGATAAATGATGGAAAATAAATGATAAATGAGTGTAAATGAATGACAAATGATTATAAAACACATTAAATCATGTTGGAAATTATTTAAAACATAAATGAAAAAAATCAATGTAGAACATACTAAATTATGTTGGGAAGCATGTAAAACATGAATTACAAATGAAATATCAATGCAAGAAAACTTGAACAAAGATATGTAAGAAAGTGAAACATAAGCTTATGTAAGATAGGCAAAAAGAGAAACATGAAAGATGGAAAATGAAAAGTAATTGAAGATGTGAAACAAACATGAAGAAGACATACATAAAGAGACACATGTAATAATGATAAATGTCATATATAAGATAAGTTAAGTCCATAAAAATCAAACAAGAACATGATGGAGAAATGAAAATTAAAATCTCTAAAGGATTAAAACTCAAACGTAGTGCTTTTTAAAAGATATAATGTAACAAAACACAACCACTTAATGACATGACTAGTATGAAAATGAGGTAGTGTGGTAAATAAATGATTAAGGGTGTAATCCATATTTACTCAAACATGTTGTTTTGATATAAGGATAGATAAAACTGAAACAAAGTAACGGTTGCATGTTTTTAAGAGGTGAAGAAGAAAGAATAAAATAAGGGAAAATAGATTTGGAATAATAATAGGCCTATCAAGGGGGGAAATAAAATAGGTGGAGGGGAGAATGAAGGAAAAATCAAGGTGGAGGAACTCTTTATCAAAGTCAAGAAACTCAAATTAGGTTTGTCAAAATAAGAGGACTTTCAACCCTAAGAACTTTGAAGAAATTCTCTTAGCAACATAAGTATTAGGTCAACAAATTAAGTATATATATCATTACATGAAGGTTATATGCATGAAAATTAAAATGGACCTACCTCCCCATAACATGTTCTCCATTCCTTAGGATCCTTTACAAAGCCAGCGGTCTACTACGAAGATTGGGTACTTATGTGAGAAAGTAGGTAACACCATAGAGTTTATTTAATTCCCCTATTATAATCTACTATACTAACACACCCTAATGTACCTTAGCTCTATATGAGGCCAATTATGGAGTTTGAGCTTCTATTAGAGATAGGAGATGTGCTTGCAATCATGTCTTTTGGTATGATGTTGACTTATGAGATTTGTAAGTTGCCTTTTGTATATCTTTGTCTTTTGTTTCAAATGATTTGGATTTTTTATTTCCTCCTCCATATGGATTTGTAAAACCAAACACGGATGATAAATATGACTTTCATTTGAATACTTGGGGCAAGGTTGATAAGAGAGATAACTTCAAAGAGCATGGGGTTTGAGAGTCTCATAAATCTAGGTAAAATAAAAGTGCTATATTGACTTCAACCTTATTTTATCCAATGTGGAGTGAAAAGAAGGGGAAATCAAGAGGAATGACACATGGAACAATTTAAATTACTTCAAATTGTAAAAAATGTGATAAAGGGTAAAAAAGGTTACAATGACAGTAAAGTGTGATTCCTTATCATAAGAATGAGGGAAATCGATGAAAACATGCTAACATATATTGTTGTGCAAATTCCATCTACCAAAAAAAGTAAAATCTAAAGTTGAGAACAAGGATCAGTGATATTTTACTTATAAAAAGAATGACAAAATGGTAATTTTATGAGGAGGGTCGGGTCCTATCCATGGTATTATACTGCAACTCATAAAATAAAAATCCACAAGGTGCCAAAAAGAAACATGTGAAATAAATGAGGTAAGAAAAAGATGGTATTTTTGTGAGGAGTGTTAGGTCCTATCCATGGTCTTATAATTCAACTCACAAAAGAGAAATCCAAGGGATAACAAAATGAATGTAAAATAAGAGATATATAAGGACAAAAATTTAAAAAAATGCCAAATGTGATGTGTAGTAAAACCAAAAAATGTAAAGGAAAAGATTATGCTAGTAAAGTGAAACTAAAAGAAATAAAGTGCACAAAACAAAGAAACATGAGACAAAAAAATAATAAACAAAATCTATGCTAACATCTATATCAAAGAAGAGCATGTGAAATGCAAGTCTATAAGTCTTGAAAGGTTTCTTGAAGCTAGATTTGTTTGTTATTATGCATTGTAAAATAAGAGTGGGCATTGCAAGATGCCCCAATGGGTAAGTCGATGTAGGTATGGGCATCACAAGATGCCCCAAAGTTTGAAGGGACATGTAGATGGGCATCAAAAGATGCCCCAACATATGATTTGGAGTGAGGTAACATTGAATCATTAAAATGTTTTGCATTGGGTTGGTAGGTGCATTTGGAAGTAGGTAAATGTGTTGGTTTGTTAGATTTTAAGGATGTTGAATGTGACATATGATGGGTAGGAGGGGTATGAAGAAGTAAAGGATAAACATGGATGATATGCTTTGGATTAGGAATTTGAACTAGGTACTCATTTGGTTCATGTGATCTAAGAGGTTGAAGTTCAATGGATGCAATAATATGTTTAAAATTGTTCATGTTAGCTATCCTTTCCTTATTTTTGTAGGAAGAAGGATTAACGGTGGTTTAAACAAAATTAGTGGATGAGGTGTAGGTATGGGATTATTGTTTTTTATCATTAGGTAGTTGATTTGATGTGATTTTGGTTCTTGAGATTGAATTTGAGAAGCTTGAATATAGTCTTGTCAACATTGTTTTATGAGAATATCAATATTGAAATGTGGATAAAGCAAGGAAGAAAGAAGAAAATGGTAAAGATCATGACAAGACTCATGAGAATGACCTATATTAGCATTCCACAAATAAAATTTATTAGGATTGTACCATTTTGGAGGAGGTTTAGAAGGATCAAATCCCATGGGTTTAGTGGGTGGAAATTTTGTCTTAAATTGTTCTAGACTCAAGGGAGGGTGGGTTGGGTTAAAATTGGTTGAATTGGATGCTCAATTTTGAGGTTAGGGAGGCTTAGATGAATCAATGTTATGATAAAATGATTGAAAAAGTTCTTTAATATTTATTTGAGGTGTTTCAAATTGATTCTTAAGAAAGTCTTACCTTTTTTCTTGTTCTAAAGCTTCTTCTAAAGTTTTAGGAGAAAAGATTCAAACTTTATAGAAGGGGAGGTTTAAGTGTAGTGAAAAATAGTTTTAAAAGAGTATCATAATTCATGTTATGGTCCACTTTATGAGTAATATACTTCCATAATTTGATTAAAGTGTGAGAAGATTCATTAAGAAGTTGCTTGGAATTGATGAAATGGATAAGGTAATTTTCAAGAAGGTCATCATGTTGGAATTTCTTAACTAGAGAATTGACTAAATCCTCTAGTTGTGAGATGGAATGTCTAGGAAGTTGGTTATACCATTCAAGTGCATCACCAATAAAGGTTTTGTATAAGAGATTGGTGGTATCAAAGGTATTAGTTTGGAGCCATTCCTTATAGATATTACACAAATATTTAATAAATATAGTAGGGTCTTTAGTCCCATTATATGTGATAGTTGGAGAAAAATTTCCAATATCTATGGATGCAAGGAATGGGGCTAAAGGTATATTTTGAAGATGTTGAAGCATTTTGTTACTTATTGGAGGTTGAGGGGTGATATTCCCATTGGAATTTCTAAGAGGAGGAGGGACAAAATTTGGATTTGGTTGAGACATGATGACTTGAGGTCGTTGACTAGCCATGTTTAATAAATGTTATTACATGTTCAACATTTGAGATTGATTGGTTATTTGCATGATATTCATTTGTTGAACTACATGTGCAAGAATTTGAGTTGTATCAATAGGTGGGTTTGTGTTTGTAGGAAGGTTATAGTGTTGATAGGATGGGGATTGGTAGTGTTGGTGAGAGGAGGATTATTTGTAAGTGGAGGATTCCCAACATTAGTGTTAATTGTATTAAGTGTGGTAAAAGAAGGAAGCTTTGTAAATCCACTAATATTGTGAGGAGTGTAAATAGTATTATCATCAAGGTTTTAAAATAATTGGGAACCATTAAGATTCAATTTGAGTGGTTTCAACCATGTTACTTTGGGAAGTGATAATGCTAGGTGATCTTGTTATGGGTGTAAAAAGAGGATTGTGAACATTGGTTGTAAGAGGTGGAACATAATGTGAGGTTCCAAAATTTGATGTAGATGATGAGTTTACAAATTCTTGGTTTAGAATGTGTAAAAGTGGTATAAGTTATATGATTGTCATGGTTTGGGATATGTCAACATTAGTGTTAGTTTTATTAAGTGTGGTAAAAGAAGAAGGAAGCTTTGTAAATCCACCAATCTTGTGAGGAGTGTAAATAGTATTATCATCAAGGTTTTAAAATAATTGGGAACCATTAACATTATCATTTTGAGTGGTTTCAACCATGTTACTTTGGGAAGTGATAATGCTAGGTGATCTTGTTATGGGTGTAAAAAGAAGATTGTGAACATTGGTTGTAAGAGGTGGAACATAATGTGAGGTTCCAAAATTTGATGTAGATAGGTTGATGAGTTTACAAATTCTTGGTTTATAAGGTGTAAAAGTGGTATAAGTTATATGATTGTCATGGTTTGGGATTTGTCTAATAAGATTATCTGGATCGACTATATGGTATGGGATAGATTGATATTGAGAATATTTTGATGAAGAGTTGCACCATAAAGAGTTACCTTCTATGGTGGATAAGAAAGGTAAGAGAGAACAACCCATGTACATTCAAAATGGGTTGAGAATATCAAGAAATAATCTAATAAGAGGATTCATGATTCTAAGTAGGAATGGATATTAGAAGGCTAAAAGGAAAAAATAAGGACAAAATTGGTAAATAGGGAAGGTAGAAAATAGTACAGGGTCAACTGGTTCAACCCAGCACATGAAATAGGTCCTGTAAATAGTACAGGGTCAACTGAGTCAACCCAATATAGTGAATAGAGGTTGAAAAATGTATAAGGTATACTGGGTCGACCCAGTATAATAGACATGGAAAATCAACAAGCCTATAACAGATTATGAATTAAAACAAGATAATTTTTGTAAGTAATTTTAAAAAGAAATAACAAAAGGGAAACAAACAATCAATTGAATTAACACTGGCTAATCCGATTGAGGTACACAACACAAAACCTTACACTAACACTGGCTAATGGAATCTTTTGCAATACAAAATACAATTGAGCAAAGAACAAGTAATCAATTTTGAAAGTAAATAGCTAACTAATTGGTCAACCTGAATATTTGTAAGATTATTAGAATATTTTTTAAAATGTGATGGGAAGTTGGTTGTAAACAAGGCACTAAAAGGCAATCTAAGGATGGTTTTAGGTAGTTTGGGTTAAAAGGGATTTGTAGTGGTAATGACATAGGCTTGGTATTGGGGCCTACCTCCTCACTTCACACACCGTAGTGATAAGGGTGTTAGATTCTTAGCCAAAACATACCATTAACCATGCTTTATACTTGATCAGAGTACCAAGTCAAATTCTCCCTTGGTGATGAAATCCAAGTAGGTTGGCTTTGGGTAGACAAATGTTAAAATGCTTATTTAGATTTTGTTATTTGGTCATGTTTGCATAAAATAGAAAATAGTGAAAATAAATGATTAATTGAAAACCACCTAATTAAACCATGTGATCTATTCTAAGCATGCAAGCAATAATAAATGAAAGTGTGAACTAATTACTAGCATATAAGGTTAATTCTAACTTTGAAATAAGGTATAATGCTGATATAGTCAACAATGTATACACAAAATATAGAACAAGTTTGATATGGTCAAACCTATACTGCAGAATCAATGTTTGAAAATGAACAGGGTCAACAGAGTTGACCCAATTATTTAGACAACACACAGACCACAAAATAGGGTCGACATTGTCAATCAAGTTGACTGTGTAAGGGCAGTTTTAAAGACTTTAAATTGTGAAAGGAAAGATTGTAAAAAAAGAGATAGATAGATAGATAGATAGATAGAAAGGAACCTTTGTAGATCAAAGATGTAGAGAATGAAGATTTCTATTTAAGAACCTTGGTATATGCTTACATAGTCTACTAACTGCATTGATTTTGTTGATTAAGCTTTGCAAGAACCTGCTACTGAGTGCCTAAAATGTACAAGGTTGACTGGGTTGACCTAATAGTCTAGATTAGATGTTTGAAATTTTGAAAACCTATAATGGGTCAACATGGTTGATCTAGTAGATTGTACCTAAAATATTATGCACAAAAATTAGATACTGGGTCGACAGAGTCGATCTAGTATGGAAAATATATGATAGAAATAATGATGAAAGAATGAAATAAATGAAATAAGGTAAACAAATACTGCAAGGGTTATAGCACATTGAGTTCACCAAAATGTATTATAAAGGTGAAGCCAAAGTGAAGACAATGATAAAAAGAAAATAAACAAAAATGGAAATGTGAAGATATTCCAATAGGTGGTGGGTTAGGATTCACATTGGGTTCACTAGAATGTATGCAATCATAAATGCATCATGTCTATAAATCAATCCTAGCTCAGAGAAGATAGAGCATGTTGGGTGAATATTTTGTTACCAACTAACTGATGGGCAAAATAGGTTGCTTCAACCACAGCATAAGGAGATTGGTCAGCCAAGTGTGCAGGTTTACCACATCAAAAGAGGACAAATCTCTCCTCTCATCAAGGGGAGGTTCCCTATAAATTATGAGGGGCTATATATATATATATGTATGTATAAAATAACACTTAGGGGTAGGACAACACCATCCATCTCTCTTTTTTTTAGAGATGATGTTCATAGACAAATGAAAAATCCTAGTGAAAACACTAAAGGCACTTCTCTTCTTTCAGAAGTGGTCTACAACAGACAGCAGGAATTCTTTCTGGAAAGTAACAAGTGATTGAAACAAGGCATAGTAACCAGAAGAATGAGGTGTAGCACAAAGTCTCCACCTCAACTGACAAAGAGTGAAATACGAAGGACAATGAGGGCACAAAGTCATCCCAAGGTCCTTTACATAGAAACAAAAAACAAACTAAAGACAATTGTGGCAGCACAAAGTCTCTCCATAATCGGCTTCAAGACACCTTCCTGATTATTTCCACTAGTTTTACTTATTTCATTAAATGGACAAGAATGCATTTAGGAAATAGACATAAGAACAGTCCCCTAAATAACACAAGTTCTTACAGCACAAAGTCAGGAAGTAACATGCTTTCTCATTCAAATAACAAAATATGATTAACAATCTAAGCTCAAAAGTCTTAGTAATGCTTTCAATTTGGGCAGAGTTTTGCTTCTAATAACAAAAAGATCTCTTTTGCATAAAATAAGAGATTAAAATATATAGCAGCTAAGAAAGACTTGGTGCTTGGTTTCATGGAATGGCCCATGCCGCATTCAATGCCTTGAATGCATTTTTTGTTTTGTCAAGGGGCCATGCTGGAACAAGGCATCTGCCTTAACTGTGGCATGTCAATTTATCTCAAATGTCTCCTCCAAAGTATAGGTCATCTAGTTTTCTTCCTGACCTTGGCATAGCTATCCACTTCATCTTTACTCTATGGATAAAAATAGGCCACGTCCTTGAGTGCTTGCATGCTCAGATGCTACTTGGTGGACTATTCCACCTACTGGAATAACTCTCTAATAGATATTTCAATATCTCCTGTAGCTTTCCCCTCTTTCTTGTTGTAATTTGAGCTCTCAGGCTATCTTGTTTAGCTGGTCACTTAGTTTGTTCTTTAGGTTCTGTGCCACATTTAAAAATCAATGGATATTTCATTACCTTGAATTTGACGTTCACGGGGATGTCATTGGTTGTTGGTCGCTTGAACCACTTTGAACCATGAACCTTTGAACCATGAGAGTTCATTGGTTCAATGGTTCAATGGTTTGGGCGGTCTTATCGGCTCCTTGGTTCCATCACTTCTTTGGTTCATTCACTTTCCTAGTTCATTCACTTTCTTTCCTTTACTTGGAGCTTTCTTTGAACCGTTGAACCTTTTTGGTTCAAAGTTCAATGGTTCATTCTCTTTCTTAGAATCCTTTTTTTGAAGTCTCTTGAGCTTTGAAATTACTTTAGCTTTGTCTTTGGAACCCCCCAAAGGGAAGGTGTCCCTTCAGGCCTTGAGAAAGGTCCATTTCATGGTTATCGAGAGTCCCCTGCAAGGGTACCTACTCTTTGGGGTCTTTCGGGTGGCCTTCTTCTATAAATACTTCAGAAAAAATGTTCGAAGGAATTCCTTTGGACATTTTGTCCAAATGAAATCTTCCTTTGCTTTTTCCACTTTCTATCGGGCCTTTGAACATTCCTTCAGACAAAATGTTTGAAAGGAATTCCTTTGGATATTTTGTCCAAAGGAAATCTTCTTTTGCTTTTTCTACTTTCTGTCAGGCCTTTGGACATTCCTTCGAACAAAATGTCTGAAGGAATTCCTTTGGACATTTTGTCTAAAGGATTTCACTTGTAAAATTCTGCCATGGAAAATCTTTCTAAAGGATATCTTTTTGTTCCTTTTGCCCTCCACAAGGGCACTTTTCTTTCGGGCTTTGGGACACCTTCCTTTGAACCTTTTGATTAAACCAACTTATGGTTCAATGGTTCAACAGTTTAATCTTTTGTTTGAAGCCTTCTTTCATTTAAGTCTTTTGATCTTGTTGAACTCGTTGAACCTTTGAACCTGTTGAACCATTTTGGTTCAAGGTTCAATGGTTCAATGGTTCATTCTTTACTCTTTGAATCCTTCTTTTCTTCTAAGTCTTTCAAAGTCGTTGAACTTGTCAAAGTGGTTGAACTTTGAACTTGCCGAAGCACTTAACTCTTTAATTCTATCGATGTTGTTGAGCCTTTGAACCCATTGAACCTTTGAACCTTTAGAAGTGGAGTTCAATGGTTCAATGGTTCAATCCTTGGTTTGAAGCTTGCCGATGGACATTTTGGTTGAACCTCGGCGTTGAACCAACCTTGAAATTTCCTAAGTGTTGGCAACTTCTTTCTTTGTGAGAGCTCACCTGTTGAATTCATTGAACCTATTGAACTTACGAGTCCCTTAGCTAAAAAATATTGAACAATGAAGAATTTGAATACTCAAAACATTTTTTGAGAAGGGAGGAGAGAATTTTGGCCTGTAGGACCAAAATAGTTCATATGTTGTCTCCAAAAGTGAGTGACAGATTTTGGGAACAATAGAGCATGCTTACACTTTTGATTGGGAATATGTTTGTTAAGCAGGAGCATGATCAATATGGGTATCTACTAGACCTAATTAGGGGATCACTTGTTAAAATACACCATGCTAGGAAGGGTTCCAAAGCCTACAGTCTAACACAATAATGCAACAACCCTAAAAAAGTCCTAGGTTTAATATTCAATCTATATCTAATTAATAAAAAAGTATATCCAATCTAGTGCACACCAAAGCTTGTGGCACAAAGTGGGGGTTAGAAACAAAATAAACTAAACTAAACATGCATAGAATACATATACTCATGTCAATGTATATGGAATCCTAATGGATGGGAGAGAAACACAACTACATTATCTATCTACCCTCACAAAACAGAAATAAAGTTAGGAATACTTACCTTGAAGATGAACCTACAAGGCTCAATCTCTCCCTTGGCCAAGGTGCTTTGTAAGAGATTATTGTGGTATGTGAGGATAACAAAGACAAATCAGCTCTAGCTACATAACCTATCTATGCATCAAAAATAATTTTCCATAAGACAAGATCCATATCTCCAAATAAAGTATGGAACCCTAAGCTTTATTCCTCAAGTAGAATGTTCAATAAGCAGATGTTCATTTACACTTATTCTTGTTCACTTATCTTCTTACAAATGGTTGAAAATGAACTTGTATATATACGTATATCTTTCCCTAAATCCTTCTGAATATGTTGATTGTGCAAGGTTGACCCAGTCGACCTTATATGTTTTTAAGAGATAAATCATTGGGTCCTAAGCTAGGTCAGCTGAAGGGTTAATAAAAATCCAAGTGAAAAATATCCCTAAATAGTATAAGGTTGAACCATTCAACCCTATATAATAATCAAAGGCTAAAAACTATACAAGCTTGACCTAGTCAACCTAGTATAGTCAACTGGTGAAAGGGGGTCAAGGCAAGAACAAGGAGGATAATGATATGACCAATGACTCAAATGGGTAAAATAGAGAAGAATAAGCTTAGGGTAAATAGTTTTAGGATAAAAGTGTGTAGATGAAAAGTGTAAAAATGGACAATAATATTATGAAGCACTAATGGTCTACTCACTCCTTTCACAGTGTACCCCTTAAGGTGTGAACTTAGAGAGATTGAGATTCGATGGGTTCCTAAAAGATATAAAGTGTCAATAATCAATAAATTTTTGAAAATATTACGTGTATACACTAGGTATGTGGTGGCTAATTTATCATATATATAACTAATAGCTTCTAAGTTCAGAAGTGTCACTTTCAAGCCACACTTTTTCCACTCTAAAAGTTTTGTGTGCCATGGTGGGTGTGTTTGTATGTCACTAGCTCAAGAAGTGGAGGAATGTAAAGATGGATAAGTTCCACATTAAAGGATGTGTGCATGCCTAATTATAGATTTAAATCAATAATGAATGCATTCTCACTAGATTCACACATAATGGTGTAAGTACCACAATGTATAGGCTTGATTTTCTTATGTGGACCTTTGAAGCACTCATTTTGAAGGCACAACCATACTTTATCCCCAACTCAAAATACATAAGGTATGTGATGTGAATTATGATACTCTTTGTATTTAGTTTGGGTGTGAGAAAGAATATTTTGAACTAATTGATGAGTAGATATTATGTAACATAAGAATTTATCGACCTTGTAAGCTTCTCATTCCTATGTGCATGACTTAGTTCTAGATGGTGTATGGTAGGAGATGTTTAGAGGTGATGTAGGATAGAATTAAAGACATAAGTTTGGAATGGGATATGCTATGTAAATATGTGAAACACTCTATTTTAGGAATGTTGAATGTACAAAAGGTTATCATCCCATGTACGATCATGTTTGTGATTCCACATTTATAACATATGAACAAGTGGTCGATTAATAACCTTTGTTTATCCCTCTATTTGAAGATGAAATGTTATTAGATAATCCAAGTATATTCCCGTCAATTCCCATAATGGTTTCTAAAACTCACTCATAAATCACAAATATTAATCATAGATGATGCATTTTGAGAGTCCAAGTGAACCCAAACATGGTTGAATAAGGCTTACACAGTTCTAACTACATTAATGTCTTTCTTACAGGTGACCAATATAGCCATAATTAAAAACCTATCCACTAAGGCAAACACAACATCGTGATTAGATCTCATAATAGGAAACCTAATCATGAAATACATGCTAATATATTCCCATAGCCTAGATAGAACTGATTGATCAGAATTTTCATCATATATACCATCTAATTAAATCGATAAGACAATTGACTATCAAATATGAGTAATCTACAACATGTTAAGTCTTGAAAATTTCTATTTTTTATTGTATAGGATAAAAAATCATATGATTGGAATAAAAATTAATTTGTAAGTACATTTTTGAGTTCCTATTAAACAAATATACATGCTCAAAAAACTGGCATGTCATCTTGAGTTTGTATGCAAAATTTATGGCCTTTGGAAGTTTGTGGACTCTCTTACAAGTTAAACTTCAAAGCTTAAATTGTTAAACTCTGGATCTCAATTGTAAGACTCAGATATGGAAGTTGAATGGTTTGAAATGTGTCTCCTTCCCTTTGGTGGTTCATTTGAGCTTCTTGATGGGTTATAAGGCTAAAAAAGGATAAATTTAAGTATTATCAAGGTAGAGATAATGAATTAAAAATATTAGAATATCATAAAATAATAAATCCATATAAATCCCAAGAAGGGGAACTACACAACCAAGATAACTGAGTTTAGTAGTTGATGACTACACAGTTGAGACAGCTGAGTTTAGTAGTTTTCCTTGCTTGAGAGGAAAATATTCTAGAAAATATTATATAGATCATTAAGAGTATGGGAGCCATGAGATTTATTTTCCTTGTGATCCCAATAATGTAATATATTTTAAACTACATAACATAGTGGAGATGAGGAAATATGGCCTCATTCTTTCTTAAGTTTTCTCACATTGAGTTTCTTTAGGGTATGTCTTGTGTTATCTCTCTTTGATGTGGTTTTAGATGTGTTTGTTTCCTTTATTTTCATGTTTTCATTCCTTGAAAATATTCTAATGCAACAAGTACTTAAGATATCTTAAGGCTCAACCCTAAAGGTAAAATAAATTCACATTTGGTATTGAACTTCTATGTAATCATTTCAATTACATTCATGTATGGAGTAGTATATTGTTTAGATTGTGAAGGAATCTATGTAATGTATGTAGCATGTGGATATTTCATGTGAAGGTTTGCATATTATTTTGTGTGTTTTATATGTCATTCATAAGAGATATAATACATCTTAAAATAACATTTTTGGTGTTTTTCTATGGCATAAAACTTAAGACCAACCCATTGACTTGAAAGGGTCTATGTTGGTGAAACTTAAAGTGGAATGTCCACCTAGTTTATGGATTAAATTGGTATCATATAATGTTATCCTATTTTATGTAAAAGGTTTGCTAACATATTTCTATAATTATGTTAGATTTGTTGCATTCTATTATGGTGGTTGTTATGGTGAGCATTCTGCTTATGTTTCCCATTACCCAAATAATAAATACTAGTTGAGAGATTCTCTTGATTCATTTGCAGAAAGGTGGATTCAAATTCAGCTACTATTATTGTTGATGCAATACATTATGGGATTTTATGATGTGATGGTATTTACCCAAGTCATTGATGGACCATCCATCCAAGGGACATGAAAAATGTTGAGCATTCAGCTTGGAAAAAAACTATTCTAAAATAAATAAAGGTTAAGAAAGTTATAGAAAAGTGTAGAGAAAAACATGTTCAAAATTTATTTGAGCATAGTTTCCTTATGAAAATATGATATGGTTGTACTTGAGTGAAGAAAAACTCCAAAGGTAACATTATGAAGCTTAAGAGAGATTTTTTTTAATTGGATATGCCACCTTTTTATTTGAAAAATGATGTGTATTTGATCCTCACATGTGGAACAAAGAAGCTATTTTTACCTTCCATTTAGATCCTTGCTCATATTGGTCAAGAGGAGTGGGACAAATATGTTTTTTTAGATGAAAGAAAGATAATCAAGAAGAAGATAACATGAATTTCTAAAGGGAATTCAAAGAAAAAGTGGGGTAAAGATTTTCCTTGCCAATTGAGTTTATAAAATTTTGGGATTAAAAGCCTTAAAATTGAAGAATTGATGAGAATGAAACCTAAACAGGGTATTAGCTAAGAGTTGATCATATCAGAACTTGAATAAGGTACTCTCCAAAAGATGATCAGATTGGAACCTGAATAAGGTACTACCTAAGTGGATGATAAATTTGGTTTCTCGGTTGGGAATATAGGAGGTAAATATTCATATTATCTTTATATAATTTTTGGGACCCAAAATCCTTTAGGTTTTGCATGTGTGATTAAAAATTTGATCATGTATATTATCCAATTCAGTCAATGAGATAATCAACTATCAAATATGAGTAATTTGCAACATGTTGAGTCTTGGAAAATGATGGTTACTATTGTACAAGATAAAACATAATATGGTTGGAATCAAAATAAATTTGAGTACATATTTGAGTTCCTCTAAAAAACTTGTATAAGTTAATAAAAACATGTCATTTTGAGTTCATATGCAAAATTTATGGCTTTTGAAAGTTGGTGGAATTTAATCCAAATCAAAATCAAGAACTTTGGACTATCAAATTGTGAAGGTCAACTATAGAAATCTGAAGCCAAATTTATACCTCTAGAGTTAGGAAAGTTGAATGGTTGAAAACATTTTTGCTTCCATTTGGTAGTTAAATTTAACTTCTTAGAGGGTTTTACAGTTGGGAAATGATAAATACAAGTCTTGGCAAGGCAAATATAACAAAGAGAAAATATAAGAAGATTAGAAAATAATAAATCTATAAAGATCCATCTAAGGATGGGGATACATAGCCAAGATAGTTGAGTTTAGTAGTTGATGACTACACAATTGAGATAGTTGGGTTCATTAGCTTTCCTTGATTTAGAGGTAAATCTTCTATAGAATATTGTAGTGATCATTATAAGTATGGGATCCATGAGGTTGGTTTTCCTTATAATCCAAAGAAGAAAAAAGCTTGTAAAGTGTATAACATAGTGGAGATGAAGAATCATGGCTTCAATATTTCTAGAGTTTTCTCACATTGATTTTATCTAGGATATGGCTTGTGTTATCTCTCTTTAATGTGTTTGTATGTTTTTTTACCTTTATTTGCACATGTTAAAACTAGGCTAATACAACAAACATTAAGAGAGTTCAAGACTCAGCCTTAAAGGTTAAATAACTTCAAATTTGGTATTTCACTTCTATGCAAGCATTTTAATTATAGTAATATATGGATTAGTAGAATGTTTAGAGAGTGAAGTAATATATGTAATGTATGTAGCATGTCGATATTTCATGTGAAATGTTTCATATTATTTTGTATGTTATAGATGTTAGTCATACAAGTTAGAATATATCTTAAAAATTATTTCGGGTGTTGTTTTATGGCATAAAACTTGAGAGAAATCCATTGACTTAAAAGGGTTCATGTTAGTGAAATTTATAGTGGAATATCCACCTAGTTTACGTATAATTGGTAGAGGTGTGCAAAGTCCTAGATTCTTTTCAGGGGATTTACTATAAACATAATGCAATACTTGATGTGGTGTTCCATGTTTGTGATCATGTATGGCTAGTATAAGTGTGACTGCAATGTGACTATAGTCTTTATCATGTTGAAGTGCCCTGAGTCCTAGATGAGTCTTTCATAAGGTGTACCACCATGAATGTAGAGAAATTGGTTAGACAAGTAGAACTCTTAATTTTTCTTACCTTGTGTAAGTCTGTGTGAAGACATGAATAGCTGAGTAGAGGGATACCTAGTCTAAAAAGTTATGTCATTATGTCAAAAATTATGATGATCACATGAACTAACGGTCAGCTAAGGAAATTTATTTCCTTGTTATCCTTCCCTTTTTTATGCTTGATCATGAGATTGAATTGCTACATGTAAGTCATCCATTTTATGTGGTGCATTATTCTCTAGCTTAATTTATGTTTATATAAACTAAAGTGGCTTATGTTTAAAATGAAAAACTATCTCCTTCCTCTAGATTTAATGATGCCATTGCTTAATTTTTTACACAATAGCATATAACTATTTTTCATAGGTGGAGTTCCTTTGCACCATGTCACTGAATATCTCAAAATGGTAGGAAGCTAGATGTTCATGTTGTATGAGTGATATATCAAGTGCATATTCTTATGCATTGGTGTGAATCTCAAAGGAATGTGCAATGTCATAAATTATGAGTACAAGTGTTGCATAGAGGCATTGCTTGAGTACTTCAATTGCATGATGTTACACATGGGTTAAATTAAACTTGGATTTTGTGCATATTAACTAGTTGAGTGGCCAAAAGATGTGTACAAAACCAAGGATGAACATGTGGTATGATTTTTTGAGTCTAAGAAATCTCTTGAATTTTGTAAGATTACACAAAGTGTGCTAATCCTAGATCACTTTGATATTTTTTTGATCTACATGGATTCATAGCGATCAATGATGTAGATTAGGTATTAGAGTTAGGATTGCCAAATACACACTTACTTAAGTTGGTCTATAATTTACATTAACACAAGGTGTCTAAGATGCACGTGATATGTTCCACATGCTCCTCACAAGTATTGATAAAGATGAGAATGCCATCTAAGTAGATGATGACAAAGGATTTTAGGAATGGCTTGAGTATATCTTCCATAGAGTGCATAAATATTACTATTGCATTGGTTAGGCTTAAAGGTGTAACCAACCATTCATATAATCCTTCTCATGTCTTGAAGGTCATCTTGTAGATGTATTCAAGATGGATTGGAAGCTAACAGTAGCTTAAATTCAAGTCAATCTTGGTGAAGTATTATGCACCTCTAAGCTAGTCTAGGATGCCATCAATGTGTGGTAGTGGAAACCAATTCTTTACCATGATTTTGTTGAGTGCATGATAGTATATGTAGAGGCACCAAGGCCCATCCTTACTGGGCACATAGAATATCATACTCCTCTAAGGATAAGAGATAGGCCTAATTTTGATTTGATCAAGGAGATTTTATATTTGGCATCAAATTTCATCATTCTCCCAAACTAATCTATGAAATAGAGGGTTATATGGTAGATGGGATTTAGGGACCAAATCAATGTAGTGCTTTATTATGTAGTGTGTTAGAAGGCCTTTAGGATTTATGAATACTTCATCATGTTATTTCAATAAATTTTTGATTTATTACTATTGTGATGTGATTCACATGATGCATGTGGCCAAAACTTGTTTTGTCTCCCACATAAGCATGTCTGGGTGAACCATATGTAATATGAACTTTTGTGTGTGTAATTTAAGTTTACAACATTACTTAATAGATACCAAGGTGACTTTGGTCACTATCACTAAATTAAATAGGTTGAATAAATGATATTTTATGTAGGTAATCCAACATTTTAGATTAGTTTGATATGTAGCTTCATAGTCATATAAATACAGACTTTCAAAAATTATGCCATAAGCCTTGAAAACTATGACATCATAAGTTATAGTATCCTCCATATGCCTAAATTTGTAGATAAGGTGAATTATCATTG
>JARHVA010000662.1:3382500-3670000 GCA_037957365.1 Torreya grandis
GAATCATGTGGCCATTACATTAGACATTTTACCATAAAAATCAAGAAGTGATTTGTTGATTTGAGACTTGAAACTATGCCAATGGAGGGATAAATCTTTCTATGAATGAGTTGTATAATTAAGATGGGAGTAGAAATGAGTTGGTAAAATATTGTGGGTTTAGAATGGTATCCATTCAATAGGCATTATAGAAGTGAAAGTATGATGAAGATCAAGAAAGGATTATGGGAGATAGTGGTGTGGGAAGGGACCAAGAAAACTTAGGAAGTGTTGTCAGGATTAATAGGGAAGTAGAGACACATAAAGAGGACCCCATCAATTTTAAGCCATGACCTATGCCTTTAATATCATATGAATGAGAAACTAGATGGATGGTGGTAATCAAAGAAACCATAATGAACAAAACAAGCTCCCCAACCATAGTGTGTGCTCATGCTCTTGAGTCAAAATAAGTACATATATGTAATTAGACATAGATAGTGTAGAATCAAATATTAAGTTAGTAAGGGATAACAAAACTTAGCCATTTGGCATACATACAGACTTAACATTTACCTTCCCCATTCAAAGGAATTTTATGGCATAATTAGGGGTGCCTAAAAGGCCTATCCCTCAAAGTGGACAAAGTACAACCCCAAATTTGGTTAACCAACCAGTTACCATGCCCTATATCATTAGTGCTATAATTAGAGGCACTATAGGTAGACTGGGTGGTGGCATAGGTGGAAGTTGACTTCCTCCTCAAGGGACAAGATATGGAGTCTCCCAATAACCACCAGTCTAAGAACCTCATCCAATAATGGTATATTATTAAATGACACTTCATTTACTAGAATATCAAGGTATAGAAAATTCATCTAAGCACATCCACAAATGTGAAATTATTTACAGAGTACTGACATCACCTCTTCTGAGTGCAAGGCCACATAATTTACAACTAGAATTTTGGAGCACATGCACAAATGGTATAGGAAGTTTGAATCTAAAAAAATTGTGGTCAACTTTGATCAACTTAAAGTATCCTTCCTTTAGGAGTTTGACATTCCTAAATTTAAGAAATAAAGCATAGTCACATTAAAGGACATAAAGCAAGGACTTACTGAAAGAATGCAAGAGTATGATGTAAGGTTCAAGACATTACTATCTAAATTCTAATTTGAGATTAACATTTCTCAACATAAAAAAGCATTTATGGGAGTATTATTACTACCTTTTTGACAAACATTATCTCATAAGAATTTCACTAACCTACATGAAGCCTTGGAAGTTGCCCTCCATGTTGAAGTAGCTAGAAGTGTTAATACCAATATTATCTGATTTATAGAAGCTTAAATGGCTTCAATGGCATAAAAATTTGATAATTTAAAATCCAATATTGTACATGATACATGCTGTGGTATTTTGTGCATTGATTATGAATTTGAAGGGCATACATGGAGCAACTACCTACATAAAAACATTTGCATGATACTTAAACTGACATATGAAATCTATCATGAAGAAAATGATGTACACTCTTTACCTCTTCTACAATGATCTACACACACTAATGTGTGTGAGTATTATAAGATATGTGATGATTACACTCATTATAGTAATTACTATCTATTGATTAGTGATATCCATGAAGCACAAGCATGCAATATATGCCAAACTTCTATAACTAACAACCAAGAAATGGTGGATACTAGCATCAAGGAAGAGGATGAGGATGAGGTGGTCATTTCACACCCAAGACATTTTAAAAATGTGGATCCCCATACCACTATCAGAGAGCTTGTCTAGAATAACCTACATGTGCTTTCTATAAAAAAGGCCACTAGTTGGAGGAGTATCCTGACTTGTACATAGCTATCACTAAGGAATGAAATGAAAAATGTGTTAGCATGATACAAGTTTAAAAACCTTATTGGCATGCATGTTTAGGAACCCTAAATTTTTAATATCTGAATATTACCACACATAAAAGATAGTCTCAATCCACCTCCAATCATATTAAGAAAGTATAATGTGAAGAGCCATGAGCAAAAAAATATACATATGCCCAACAATAGAAAGATGTCCTATGGGACATAATAACATTAATGCAAGAACTCCAAGGTGAGATCTAATTCCTAAGAGACATAAAAGTGGTATAGCATGTTGATATACAAAAAGTAGTTGAACCATATAACATGGTGCATGATGACTTCTAAGAACTATACAAGTGCATGTTGGATGAAGACATTATCCCATAGCTAAGTGTTTGGCTTAAGAATCAGGTAAAAGTAACAAGAAGATTGAGGATAATTTCCTAAATCATCCTTAGTAATGGGATACTCCTATTCCCTCTACTCCTCCAGAAGATAGAGAAATACTAGTCAATACTGCCATAGATGGATGAGTAATTTGAGACATCCTAGTTAACACCAGTATAGAAGTAAATTTCCTTACCAAAGATGCCTAGAAAAAGATGTCCAATCTAATGCTACATCCTTCACCTCATGTCTTATTTATGGTAAATAAGACTCATGAGCTACCCATTGGGGTCCTCAAGAATGTAATAGTTGACATCCTTGAAGTACCCTTCAAGGTAGATTTTGAGGTCCTAGAACTAGTTGAAACTGATGATTACCCTGCTCTATTGGGAAGACATTGGTGCTATGAGAATAATGTAGACTTAAGTTTTAAGAAATGTTACATCAATTTTGAAAACACTGATCAGTGTATTGTTATTCCACTAGATCATGCACAAGGACCCCCTTACATAGAGCCTATCAATGTCATTGAAGACATAAACCAAATATATAATGTTACTATAATGAACAATGAGCTAAGAAATCCCAATCTAGATGGAATTCATTGATATTCAAACACTTAGTCTCTTTCTAACACTATAATTAATGCTTTTAAGTGTTGGGTACATGGTGACTATGACCTTACTAGAATGAGTGTGTAGTACCATTAATAGTCAAAATAATGTGCCACATTCATTCAATAAACATCACAAATTTATTCATCTTACCATACTAGCAATGAGAGGACCATTGGTATGCCCACCATTGGAAATATTGGACAAAGATCCATGATTCCATGGACAAATGAAGGTACATGACTTCATACAATGCCTTGAAGCATTCTATGACACTGAAATTGATTGTATGAGATTATTAATGCATCTCTTTGATGGAACTGCCACAAGGTGATGGCATACCCATCATGAGCAAATCCTTTATTGGGATCAAGTATGCTCTACTTTGCATCATCAGTTTGACCATGATAACAAGGTCAGGGGATCAATTAGTTACAGTGGTATACAAGCACTAGAACCTCACATTGAAGCTTGTGAGACCATGTGGAGGGATGAAGCAACATACTTACCAGAGTACTTATGGGTCCTACATTTTACAATATTTTATGCACTTGGGCATGGGCATGGTATGTTCATGAAGAGAGACACATGGGTACCAAGTTATGGAATTTATTGAAGGGAAGCATGAAGTTAGCATTATCCTATTATTCGCCAAAGATGGATTTGTGCCTCATTCTCAAATCCATGCAGGAAGTGGTTATAGGTGACCCAATTCCCTTAGAAGACCATTTGAGGAGTATTAATCATGACCCTGAGGAGGCCCTTCACCTCTTCAATGAATCATCAACACATGTTTCCATGCCAACATCAACCCTTGATCATGAGAAGCATAAATAAATACATCTAGGCAAACAAAATATAGTGTTTCACGTAGAAGAAGGTGAAGGATCCAAATCACATGACCCTTTGTCAATCCATTTGGATGTCCCTATGAGATATGGTGTAAGAGATGTTCATGATTACTAACACTAATCTAGACAACCCTTATAATGGGCCCATTCAGATTGTTCAACAAAATATTGGTATGAAGAAGGAAACAAAGATGGCTACTTTAGGAAATTATTGGACTAAAATGGAAATTTCAAAAATATTTGAGTTGCTAAAAGAGTATCAGGATGTTTTCCTAAGAAACTATATTAAAATTAATGAAGTCAATCCATCCTTGGTAAAAATTCATATCAAGTTGGTTGAAGGTACTTAACTAGTTATAAAATGGCCATATAAAATGAATCCTAATATATGAGCATGAGTCAAAGAGAAAATTAAAAGTATGTTGCATGCTGGAGTAATCACCCCCATTGATGAATTTGAATGGATCAGTCCCATAGTGATTAGTATCAATAAGGATGGTCACATCCATATTTGCATGGACTATCAAGTGCTTAATGCATCCGGTGTCACTGATCCCTTCCCTACACTATTCATAGAGGATATCCTCAAAGCTGTTGTGGACGTGAGGTATATACCTTCAAAGATGGCTTATTGGGATACCATCAGGTCCAAATAACTGAAGAGGACCAACCCAGAACAATGTTTGCCATTGAATGGGGATCTTTTTCATAAACTATCATGCCCTTCGGGATGAATAACACCCCAATGATGTTTTCATGAATAGTAGTTGAAGATTTTAAGGACTTCATCCACAAGTTCATTCAAGTCTATTTGGATGATTGGATATTTTATGGTCTAGTCAAGGATAATTATTCTAACCTAAGGCTTATGCTTGAGCACTGTTAGGTCAATTTTAAAAAGTGCCTATTTTCTACATTATTTGGTGTGTTATTAGGACATATTATGCTTGAAAATTGTAAATAAGGACTTCTAGTTGACCTGACAAAGGTATCTATTATTATTTGCCTCCCAGCATCCATAACCCACTGTAAGGTCTATACCTTTTTGGGCCATACTGGTTACCATAAAAGTTCATTCATGGATATGCAAAGATTGTCATGCCCCTATAAGAACTTTTAAAGCATAATGAATAATTCATATGGATGATTTATTGTAAAGAATATTTTGAAACACTAAAGGATAAATTAGTCATTGTTCTTATCCTCTAGTTTCTAGATTGGATAAAACCATTCCACATCTATGTTAATACATCTGAAATGATCATTGGTGCAATATTTACACAACCAAGTGAAGGTCACTTAGACCATCCAATCTATTTTTCTAGTAGAAGACTCACTCAAGCTAAAAGGAACTATACCACTATAGAGCATGAAGCATTATCGATGGCTTATGCTCTACAAAAATTTTAAAAGTACTTATTAGCCACTCACTTTATTTTCTATATAGATCATGAGGCTTTGAATTACCTTCTCAATAAACTTGTACTACATGGATGGATCTATTATTGGATAGTGTTTTTCTAAGAGTTCCAATTTTATATCATGGTGAAACCTAGGAAAGCCAATTATGGACTTGACCACTTATCCTGAATTGAGTTTGGAGAACCCCTATATGCCATTAAATATGAGTTACCTGATACTCAAGTATCACCTATAACCCATTACCTGAGGAGATCAAGGATATTATTAATTTTTTGACCTCTATCTCAATACCCAATTATCTCACTCCCTAGGCCAAGAAGTAAATCATGGTTTGTGCTACACCATTTCAACTCATAGGAGGAGATATTTACAAACTTAGCTATGAAGAGATTTTTTTGCACTGTGTTATGCAGCATGAGTGCCCCAAAGTACTCTGATAAGTTCATGAAGGAATTTTAGGAGGACACTATGATGGAGAGGCTACCATGCATAAGGTTTTATTGGCTAGATTATGGTAGCCTACTCTCTTTAAAGATGTTAAAGAATATGTTAGGTAGTGTGATATATGTTAGCACATGGGAAAACCTAATCACAAAGATGCCATGGCTTTACAACCAATAATTTCTAAAAAACTATTTGATAAATGGACCATTGATTTTATTGGCCCCATCACTCCAACTAGACAATGAATAGGTTCTCAGTAAATTATCACCGTAACTGACTATCTCACACACCATGATGCAGTTGTGCTAACAAAATATTATACTACTGTCACTACTATGTGCTTAATCTGAGAAAATATTATCATGAGGTTTGGATGCCCATTAATTTTCTCTAGTGATCATGGTACCCATTTCATAAATGACATAATTTATATCTTACTAAATGAGTTTATGATTGCACACCACAAAATAATGCCATACCATCCTCAAGCCAATAACACTATCGAGGCCTTCAATAAAATCCTAGGCACCACTTTGATGAAGATTTTTAATATTGGCTAAACTAACTGGGATGATAGGGTGTCTATGGTATTATAGGCTTATCGAACAACCTATAATCACCTAAATAAAATCACACCATTTAATTTGGTGTATGGAGCAGTCTTATCAATTGAGTTTTTGGTACCATTTCTACATATAGTGTGATTAAGATAATTAGATGAAGAGGCATCCTTGAAAGCACACTTATATACTTTGTTACAACTTGATGAACCCTGATTCCTTGCTCATTAGAGTCAAGATGTATAAACATTCAAATAGAAAGCATGGCATGACTGATACTTAAAGCATAAAACTTTTACTCCAAGAATGAAAGTCCTAATTTATGACTCCAAGTTTGCATGCCATCCTAGAAAACTTTAGATTCGATGGGATGGTCCTTTCATCATTCATAACATTTAACCTACTAGAACATGTTGATTACAAATTTTGGATGGCCAGTTCCTTCCTGGGCATTATAATAGAAATTGGCTCCAGTCGTATTTCACTTCTAAATAGTTAAAGTATTGTAATCAATAAGGCTTTTGCCATTATTTTAAGATTTACTATTTTCAATAAAAGTGTTTCTTTATTACACACAACCATTTAGTAATGTAATTTTTGTTAATGTTTTGTTTTTAATTTCATGAAGGACCACGACTCATTTTAGTGTGGGGTAGAAAGAAATCAAAAATATTAATTTGACTCAGGTGCACAAATTGTATAGGCATGTAAAGTATCAAGGAATGTAAAGTTCTTAGGGCACAAAGAACTTAGGCATGTAAAGCATTAAGGGTGCACAAGTTATTTAAGGCACACAAACTACAAATCCTATGGATAGGGTGTTCTCACCATTAGTTTGAATTTTTAAAGACAATTATATTCTATAACAAAGAAAGTGTGGGATGGTAGGACACAACTATCATCCACTCTAAAGGAAGGCACAAGATGAGATGTGTCATTAATGTGGAAAGAATATTTATGGTAAGAAGGGTGCCAATGACATGATGTGATAATACCATTAAATGCATTAATTTCCAAAATTGAGGATCAAAGTGTGATGGTTGTTAAGGATCTACATTAATGATATTATGTGATAGGCAAAGGAAAGGTCTTGATGATGCTGAAACGCCCCTTTAGCCTATAAATAGGCAAGTAAAAATCTTTTTATATTTTTACCATTGTGATTATTTGAGATTAATAGATCTAAGAACAAATAAATACCAAAGCCAAGAAAATAAAATCTAGAGCTGAACAAAATGAATTTGTTTCCACAATAACCTAAAAAGGGCATTGCAAAATTATAGATAGGTATTACAAGTTTGGTTACATGAAAGAAACATAAGGGTAGTGTCAAAATTTATAGGTTGCAGGTTATACAATTTCACCATTAGAGGACATTCAATCATGAAAATATGAAGAGGTCACCTACATCCATGTATTCATTTGGGAAATTCGATGATCGTTCATCAACCTTTGGGTGCCTTAGAGGGTGATGTGGATTAAGAAAAAGGTTCAAAGGATTGGACCACTACCAGTGATACCAAAGGAAGAGGAGGTGAGTGAAGACACAATTCTTATTAGGGTAGAGACTCTAGAAGAATAAGTTTAGTACACAAAGGAAGGAACCAACATGACATAAAAAGTAAAGAAGGCTCAATCATCCCTGACAAAGAAGGCTCCATCATCCCCTCCCCCACCATTATTTATTAAAGAAATGTAGTATCTAGAATCAGTGTTGCATGAAGATAATTGGGTCTCCAAGGTTTCCTCTTGAAAAATATTTGATTATAATCATTGATAACCTAGAAACAAGGTTGAAACCCAAAATGACTACTAGGTCAAGTCCCAAAACACCATGAAACTAGGTGGTGTTCAATCTTAATATATTCAACCAACAAGACATAATAGGGTTGTTCTAGCTCTTCAATTTACCATACTTTAGAAAACCCATAGAGGTAGTTCAATTCATTCTCTCATGCATCCATTAGGACTACATTTACTTCATCAAGTGCAGTATGAAGATCATGCATGAGAGAATCAGCAAGGTCATAAGACTACAGTTTTTAGGGTTAAATGTGATTGATAACTTGGAAGATACCAAGGATATCCAAAGGACTACCATAATGCTCATCTATTTAGAAGAAGGGACATGTAATGTACATCAAGAACTTATAAGATCTATCCCTCTAGGTTGCGGTATAGATCATTATGACCAAGATCAGTGGGATTGATTGATGGAAAGAGGTTGACATGGTGCACCTCCATCTTTCCCACCAAGTCACCCAGGGACTAAAATATAATTGGGCTATGTATTTTAGTCAAAATATCATTGAATATGTGGAGAAGACCCACCAAATGCCTAAGTATATGTTTTTATGGGGGTTATTCCTTCTCTTAATGGTTTTTGATGAAATCAGTATGATGGATTATAGTTTGGGAGTGCTGAAGTGGGTATACCCTCCCATGCACAAGTCCCCTATTAAATGCCACAAAGAATTCACATGCCATTAGAAGATCACCCCCTTATATAAAATCAAGATGAGGTAATGGTTTGATGGGATGAAGGGGCATTCAAGAATGAGTGGCACATCTTGAAGGACTTGCCCCCTTTAGTTATATAACAAGCATAGTTTTTCATTAAACAACACTTCTCCCTCACATGCATCAGAATGAACCCTTCTAGAGATCTCTCCATATGCATAAATCTATCATACACCTTCTTGAAATGTTAATTTTTAGACTCCATGAACCAGATATATGATGCACAACCCATTATCTTGGAAGTTAAAAAGATTAATATGGAGATTCATACTCTCCAAAATATGTTCATCTATCTAGGCAAGAAGGTCTAATGGGAGAAGATGGAGATATAATTGATAGATATCAAGGTAAAGAAAATAATAGTGTGTGAACAAGTGCACAACTTGTTCTACATGTTGTTCCCTCAAAAGGATCCCTAGGGAAAATACCCTAAGGAGAAGCTCTTGGAGGCACCCCCATTAAAAAAAAGAGTCCAGACCTTAGTATGATCATAAGTAGACAACAGGTTCTACATAAGTGGTGGAAGACTACTTAGACCCCTCAACTAGGCCCTTCACCTCTACACCCATCTCCACCTCACCCTTATCCATCTCCTCATCACTCTTCTCCATCTCCACTTCACCTTTCTCCATCTCCACTACTCCCTTCTCCTTGCACCCTTCTCCCCAACCTTCTCCACCCAAATCTCCACCACCTATAGTCCCTCCACCTCCAAATTTCCCCCTAAGGTTACTCCATAACCATCTCCTCCAAAAACATCTACTTCAAGAGCTTCACAATAGAAGACCATCATGTAAGCAACCCAATAAGACATTCTTGAAGTATAAATTCATAGCTTGAATTTTAACTCTGAAAAGACTCCCTCACCAGTATGGGAGAAGAAATCCACCTCCAATGAATCATTATTTGATGTTGAATCACTCTATGGAAAAGAGGATGGTGATGAATACGAGAGTGAAATGGTCATTGGTAGCATTCTCATGACTACAGATGAAGAGGCCACCATAGAGCATAACCCTAATAAAGGGAAAAAAATGACTAGGTCTATAGAAGAGCTTGAAAATGATGCATCTACTCATCTACATGAGTGATATCAGTTTGGTATCCTAGATAGGATGATCTATCTATGGTCATACTTTATTTCAAAGGATGTAACTTTGGAGACCAAGAATCAAGTGTATTTTCTCTTATACATGTATAATGAGGAATGGGAATTTGAGCTCCCTCAAGACAACCTCTCCTTCGGACCTAATGCTCCTACGCTGCCCAAGCCACTATGGGTCGATCCTCAATAAATATTTAGAGCACCAAATTTTTGAATATGGCCATGAAGATCACATACCAAAATATTTTTATAGGTTATTATGCATGCACTAACAAAATTAAACATGACCAAATTATGTGTATGTATAATAAAAAGGTTGTATATAAATAAGAACTTGTCGAGGAAGTGGCTAATTTGAAGCAATAAATCTAAGAGGCCACATGGGTGAAAATGAAAAGTTTGAACCTCTATAAAACAATTTTAAAATAAGAACTAATATTGGTAGATGGTGTACCTCTTGACAGGGATGCCATAGGCAAGCTAGAGACTTTGATGAACCTTTTGATGAAGCGATGTGAGTAACCCACACCAAAAAATTAGGGATTGAAGCTAGAAGAATAGTTCACCATAGTAGTACCAGTCTTCTAGCATGCCCTAGAAAGGGATAGGGAAGTTATCCCCATTTTAGATGGAATTTTTGCATGGATAGTGCACCCAAATAAAATCTTGGAGACTCAGCTCTAAGCTGAAGAAGCCCAAAGGTAGGAGATGGCTAATTTTTCACTCTTAATAAAGGACCACACTGAGTTCACTAAGGCATTTAGGGATGTAGAGATGATGGAGAAGACAATCAATACACATCATCAATAGTTAAAATCAAGTTTTATATCCCTATAAAGATAGGTTGACAAAGAGGTCTCTACACTTAAATATGTTTAGAAGAATGCAACCGCATCCCTAGATGAACTGGTAAAGAAGGACAATGAGAACTCTATCCAACCTGAGGAGGTGAAGAAATTAAAAGGAGATGTAGAAGAAATAATTTCCAAGGTGCTTAAGGCATTGTCATATTAGGACAATGTTAAGAAGGAAATCAAGTAAACGGGACCTAAATTTTTTATGGATGCTACTAGCATGACTTAGTTTGGGACAAACTAAGATCTTAGTATGGGATGATGTTGGTCCCAAATTTTGGCTAAGTATTGTCCATTTTAGCATGGAATTAGAATGTTATGGTAGGAACATGGAACAAAAATACAATGGTACATAACTTGATAGGCACATAAGCACCATGGTGCGGAGCCTACAGGGTGCAAGAAGACAATGACATGGATGGACTAATGTAAGAGGACCTAATTAAAGAAGAATTAGTCATAAGGAGCCTAAGGACTTAGGACTCAGAACTAAAGTGGAAGACTAAGGGAGTGCATGGGAAGTAGGAACAATTAAGGGAATGATTCATAGAGGACATCCAAACCTTATTTTTAGGATTTTTTTCACTGACCCATAAGGAGAGGAACACATGATAGCAAGGATCTTGCATAGAACATGGATATAAGGGGCATAAAGGCCTAGATCATTAAGAGGAGAGTTTTTTGAATACCATGACTCCTAGTCTATTGGGAGTTCATTGGATAATTATTAGATTCATTAATTATTGTAAACACTTGGTCAGGGATTAACAAGTATAAATACCCCTATTGTAAAGGATTGTGGGATGATAATGGACAAATGTATTGTTAATATGATGCTTAAACTTAATATTTGAAGTTTTGGGTTTTATCAAAATTCTTGTGTTTATGGTGAATGATGTCGTGTGAGTTAGAATGAATTTTGGTGCATTTTTTTTATAAGAAGTAACTTCGAAACTACAATGTTGTTAATTTGTGAAATCATGGTAGTAGAAATTAGAACTCCAAAGATCATAATAGTCTATCTTTTCATTTATTGAATATATAAATAAATACATGTGTAACATAAATATGATAACTAAGTATTACTATGCAATAAAAAGTTATAAGAATTGGCCTTAAGCTGCATGCTTCAGGTGAGCACGCAAGACCTTAGTCTTATGTGAAAGGGCCAACACACTAGCTCTTTGGGCTAGACTTTAGTGCCAACACTATATTTACAATAGATAACCCCAAAAACTACCACCCAAATTTTTTTATAACAATGTCAAAAGGACTACCACCTAGAAAAGAACATGATCATGTTAAAATATTGATTTTAGGTATTACACCACCAAACATCAGACCATATGGGTATTCATATGCCTATAAGAGTGAAATAAAAAAATATGGTATAGGAAATGCTAGAGGTAGGTATTATAAGACAACCTATCCCCAATGGTCATGGTGCATAATAAAGATGACACTTGAAATATGTGCCCTAATTATAGATAACTCAACAAGTACACCATCAAAGATAAGTTTCTTATTGTAGTAATTGATGATTTGTTAGATGAATTACATGGTTTTATTTATTCCACCAAACTAGATCTTCATTTTGGGTATCATCAAATTTAGATCGGAGATGAGGATATCCCTAAAATAATATTCAAAACTCATGAAGGCCATTATGAGTTTATGTTCATGCCTTTTGGTCTCATAAATTCACCATCTAAATTCCAAAGTTTGACGAATACTATTTTTAGGCCTTTTTAAAGGAAGTTTGTGTTGGTGTTTTTTGATGACATCCTAATATAAAAAAAACTTGGGAAGAACATTAGAAGCATGTAAAACATGTGCTGTTAGTTTAAAAATAATAATAGATTTATATTAAACCTTCTAATTATGCTTTGGGAATCCAAAATGTGGAGCACTTGGGTCATATTGTTTCACATGAAGGTGTAAAATTTGACCCTAATAATATCAAAGCTATGATGGAGTGGTAAGTGTTAAAGACCCTCAATAACCTTCATGTATTTTGGGGGCTAATAGGTTACTATCATAGATTTTTTAAAAACTATGGAAACATGATAAATTCACTCACAACCTTGTTGAATAATTATTCCTTCCATTGGATTGAACCATCTATCAAGGATTTTGAGAAGCAAAAAAAGGATATATGCACCACTCCAATTTTTACTATCCCTGATTTTTCCAAAAAAATTTGTTATCGAACATGATGCATTAAGATACGGCATGGGGGTAGTACTCATGCAATATGGAAGACCTGTTGTATTTTAGAGTCATCAAATCAAGGGAAAAACCAATCTATGAGAAATAAATGATGGCTATTCTTCATGCAGTTAAATAATGGAGACCTTATATCATGGGTAGACACTTTCAGGTAAGGACTGTTCATGATAGTCTAAAATATCCTTTTAGAACAATGATTATCATCAAAAGAACCAAAAAATTGGGAGACTAAAATGTTGTGATATCATTTTGAAATAATATATAATAAAGGAAAAGATAATGTGGTGGCAAATACACTATCCAAGAGGGATGAATTTGTTGATGCTTTGTTATGTGCAATGACCATTTGGTAGGAAGATTGGTTAGAAGAGGCCTGATATAAATGGGAGAATGAAATGAATACATAGGTTTTTATTCACAATATTAAATAGGGTTATTATGTTTCTAAAAAAAATTAATGTAAATGGAATGCATTACATGGTATAAATATATATTATATCTATGTAATATATCTAGCCTCGAATAGAAGATCCTTCAGAAACTTCAGTCATCTCCAATAGGGGGCACTCTATATTTTTGAATACCTATCATATAATCAAGAAATATTTATTTTGGGAAGGAATCAAGGGGGATATAAAAAAAAATTCTAGTTGAATACATGGTGTGTCAATAGAACAAAGGTGAAACAATTAAGACACAAGGTCTTATGCAGCCTTTATCCATCCCTAGTTAGAGGTGAGATGAGGTTTCCATCAATTTCATTAAAATGTTGTTAAGGTATGAAGGTAAAAATTTCATCATGGTAATTTTGGATAGGCTCAAAAAATAAGCTTATTTTTTTTCCTTATCACAACCATTTGTAGCCAATATAGTTGTTCTTGGTTTTCTCAATATGGTTCAAAAGTTGCATGGTACTCCCAAAATCATTATAAGTGATCATGGTCCCTTATTTACTAATAACTTTTGAAATAATTTATTTGCATGTTTGGGTACTCAGTTAGCTCATATCTCATCATATCATCCTAAATATTATGGGAGAATAAAGGTGGTCAATAAATACCTAGAATGTTATCTCCATTGTTTTAAATCAGATAAATAGAAACAATGGGTTCATTAGATAGCACTGATAGAATGGTGGTATAATACTTCCTTCTATACCTCTTCAAAAATGTCTCCATTTGTATCTCTTTATGGTTATCATACACCATTCATCACTTCATTCCTAAAAGTTCAACCTAGGGTTTGAATTATTGAAGAACACATTCATCATCAAGAGGAAGTACTAGCTAGTTTGAGAGAGAATTTAACAATGACACATACTCAAATGAAGTAGAAAGTAGATCAACACCATAGTGAGAGGTATTTTGACATAGGTTACTAGGTATTTACACTCTTGTATCCATATAAATATATATTTCTAAAGCAACATAAAAAGGATAACAAACTCTTTCCTTAGTATTATGGTCCTTATCAGATCTTACAAAAACTTGGCAGTGTGGCATACAAGTTGGAGCTATAGTAGTGTTGAGGTCAACATACCCCCTATTTCTAAAAAATGGGGACCCATGTGTTAAAATTATGAAATTTATACCTTGAAAATGAAAATTCACTTGATCAGAATGTCTTTTACATGTTTACACCTTTTTTGCATTTGACGATCATCTACCCCTTGGTCTGGTTGGCCTTCTTTTTTCATGGTTCTAATTTAACTTTGATTAATGTTGCTAACAGTGGATCTCTATGTTTTAGATCATAGGTGTAATGGAGATCTCCTTGATGGTATCATACCTAGGTTTCATAATTTTAATTATTTTATCTCAATTTAACCTTTTACTAGCCTTTGGTCTACTAAAAATCAAGTTGAATCCATGTTCAAGCTTCCTAAACCCCTCATTCAAAAAACCCTAGCACAAGATCCTTTTAGACCAAATTTAAAAATTGGCAAAAACAATTTTGGCTAGAACATTTTAAATAGTCCATATATTTAGGCCTAATATTTATATTAAGGTTTGGTCATGTTTTTCAACATGACCAAGCCTTAATATAAAAGTTGTGTGTTTTGTGCCTTCCACATCCTACGATATTTTGTCACCTTTTATTTTAACATGGTCCAACATTAGTACTTCAAGGTCCCTTTTATTAAGTTCCTTGCATGGTCCCTCTTGTTGCAAGCTTAGTCTATAGTCTTAGTCCTAAGGCCCCATTCACGTTTAATAACATAAACAAGACCTTAGTCCTAAAACTTTATCCTAAGTCTTATTTTCCCTGAGCCCTAACTTAAATTTCATGCTTCTCTATAAGATATATGACCCACATGCATTTAGGTGGAAATGATTAGATGATGTAAGAGGGACATGATGAGTCGAAAGATTTAACCCATAGGACCAATCATGGTTGATCATTTAGATCATGATCAATAGACCACAGTTAAGTGGATGTCAAAGATCAGATGACATGAAATCAATAGGGACCCCCTCTGTTATGACATAGAATTAACCTAAGTCTTACCCTAAAGCTTTATTATATACAATAAAACCTTAGGCTAAAGGCTTATGTTAAGTCCCTTTAATTATTTGAAGGTTCCATACTTTATTATATTGTAACTTAGCTTATAGACTTTAATCCTAAGACCTATTGATCTTTATTAATGTGAACAAAACATTAGTCAATAATATTTTTCTAAATTTTATGAGGACCTGAGCTTACTTAATCAATTTGTGACTGTAAGAACCAATCACATCCAAATACTCAGATCATGATCAACGGTTCATGCTTATTCAGATGGGTTAATAGAATGATGTGTAATGGGTTAAAATTTCCATAGGGCCTACTATGTTTTATGGGACTCAAATTTGATGTTCTTGCACTCATCATTTGACATTTTTGAAGCCATCATTGACGTGCATGAGGCCATCAAATTTAAACCCCAGGGATACATTGCTAGAGCCTAATTTTAATATTTTCATGCCCATCATCTGATATCTATGAGGCCATCATTGATGTCTATGAGACCATCAAAATTAATCTCCAATAATATATTTCTAGAGATTAATTTTGATTTTTGCACGAACATCATTGAGATTTGAGAGGCCATCATTGATGTCTATGAGACCGTCAAAACTCAAGCTCATAAACCAATCCCACTTAGACAAATGAACATGTTATTTGCCTTTATAGGATCAATGGGGTCTCATCTAGAAAATAAGCATGCACTTCAATGTTAAAATCAATCCTTCACCCTAGATTGATTAAAGACCATGCTTGGACATAAGGACCTTTCTAACTAGGTTTAGATTTGCATAAGGTTAATTATGAATGTCATAGACTTATCATAAAGTTTAGTCATGTTTTTCAACATGACTAAACCTTAGCATAATAACCCTAGGATTGCTCCCTTTATGTCTTAAGACTCCCCCTCTTTTTAGACTCATTTAATTTATCATGGTATAAATGTTTTTAGATATGGACTTAACCCAAGTCTCTATCCTAAGGTTCTGATTGTATTCATTAATACAATAGAACCTTAGGTTAAATACTTATGGTTATATCTCCTATCATTCAATAGGGTCCCTTTTATTTTGATCTAAACGAGCCTAAATAATTTATCCTTAGGATTATTTAATGTTAATTGACACAAAATAAAACCTTAGACTAAAGTATTTAAATTAAGTTCTTTACATGGTCCCGTGCTAACTTAAAGTTCATGCACCTTTTTAGGATCGATGGCTCGCATCTAATCAGGGTAACATGATCAAACAAAGCAAGGTCACTCTGTAATATTTAATAAAAGACCCAAAGCCTTATGGGACTACCACATGTCACATGCATGCTAAACATAGGATAGACAAATATTTAGAGCTCAGAAGGCCCACATGACTGCCAAGTGGCAACACCATGAGGCCCAATATAAAGGATAGTTAATGTCATGCAACTAGTAGGATCAAGATCAATGATTTGCATTAATATGTATAGATTGATCCAATAGAGTGATATCAAAGATAAATATTAAAAGGAAATGATCAATTTTTAAAGTATTTATGAATAAAATGCCACAAAAAGGCTAACTGGATGCCACAGGTCTACCACATAGTAATCAAGAGAGAGGGAACCTTATGCCAACCTCTTAGATTGCTATTCTATGTACCCACCAAGATGGATGAATAGGAGATAGCAGACCAATTATTCCATGGTATTGACAATGTTTGTAAATATAAAAGGAAAGGGTTGATCCATCCTTTTCCATTGACTATTAGTAGAATTGTGTTGTAAAATTGGAACAATGTAGACACCATCTCCAGACACAGAGCCCCATTCAATTTACAACTTGATGATTTAAGGCAATGGAACCCTCAGGATAATGTTGTGAAACATTTTAAAGCCAAATAGATTAACATGAAATATGAAAATCAACTTGGTGTCCATGATATAATGTACATTTGAGCATCTTCATTTTTAGAGGTCCTATCAAGATTGAAGAAGCATAATATCAAGCTCAAAGATCTATTAAAGAGGTATGAGAAGATATCTAGTGCCATATTATAGATGAATCCTCTGTCATACCATTTTATACTAGGACCATCTTCTAGGCCTCCTCTAGAATAGCTAGAGGCACAAGTTGCACAAGTGTTAGGAAAAGATAGACTTGAAGAAAGACCTAGTGAAGGGGAATCATCTTCTGCATAACTTGAAAAGCCAGAGTCTCTAATTGAATACATTGACATGATTACATTGGATTATAAGGAAACATTAGAGGATTCTTTAAAGGCACTAGCAAGTGCTTATGGGTCGAATGAAGAGAAAACATAGGAAGAAGAACCTTAACCCCAATTTGAGGAAGCATGAAAGGAAAAGGGGAAGGAGATAGATTTAGACTTAGTCCTAGTTGTTCCCCAACAAAATAGAAGGGTTGAGCTAGCCTTAGTTCTAGCAAGAACCAAGAGGCCCAAATTAACCCTCACTCACCCTTTGAGTGAGGTTAATTTGTTCATTTATGAGAACCCTATTCATGTACCAACCATTATAGAATGGTTCATACATGGAAAGTTGTAAAAGATCCCAACTTTGCACCATCAATGGGAAATCACAAAGTTTATAAACATCCATGTTCATGAGGAGATCAAACCATGGATTGTGGATCTATAGAAGGAATATAAGAAAAGACAAGTGACTACTCTTGGATCTCAAGTAACACCTAAATGGAAGCCTTAAAGACTCCAAAAATAACACACTCTTCAGTAAGCGTCCAATTTGACCCAATCACTACTTGATTGGAAAGAGTTAAAACAAAGAAAGCTATGGTGGGTGGAGAAGAATTCACTTCAAAAGGTGGATCCATTTGTTGGCTTGACTCCACTCAGAGGCCAAAGACCACGTGAGCACCCTATTTTTGAAGAGGACATACTTAATGTTGCTCAGGCTCAAAGTGCTCAGCTACAGACTATTATCAAGGGCATCAAACAATAAATAGAGAAGTTTTAGAGGTAGAAGGAGAATCTAGAGAAGCAAGCTATTTTTTCTATACCTAGTGCAATGGTTTAAATGTTTTAAGGATCATTTCATGACATGTTTGACTCTCTAAAGTTAATAAGGCTAAGACAGATTACACTGAACCAACAAGATGCATTAGCCAAGAGCTTAATCACCTAATGCTAGAGTTCTAAGGACAAGATAAATAATTTAATTAGCATCTTGATAGGGGATAAAATCCATGGTTTCAAGACCATCAACATTTCTCATCTCAACACCATCTTGGGGTTGATTATGGATAAAATCAATAGTTTGAGTGCATGGTCTAAGTTATTAGAGAGACTCATAAAGGATGATAAATAGTTGTTGGATAGAATTGAATGACTCCTGGGGACCATGATTGTAAAGCCTACAAAGCTTAGCTCCATGGGCATCATTTCAGATGATGAGTTCAAACATAGGACCACTTTGGTTATGAAATAGGTGAGGATTAAGAGCCAAGGCAAGTCTAAAGGTGACAAAAATAGGATCATAGATATGATCTTGATTGTAGAATAAAAAATAACTGAGGTGAGGAGCATTAAGGAGGATTTTGAGAGAAATGATAAAGATATTGATGACCTAGCTGAGCAAGAGGATGAGCTCCTCCTTGAGCCAGATGTCAATTTGAAGTTAGTTGATGAAAATCATCAAAGGCAATGAGCTTACTTCAATATAATAAAGGGTCTTCATCAACACAAGGTCCACTAGTTGGTTAAGAATATTCTCTTTTGTGGGAATATTATAAATTTTGAAAATAAACTATTCTTTTATAAGACATGTGCTATTTGTATGCACATTGCCTAAAGGTCAGTCTATTTTAAAAAGTCTAGTGTATTTTAAAAACTTTGTAGAAAGGACAACTATCCTTTACATTTTGTACACTTTTAAGTTAATGAAACTGATCGACATGTTTCCTTGAAGTCTATAAAAGGAATTGCATAAGGAGGGAGTTTTTTGAGCTACAAAAACTAGTGTTAACTTTGAAGTAATTAATACAAGCAGAGAATTTTGAGAAGTTTATCTCATCTTGTTTGTGTGAATTGTTATTTAGCTTCTCTCTCAATTGTTTATTCTAGATCTCATAAATTGAATGGTCTTTAAAAATTCTAGATGTGCATCTTTACTATAGTGTTGCTAATTTATTAAAATGATAGATTAGTTGAATGTTCTTGGGTTTACTTCATTTTATTTGCTTTACATAAGGATGTGTATATGCTACTTGAATACAGTAGTAAATCTTTAAAGTTAAACTAGTTCTTACTTGTATTTCTTCATACTATCCTTAGATATTTGCCTAGTGTGTGGTAAGATTTGGGTGTATGTTATTTCATGATATACATTGGTTAAATTTATGTTCAATTGGAATTTATCCTTGTCATGATGTTTGAGGTAGAGATCAAAGACACATTTTCTTTCTACCCTACCCTTTCTTTTTTCTCCTTTTTTAACCAGACCATTGAAGTTTAGTATCATTATAAATATTCATTTTAGAATAGTCTTAGATCATAATTTAATAACAATTCATTGATATTAGTATATATTACTACATCTTTAGAAAATATTATTGAGAGTACCAAGGTGGCTCCCAACCACCAAGATTTATAAATACTGTGGAATAGTTTATTTCCTTTGCCACTATTTCATTACAGGTAACCAAATTACCACAACCTACTACTCATGCTCTAAATTATTTGAGTTCTAAAATGAGAAGTGTTCTTTAAACACTAAGATCACCTATGATACACTTAGAGGCATGAACAACTAGTATACTCACATACATCTTATATTTCATGTATCTTGCATGAATAAGGTAATTGACCAAATATTTTATTCCCTAAGTTACTAAAATTGGATGAAGAAGGAAAATCCATTTTGAAACCTGAGAAGATCCTTCACATACACACTAAAATGTTGTGAACAAGAGAGATTAAGGAGTGTTTGATAAAATGGAAGAATCTAAATCATGAATATGCAACATGGGATGATGAATTTTTCTTTCAAAAACATACTAATTTGATTCAAAGTTGAGTGTAATGTTATTTATAATGGGAGGGGAAAGCTACACCCTTATTTTATATCATGTCTAGAGATATGTGTGACTAGCTTGTGCCTTTTCATATTATATTATTGCATATCTCTATGTTCTTAGTAAGGTCAACCTATGGAATAACCATGACTAAGCAGGGTATATATAGGAGATAGTGGCTAGTATTTTATCATAATATTATGAAGTCTACTCTTAGTGCATTATTTTGGATGTTTCCCCTTCGAAGTGGTTTAGTCATATTTATCAAGTATCCTATTCTTTTGTCAACTATTATTGTGGATTTGCTTAATCTACTCATAATTTTATGATATATTATTATATTATTATGAATATATAATTAATTTCATCACATAAGTGCTATGATTATACATAGATGGATGATTTGAGGAATTGTGTGTAGGATAACCCTTGCATGTGGTGTTGGATAAAGAGGTGAGATGATGCTTAATATTTTCCTTAGTTTTGTTCTTTGAATCTTTTTGATAGACTTTCCCTAGTTGTAATAAGTCAAAAATTCCATTTTCACATAGATATAAGGTGAGAGTATGTCTATTTACTTTAACACCTTATGTTTTTCATATAAATTCTCACGTAGGCACATAGAGTAGTCATGGAATATTTAGGTTTAATTTTCCATTAGTTTCTCCTTGCACTAGAAAAATTGATGGAACTTGATGTATACATACTCAAAGTGATCAATATTATATTAATACTCCTTCATCACATTGATAAATGTCTTCCAAGACTCAATTAGAACACAATATTGTGCACATTGCATGTTGAAGTCCTCCCAGTAGTGAATAACTAGAATTGACATCTTCAACACTTCAAAGGTGATCTTCTTAGCATTAGTGAAATGATTGATTATAATGTATGCCTTGATCTATCAAATCTAGTTATCCAATTTTATGGAATAAATTTTCCCTTTAAACAAAGGGATACCAAGATTTTTTTACACTTTGAAGGGGGTTTATTAATGAAACTAGTGTTGAGCTAACTATGGAGGAGTATTTGTAGGTGTCAAGTTGAGCTACATCATCAACTCATAGAATTAGACAAATATTTTTGTGTATTATTCCTCCAATGCAATGGTGTTTTTCTAAAATTTTAAATTTCATGACAACATCCCCAATTACACTCCTACAAGAGATTAGAGGTGTTTTAAAGATAGGGACGATAAAAAATTTCAGCCTAAAGAGGTCAAATTCATGCCCAATGAACAAGGCTTGGATCATATACATGAAACTACTTGCATGATTGCAAATCATAATAATGTCTATAAAATGGATGCTCAATGGATTCAAACAACAAATTTTATGCAATGTTGTAATATAGGTTAATCTTCATCATTTTGTTTGGACCTTCCCAATTCTATAGACATTTCTCATACCCTAAATAATTTTGCACATTATGAAGATATGTAAAACAAAAATTTATTAGTTCATGGAAGAGTATTTTCTTTGACCTTGAATTTATTATTAATTATAAGTCTTATAGAAGGTTTCCACTTTAATTATAAAATTATGTTCAAGATAAATTCACTTGTTTATAAAGGTATCCTTAGTTGGCCAACACTTGACAAGGAATTCTTCAAAATTGCTACTGCTTGAGAGAATACCATATTTCCTATATTAATCAGGGACTAACAAAACTTATTAATTTAAGAAATAAAACTTGTTAAAAACCTATATATTGGCTCACAAAGTAATTAGATATGTTAGAATATTTAAAAATACACCTTCACTTTGAATAAATATATTTGGATAATGGCCTAATGTAAATCAAAAGGTTAAAAATACTCCTTCAAAAGTCTACTTCTATGGGCCTGAAGTTAATGTTTTTGATCATTTGATACGACACTATGCAAATTGCACTAGAAAATTTATTCAAGTTTTCTTGGTTGATGAGAACTTGAATACACTTGGTTCTTGTGGCTTGTATCGGTGGATGGGTCACCAAGCTCCACAAAATCATATAAACAATACATGAGAGGATTTTGTCTATTTAAAAAAAAAGGCATTATGATAGGGAATTAAAAGTTTGAGTTTATTATCTTCTCTTCTAATCAAGTACATGAAATTTCATTATGGATATTTGCTTCAATTGACACAATTAATGTAGATGATATAAAAAAATGGTTGAATATTTTTTTAACAATAAAATTTGTCATGAAGTGTGCAAAAATAATGGAATAGTCATTTATCTCTTCAATAAAAAAAGTTGATGTTTCATTAGATGAATTTAAATACATTCTTAACATAGATGTTCATTATAATGGTAGACTACAGACAGGGTTTCAATGGTGGAATTCACATTTATTTCATAATGTCAAATGGATTTTAAATCTTGATTACTATCAAAGAATATTTTAAGAATTGATGACCACTACAAACTTTGAGAGCTACCTTGTACCTCATAAAATCCTAAGATTTTCTTATGCACTAATCAGAATCCTCAGAGATAATTTGAATCTATCATGTATTTGAACCCTAAACAACATATGTTGGGTTTTCACCATATTTAGTTCTTTTCAGGTTTCCACCACTGCCTTTCAAATCCCCAAAACCTACCATTTTTCCCATACATATTAGTTTTCATTTCTAATCAATGCTTTCATTATAATTTATAGAATAACTTGATAATTATGTTTGAACCTAAGATGAAATATGTTATTATTTTAAATTTATACCATAGGATTAATAATATATAAATGGAATGATACAAGGGTGATAATTAGATCTATAAAAGACCAATTAAATAATGAACTTAGATATAAACATACGCTAAATTTATTATGTTGAGATAGTATAAGCATGGAAAGTAAAATTAGGCTAGATATAGAAATGATAAAGAAGAGAAGTACTTATATTATTTTGATGCTAATGAAATTATGGATCTAGAGTAGGTTGAAAGTAGGTGGGAAAATAGTTTTAGAATAATTTTCAAATTCTAGATTTGGTGTCTCTAGCTATCTTGACAGTTGCATCAACCCTGGATGGTTACATCAACACTACTATTTGAGCCACATGATAGTGTCATATACAAAATAGTTGGTGAAATAGGATGCAAACACCTAGATGTTTCTATTTTATAGTTCACCTTTACTCTATTTCATTTATATCTAGGTCATAAACAATCACTTCTTATGAAATGGTAAAATCCTAGCCTTCCATATTCAATGTGACCTTGGGGAAAAAAGGGTTAGTGGGCACATAATTTTAAGTTGACCTTAATGACCCTGTTATCAAATGTCATTTCCTACATATCGAATGCTCCAAAATAGGACCTCAGACTCATGTAGTTCTCCCTACATGTTGGCTTACATGTGAATCTATAATGTGTGTAAATCAAGTACAATAATGACCTAGTTTATAACTTGGCAAATCAGGATCTTGGGCTAGTCCTTTAGTAATTTAGACCTATAGATGTGTAGTCCCTATGACTAGTTTGGAAATAAGAATAAATAAGGAAGCTTTATTCAATTAAATGCTCTTTAGTTTGAATTCTAGGTGTAGCTAGGTGAGGAATGAATGAAGGTTGATCTTGTATTTATACAAATCATATTAGGAGATAACTCACATCAAATAACTTAGGTCGACTATTATAATACATTTTATTTGCACATTAGATGACTTTAGGGAACTTGACACTTGTATAGATGTAGGACAGTAACATTGATGCTACTATCAGTCTTAAATGTTAATGTCTAAGGAGTAGCAAAATAGGTATAAGCTCAAAACTTGAAGAGGTGTGATATAAGTAATTTTTAGGCATTATGGGTAAGATATAATTATGTGTCATCAATATAAGAATAGTTAGACTAATAGATAGGCCAAGGGGTACAAGATAGAGTAGATACAAGGCTTACAAAAGTAAGATAGTGTAGAACTAAGAGGAACAACTAAGGTCTGAGTTTTCCAAGTGTATAAGACTAAGATGCTACATAACCATAAAATATCATATGCATTTCCCGCTTTTAATCTATTAATGAAATTGTTAGTGTAAATGAAAGGAAAAAGTACCTGGGTGTATATGCATACCTTGTCTTTGCTTGAGTTGAATTTGAGTGATTTATTGGTAACTGACCTGCAACCAAGAGCATGTTATAGAATGAAATCAATGCATAAAATCTAAGTTAAAAGTACTTGAAATATATTGAAATGAGAGATAAATGTTTAGGAGTACATATGTGTATTGATGTACTCATCTTACCTATTGGAAGGTATTTTATAAAATATGTATCATTGTAAGTTTCTAAAACTGAGATTGGGACAAATATAGATAAATATTTAAAGTACATATATCCAAGGAGATAGATAGATAGATTATAAGGAACATACCAAAAAATTTGGAGAAAAAGTGAGTTACCACCTAGCAGTTGAGATTAACTTAACTATGCAACCCAATGATACTTATAACCTAGTGAGGCTGGATGATCAAGTCTAACTTAAAAACTTGGAAATATTGAGTGATTTGATCACCTAAACCATACCAAAAGTGAACCAACTACTATAGTAGACTAGCTCAATATGGTCTGTAAAAGTTTGTGGGGTATCAATAAGTGCAATTATTTTGGAATCTGAAATTAATTTGGATTTTTTAATATTAGGCACATGTTACATAACATATGCACCTTCAATATGTCTCATGTTGAAACTATGTATAATAATGGTATAATTATGAGGTATTTTAACATGCCAATTTAGGTAATGGGTTGCTAATCCCTTCCTCTCCTAAAAGAATAATTTCATGAACAAATTTCCCCAAGGTCCTAGTTACCAGGTATTGGTATGTAAGATAACATAGTCAGCTCATTGTGAGCATACCATATCAAGGGTATTTGGTGTATATTTTAGTCTATTTCATATGCATTAAAAATAAAGAGCTTACTCCTAAGGAACCAAAAAAATGATTTAAATATGAATAAACATTTGATTTTAAATGAAAATGTCTATTGCTTATAAGTTTAATACATATACATTAATAGACAAAAGAAAATGCAATCAAAGTAAGTGTTAGATTCAGATTGTAACTCTGAAACTAAAATAATCTAAACTAACAGACTGATATAAAAAAGAAAAAGAAAGAGAGATAGGGAGAAAGAGAAAAAGAGCCCACTATTTAATGTTGTCTAGCCTAGTTATTTTGAGCAAATGAATTTTTTCATAGACCACTCCTTAGTTTAGTCAAACTTATCACAACTTCAACTAAGGATGGTGTAAGAGTTTGTGAAATGAAGTAGTAGATCCAAAGAGGAACACATGGTCACTATATATATATATATATATATATATATATATATATATATATATATATATATATATATATATATACCAAGTCTATTAAATGTCAAATATTTTAGATAAATATGTTTCTATTAAGGATCATTTTAGATTCATCAAATGCTCAGTGAGATATAGACTCAACTTCTAAATAGTCTTGACTCAAAAAACTAATTGAGAAAGTAGGGAAATGCATGAAAGGAAATGCCTGATCCACTACTCTAATTTTTAATCTAAAAGATCTAGTTATGCGTAATATCCTCTAATCCTAAAAATAATAGCCTAAGCATAATCTTCTTAGACATAAAAAATGACTAGCCATTATTACATCAAAAATTTGATATTATATAGGCATGCAAGCCTAAGGAGTTCTAACTCAATCAAATTTTCTCACTAATGGGGTAGTTACAAACATTCTTTGTTGGTTGAGGGAATGTGGTTGAGTAGGCATATCAAAATCCTTGACATATTGAAGGCATGCCTAGGATTTGTATAATTAAACCATGACTCAATTAAATTCTATCAATTGAAAGTAGTTGGAATTACATCATAACTGCTAGCTACCCACATCTCTATGTAATTGAGACCATGCCTCTTTAAGATTGAAATTTGTATTTTATGTTATATGTTTGATTTTAATGTGCATACCATACTAATTATTTCCGTATTAGTCATGATCTAGGTCACCTTCTCAAATATTTTTCCATATGGGACCATGATAAAATTAATTCTAAAAATTAAATCAAGCACGTAGTTGATTCTCAGACTCTGACCATTTTGATAGGTAGATGGGTCATCAACTTTAAAATCATGATTTATTAGTTGCACAACTAATGTGTCCTTAGCTCTGATAGGTTTATTTCCACATAGATTCTCCTCACTTATCCATTGCTCAGTTGAATATTTAATTGCATGTTGATTATTCTTTCCAATGTAAATAAAGATTCATCTATGCATCACAATCTCACTCGCCTAGGCTAATAACAAATTGTAAGGTCTACACAAATTTTTTGAGGGATATGAGGTAGTGATATTTTTTCACATTACATAATCCTACTCACCTATTTGCCTAGGGATCTAACATCATCACTAGGATTGCACAAACCACTTAGGGGCTATAGAATAGTGGGATTTCACCATGTGGCATCATCCCACTCACCCATTTATCTAGAGGATTTGATATTTATATAAACATATCTAGGATAGTGGATTAATGAGATGATGCCATGTGGCATCATTTTTTTAACTTACTAGATCAGAGGCATTACACTAGTATAAACATATTTGGAATAATAGAGCATTAGGATTATGCCAAGTGGCATCATCTCATTGACCTTCTATCCTAAAGCATTGTTGATGTCATTCTCCCACCAGGTGACCTTGAATAAAATCAGTTAAGTCTTAAAATAATTTTGAATAGGCCTAAGACTATCAAGAGAGTGACATGTGGCAATAGGAAACTCTATAAAATTGATTGAGTCCTACTGAGTAGAAATATGACATGTGAATCTAGGCAAAAGCATGAAATATATTGTGTTAAAACCCTTTTTCAAATGGGTTAGAGCTATTGAGAGTCACAAAAGGTCACCGCATGGAAGAAGAAAAGTGTTGGGTAGATGCAAGTAAAGAGTAAAAGATCCCAGTAAGTAATATGTGATTTAAAATCCAACAACTAAGAAATATGAAAGTAAATAGCTAAGACAAAAGCCAAAAATTACTAAGTATAGAATGAGAACTATGTATAGATTTATCCATTTCACTTGATTCAAATGAATAGTGACTAAGTAAAAGGATAAAGCCTTATAAACACTTAGCCATTTTTGAATCGAAAAGAAGTAAAATGGACAAAATTACTCAAGAAAAAATCCTTAAAAACTCTAAATTAGTTAGTTTGCATAAACCTAAGGCAAAATAGTCTAAAAGGGAGATGTGAAATGTATTTCAAAACATAAGCAAACAAAATAAACTAAGACTTAGCAGATTCATACACATTCATATTTTTAGTTTAGTGTAGCCTATTAGAGTATGCATTTCATGTATTTTCTCACATTTGATAGTGTAGATAGATATTTTATATTCTAGTGAATTTTTCCTATGTGAGGATTTATCCCACATTGGACAATTATGCTAGTTCTATGTTTCACCTTGCTTATATATGCAAGGGTAATCCTATTGTACTAGCATGTTTCATTCTAAGTAATATATAATTTGACTTATTTTTACATATCATATCTACATCTTCCTTGTGTGATGAATTTCTGTCAACACTTTAGATTTTTGGGTTGGAATGCCTTTACCATTCTTAACATGGTACCAAAGCTGTAAGGTGTTTTTTGTTGTTATGCATTGAATGCTTTCTGCATTGAAACTCTCATACTTGTCATCCCATATTTCAAATATATATTACATAGAGACCAATAAGGATGGCATTGGAATAAATATACAACATCTAAATTTTTCATTGGAATAAATATATAACATCTAAAGTTTACATTGGAACACTTGGATCTATTTTATTGCAAATATCTAAGCTAGGCAGTGGAGTTTTATCAGAAGTTTTTGACTAGATTTGAAGAGCAAACTTCGCATTGGAGTTTTATCTTTTTAAAAAATTGTATCTACTTGTGTCATCATTATTTTAGATTTGGAGCTAAAATAAACAACAAACTATTCTTTTTCTCCTCACAAAATAGTTGGTTTTATTTATTTTTGCTATTACCAAGCTAATTCTTTGCCTTAAGAGGAAACATTGTTCACTTGCATAAGCATAACATTAATCAAGAGGATATTATTTCATGTCATTTGGCATTTCTAAATCTGTGGTTTAATTTTAGTTCCAATGAGTGGTTAGACGACCATGTTCTTTTCTAATTTGGTCTCAAAAACTAGTTTCTAGTGTTTTTTTTAATGTATTGACCCATTTTATAGGAAATCATAACACCAATAAATTTTGAACTATAACTTAGATTTGAATACTATATTTTTCAAATTTGCATATTTTTTTATTATATATCCATTAGTGTCAATAATTTTTAAAAATTCATTACTTTTAGAAAGTGATAAATTGGGGGGTGTCTTATAATATAATCTTTTGGGAGCCTGTCTTGGTGCCAATTTGTGTACCCCTTGAATTCTTTCTAATCTTTGGTGATTAGTTAGCATGGATTTTACTTATGGTATTGATCATTGTGAGCCTTTGAATACACATAATTACCACACATGGAGACCTCGAATGGAAACAGTCATAAAGTGCAAAGGATTAAGGTCCCTAATTAATGAAACACAACCACAGTTTACACATGACTTTAAAAACTTTCAATACCAAGGTAAGTTTTAAGAGTATATGGGCTTGATTTAGGGTTATATGAGTGACAGTCTTTTGTTTCATTTTTATGGGTGTGATTCTCCATTTAAAATGTGGACTAAGTTAAAGGGTTTATTTAGGAAAGTAAATCACTTGAGAACAATGCAGCTTGAAGTGGAGCTTACTTCACTAAATCTAGATGACTTTGCCTACATTGTAGACTACCTTGATAAGTTTAAGAATTTGTTGACATAGTTAAAATGAATTAGATGAGATAAAAAAGGATGAAAAATGTGTGTACTTGATCTTATCTAAGTTGAGTGGCCCATTCTAAATCTTTGCTTCTACCTTTTTCTCTAGTATAGATGCCTTAGGTACCACATTCAAAATTCTAGATCTAGATTTTTTTCATGAGACTTACTAGGGAGGAATCAAAATTATCTCATTTTGAGTCTTCCACCTCTCAAAAGTCATTAGTTGCATCACATCCTAAGACTAAGGGAAAATATAAGGGTAAGAAGAAGAACACTACTCCATATAAAAATGCACCTAAGACTAATGATAATACATTTAAACCCAAACCATCTTCCAAATCCAATAATAATTCTAACCTATCATGATCCTATTATAGGGGACTGGTCATGATAAGTCTAGGTGTTTCAAGAGAATGCAAGATTTAGAGGATGCCATTAGGAAACTCAATATTTCTATCGCCACTCCTCCATCTCATGAGGATGGGAAAGCACTTATTATTTTTTGGAGATCATAGTTACCTATTTTAGATAGTTGGGTTCTATATTTTGGTGCTTCAAACCAAATTAATTCTACCAAGGAGTCCTTTGTATCTTGTGATTTGAGTTCTACTTCCAACATTAAGGTTGGATATTATTCCTTCATTTATATTAAGGGGAAGGGTGACATACATCTAGATGATGGCCGCATCTCTAATGCATTATATTCTCTAGACATCACCATTAATATACTTTTAATTTATCAAAATTACCATTCTATTCAGGGCAAGATAATAACTTTCACACTATAGGATGCTAAAGTTTGAGCTTTGTTATATCTAGACACACTTATTGAATAGGGTTTTGTTGATCATAGTTCTCAACTCTATTATTTTGAGTGTTTTGATGATACTCCTTATTTAGGTATGTGTTTAGTTTCTCATGCAAATTATGAGGGTCATCTTTGGCATGAGAGATTTGGACACCTAAACTATATATATTTGAAGGAGTTGAGCACTCACAGTATAGTAGAGGGTCTTCCTATAGTTTTTTCCCTAGTTATGCATTAGGGAAACAACACTAGGATCCATTTCCTAAGGGTAAGTCCATGAGAACTTATTTACCACTTGAACTTATGCACAGTGATTTGATGGTCTTTCTTACTCTTTATTTCAATGGAGCTAAGTATGCATTTACCTTCATTGATAATTTATTGATGCATACTTGGGTTTATTTATTCGAGTACAAGAGTGATGTATTTACTCACTTCAAAGTCTTTAAGGCTTTGGTTGAGAAACAATCATTGAGTTTCATCAAGAAGCTTCATACAAATAATGGGGGAAGTACTTCAATCATGAGTTATTTTATTTTTTGGGTGTCTATGGTATTATTCACCAACATTTTGTTTCACATACTCTATAATATAATGGCTTATAAGAATGATAGAACCAAAATCTAAAGGAGATGGCTAACTACATGATGCATTCATGAGATTTAACTCATATCTATTAGGCAGAGGCAATCAATTGTGTGAACTACATTCAGAATTGTGCACTACATCAAGCGCTTGAGAATATGACTCTAGAAGAGTCTTAGTATAGATCCAAGACTGATGTCTCATTTTTTTGAGTCTTTGGGATGGGAGCTTAATTTATGTGGTTGTACCAAAGAAGAAGAGGAAAGCATTGGATATTAAGAGCAAACCTTTGGTTTTTGTAGGGTATTGTGAGGACATGGGAGATTATCATCTTTTAGAAGCCTAATACTCATGATGTTCATTTTCAAACATATTTACAATTTGATGATCACTTCACATCTCATGACTCTTCATCTTCTTCCATGTCTTCTACTTCTTTTCATTATTCACCTCCTCTTGAGGATTCATTCTTTAAGGATCTATTTTAGGTTATCCCTGAGGAGATTTTAAAGGATGAGGATCTTTTTCACATTAATGTTGCCATTATACATAGGTTGGATCATACTATAGTTTTTTAGGTAGCACCTTTCATACATGATCTTCTACCTAATCAGCATCATCATGTATATTCTATGGGTACTAGACTTTTATGTCAGGCATTCTCTAGGGATCTACAATTTTTTTCACAAGCTCATGTGATACAAGAGTGGGATGATCCAATGACAGATGAGTATTATTCATTAATGAATAATCACATTTGGTATTGTTTCACTCTTCCTAAGGTAATAAATTTGGTTAGGTGCAAATGGATTTACCATACAAAGTATGTAGTTGATGGGTCCATTGATAAGTATAATTCAATGTCTTGTTACAAAGGGGTTCTTGTAAGTCGATAGTATTGACTACTCTAAGACTTTTACGCCCATTTCCAAGATGGATTTTATTTTTTTTCTATATCACAAGGTTGGCCAGTATATTAGATAGATGTAAGAGTGATTTCTTGCATGGAGACTTGCATGAGGAAATCTATATGGAGTAACTTGATGGGTTTGTTCATATTTTTTCTCTTTTTTCTAACTAAGGAGGTCTCTTTACGATCTCAAATAGACCCCTCAGGTTTGGTATGAGAAGATGGATTCATTTCTTCTCTCCACTGGCTTTATTTGTTTTCACTCCAATCCCATAGTGTATATTTGTTGTATTAGGGAAGAAATTATTATTCTGGTCTTGTATGTTGATGATTTTATTCTCACTAATAGCTCCTCATCTTAGATTCAGACTATTTATCATGCACTTTTAACACAATTCAACATAAAAAAACTAGGTCTTCTTCCTTTTATTCCTTGATTTATACATTTCATAGATAGATACAAAGATCTATTTGAGTAAGCAAAAGTATACCATTAATCTTCTTAAGCATTTTCAGATGGATGACATGCAAGCCAAGTCCTTCTCTTTTTTAGTCTAGAGTTACTCTCACTACCTCTTGTACTACTCCATTTTGTGATCGTATATTTTATAGGCAAATGGTTGGGATTCTTATGTATTTGACCCATACTCACCCTAACATTTTATTTGTAGTTGAGCTCGTATCTAGGTTTGCACATGACCCTCATGATATTCATTGGTAGGATGCCAAGAGGATTTTATGATATCTATGAGGCACTACTCATTTTTTATTACACTACACTAAGGGTTATACTTAGTAGGTTGGGTATAATGATTCAGATTGGGTAGGTTCTCTTGACGACAAAAAATTCACTTCTAGCTACATATTTTGTCTTGGATCTTCACCTATTACTTGGTTGAGAAAAAATTAGTAGGCTATTTCAATTTCATCTATAGACATTGAGTCTAGGGAAATATTTATATCGAGTTAGCAAGTTATTTATCTTTGTTAGTTGTTGATAGAGTTTGACTTCATGTAGGATTCACCCACTATACTTTTGTGTGACAACTATAGTGCAATTCATATATCTTGCATCCCAATTGAGCATAAATGGACCAAGCACATTACATATACACTTCATTCATTAGCATATTTAGGATGGTATTCTTAGCTTGGAGTATATTCAAACTCAACATCAAGTTGCAGACATCTTCATGAATCCTTTTTCATAACTTCATTTCCTTGAGTTGTATGGTATGCTTGAGATTTCATAAGTTGCCTTTAGGGGTGTTCATTATGACATCTTCCATCTTCATTTCATGGATACATATTGTACATGAGTACCATATAGGCTTATTTGTTGGGATTCATACTGTGGATATGCCACTATTTATTTTTTGGATTTTTAATTCCCTAAATTCACTTGAGGGGCATGTTAGATTATGTACTTCATATATTTTCTCATATTTGATCATGTATTAGGTAGTTATTTTATCTTTTAGTGTGTTTATTTTATGTGAGGATTTATCCCACATTATCCAATTAGGATAGTTCTATGTTTTACCGTACTTATATATGCAAGAGCTTTCCTATTGTACTAGCATCCTTCATTCTTAATAATATATGATTTGTCTTATTTTTTAATATCATAACTGAAGCTTCCTTGTGTGATGTTTTGTTGCTAACACTTTAGATTCTTGGATTGGAATGCCTTTACCATTATTCACACAGCCTAGATGAAAATTAGATAAACAACCATAATGGACTCCTTAAAATATAAGATCTAACTTTAAATAAAAAAGAGGGTCCCCATTTTTAGACTAAAAATGGGGTGTGTTGTGCAAGCTACAACAAATGGTGAATCCTACTGAGAAATACTCCTGAGTATTTTGAGAATCTCGAATCTCTAATTTCATAAAAAGAAAAAACATTAGCTACAAACTATCACTTAAAATAAACCAAAATTTAAAGGCACTAAAGTCTATAAGAATAAGTGATATACTAAGCTATAATCCTTACAAAACCATTTATATATGTGATTGAGTGATTTATTCATTTTCTTTAAATTCACACATAGTAATTCAAATTTTCATAATGACAGAACTACTAAAAGAAAAATATTTTACAATTTATCTTTGGGTGGGAAGTGGTTTGGGCATTTCTCTAATACCATCCATGTGTTTGTAGCCATGACATAGATACCTATGGTCCTTTCCAAAGGCCTTGCTCCATTGCAAACCAAGATAGGAAGCCTATGGTGGAGGCTGAAAACATCACCCTTTGAAGGAGAATTTTACATTTTAAATTTTAACTTAATTATTTTGAAAGGATATTTTGCATTTAGATCCATAGAGGGTTGGGGACCAAGCCATAGGTTAAATAAAATCAAAAAACTGAAGACAACTCAATACAAATCAGAATTGAAGCAATGTTGCATTATTTTATAGATATTTACTTAAGTAAATTATATGGATTCAAACAAGAAAATAGTTTTTTTTAAATTAAAAATTTTCATTACTAATCATTGAACTTTATAATTTAGGAAATAAACAAAGCAACAATAGAAGTTCACACAAGATTTTATAGTAATTAGGTTCTTTGAGTTCCACCTCTGTTATCTTTATAACATCCATCCATTTCATTTATTTGATTAAAAAGGGGGAACATAGAGAAAAAATATTGGGAAAAAACCAACAATGATGAAAAAAACAAAAACAAAATCAAACCTAACTAACAACAAGGGACAAGAAGGACGGATAAAGAAAAGAAAATAAGGAAGGGCAAAGAAATTATTTACAAAGTTTCTTTCAGGCAAGAACATCCCTAAATTTAGTTAGACACTTGATTCTTCAGGATTTTGAGAAGGGTAGACGTCACACATGCTTTTTTATATGTTTCCCTCTATAATGAAAAGCACTATCCCATAAATATTTATCAATGTACTTTTCATGTAACTCAAGTAAGCTAGGACTATATAAATCTACATCATGTTTGAATAAAAAATGAGGGATAGGGTTTAGAAAATACCTCATCCAATATGTTGTATTTAAATGAGGGATAGGTTTGGGTACTCATACATACCAAATTGATTAGAAGATTCAACCTAAAAGTTGTATGTTTTCAATGGCAGCTAGTAAATGAGTCATATTGGTTATTTTTTTATTAACATGGATGTTACGAAAACATCCTCACCTTCATCTTTACTTCCAAGGATACATGATAATGGTTCCTCTCAAGTTGATGATCTCCTAGACTTCTATTTTGTGGATAAGTTATGAAATTAATGCACTAAAGATGTGCATTATCAACTTTAATTTATGTTAGCATACCTCCTTCTTCCATGACTATATACTCTAGGATGATGCCAATTGGTTTAAATTTAAGGTTTTTCAAAATTAGGAGCTCTTCTATTTTGATTCCTTCTAATCCACTTATTTACCCACTTCATGTTTGGCTTCTTATTCAATCTCACTCATATCTAATGATGGACTAGGAGAGAGATTGCTACCATCAAGTTGTTTAAAATCTTGAATCAACTCTTCCATTGGAGAGGGAACAACACATGATAAGAATGCTTTAGATGCCTAACATGCATATTATTCATCTATTGGTTTTAACTCATCTATTTAATATTCAAGATGATTTTAAGAGACTTTTATTTCATCATCTTAAGTAGGTATCTCATCTTTGATTTGATCATGTGCTACTAGGTCGCTCAATATAGCAGATGTTTCCTCATCATCAGACTCATCATCATTACTCTTAGGGATTAGCCCATGTATTATTTTTTGGTAACTCCCTAAAATTAATGGTACATAATTAGTATAAGTATCAAAAGACACATGACTACTAAAATTAGTAAAAACATTCTACTCATTTCATATTGAACTAATAGAATTATATGCATTAATGGAATAAGTAGGGTTTTCATTCAATATAGGGTAATTCACTTAATAGCACATCTAAGGTAATACTCAAAGCAATGTCCCATTATAAGTCAAAACATGGCCAATGGGATGACTCTTAGGCAAGCATATTGAAGGATTTTATGGATGAACATTTATTTGTCTCAATGGGTAAGAAAAATCAATATTCTAATCATGAGACATGGCTTGTTCTTAAATGGTGGAAGTTTCTTGACAAGTCAATGCCAAGGATGTATAGATAAAAGAGTCCTTCGAATAAACATAGAATTTAGGGGAAATAATGTTATGAGATATAATTCTATGGATTGTAATTTAATATGTATGAAAGGGTCTTTAAAACCCATATATAGTTGATGAAAGTGTTGGCTAAAATCACTCAAAGATTCATTGTGTTCCCTACGGGATGTAACAAAGTTGTGGTATAGGGTAGAAAGATTAATGGGCTCTCAAAAGTGGATTAGGAACAAATTTTTGAATGCAACCCATGTGGTTATACACATTTCTATAAATATAATTTACTATCCATATGGATCCTTATCCAAAAAATAAGGAAATAAACTTTACAAGACACATCTTCATATTAGATGCAAGTTCTAAAAATGACATCCTTGAATGCTTGAATGTGTTGTTATGCTATCAGAATCCTTTCATGAATGTACTTTAGAAAAAAATGAATTGGGATTCTTAGTCAAATCATGGATGGGTCTTGAGACATTTACTTGTAAATTATGCCGACCTAGACATGCTAAGGCCATGGGAAGACTTAGGTAATTTTTTTTCTAGAGTGAGAACCTGGAAAAAAACTAGGCAACTCTTCAAAAACAAAAAATAAGTTTTAAATACATTAGTTTGGGCCCTCTTTCTATCACCAATATGTTGTGAGTTATTTTGACATGCCAACTTAGGCAAGGGGTTGTTAATCTTTTCCTCTCTTGAAAGGAGTCTTGCATGAATAAATATCCCCAAGGTCTTAGTACATAGGGTAACCCATCAACTTGTTCTGACCATACCATATCAAGGGTCCTCAGTGTATATTTTAGGATATTTCATATGCATTAAAAATAAAGAGCTTACACCTAAGGAATTGGAAAAATGGTTTAACTATGAATATATATCTAATTCAAAATGAAAATTTCTATTGATTATAAGTTCAACAATGCATAAACAATAATAGATAAAAGATCATGTAATCAAAGTAAGTGATAGATTCAGATTGCAATTCAGAAAATAAACTAATCTAAACTAATAAAAAAAGAAAAAAAAGAGAGAGGAAAAGAAAAAGATAAAAATAGCTTGATATTTGATAGTGGTCATCTTTGTTCTATTGAGCAAATGAATATTTGCATAGACCAATCTTTAGTTGAGCCAAACCTAACACAACTCTAACTAAGGATAGTGCAAGAGTTTATGGAATAAAGTAGTAGAGCCAAAGAGGAAAACAAGTCACCATATACATGTATAGAAAAAGTCTATTGAATGGAAAAACTTAGATAAATATGTTTCTATTAAGGATCATTTTGGATTTATAAAGTGCTCAATGACCTATAGACTTATCTTCCAAACAACCTTGACTCAAAAAACTAATCTAGAGAGCAAGGAAATGCATGAAAGGAAATTACTAGTCCACTAATCTAAGTTATAATTTAAAATATCTAGCCACACATAGACTCCTTTAATCTTAAAAAAAAACATCCTAAGAATAATCCTATTAGTCTTGAAAAAGACCATCCTTTATTACATCAAAAACTCAATCTTATATAGGCATTCAGGCCTAAGGAGTTCACACTCAATCAAATTTTCCCACTAATGGGTCATTTACAAACATTCATTACTAGTTGATGAAATGTGGTTGAGAATGTAACTCAAAATATCTAAAAGATTGAAGGTGTGCCTAGGATTTGAGCAGTTGATCCATGCCTTAATTAAATTTTGGAAAGTGAAAGTAGTTGGGATTGTATTATGATTTCCAACTACCCATGTCTTTTTATAATTGAGACCATGCCTCTTTAAGATTAAAATTTATATTTTTTGTTTTGTGTTTGATTCTAATGTGCTTTCTATGTTAATTATTCTCATTTGATTGATGATTTGGGTCATATTCTCAACCGCTTTTCCATATGGGACCATGATGTAATTGATTCTACAAATCAAATCACACACATAGTTGATTATTGGTCTTTGATAGTTTTGATGGGTAGACAAGTCATCAAATTTAGACTCATGTTTTATTGGTTGCATATACAACATGTCCTTAGCTATAAAGTGTTTCATGCCATGTGGCTTCTCCTCGCTCCTCTATTACTTGATTAAATCTTTAAGTGCATGTCAATTTTTCTTTCTATTATGAAGTAAGATTTCACCATGTGTCATAATCTCACATGCCTGGGCTCTAAGAAACTGCAAGGTCTATATGAATTATTTGAGGGTTATAGATTAGTAGTATTTCACCATGTGGTATCATCCTAATCACCCACTTATCTAAGGATTTGACATCATCATTGGGTATGTACAGACCATATGAGGGATACAAAGTAGTAATATATTTCCATGTGGAATAATCCCACTCACCCACTTTCTTAGAGGCTATGACCTCTATACAAATATTTCCAAGATAGTTAAGTAGTGGGATGATGCCATATGGATTCATGTTGTTGAATCACTATCTTGGAGGTATTTTATTGCTATAGACATTTTCAAGATAGTGGAATAGTGGGATTATGCCACATGACATCATCTTATTGACCCATTAGCTTGGAGCATCATAGATTTCATTTCCCCAGCAAGCAACCTTGAAGAAAATCCACTTTCTTAAAAGAAATTTCAACAGGCCTAAGACTACTAGGAGAGTGACACATGGTAATAAGAACCTCTATGAAATTGATTAAGTCTTGTTGAGTATAAATGTGACACATGTCTCTAGTGAAAAACACAAAATTAACTGTCAAAATTCCTTTTTAAATGGGTTGGAGCTATTAGGAGCCATTAAAGGTCATCACATGGAATTAGAAAATTTTTGGTTACCTTAGATCAAAGATTAAAAGAGCCCAGTTAGTAGTATTTAATTTAAAAGCTAACAACAAAGAAATTTGAAAGCAAATGGCTAAGGTAAAAGCTAAAAAATGACTAAGTATAGAATGATAATTGTGCATAGACTTAGCCATTTCAATCGATTCAAAAGTTGATTTCATAAATTTTAATGAAAAATGATTAATTAAAAGGACAAATCCTTATAAACACTTGTCCATTTTTGAATAAAATGGAAACAAAATGAACAAAATTGCTCAAGAAAAGAAGCCATAAAAATTCTAAAACATTTAGAGAGTTTGCATAAACCTAAGTCAAAATAGTCTAAAAAGGAGATATAAAATGTATTTCAAAACATAAGCAAACAAAATAGACTAAAACTTAGTAGATTCATGCACATTCAGATTTTTTATTTAATGAAACATATATGTGAATTAGACAAGCAACCAAAATGGACTCCTTGAAGTATAAGATTAGACTCCAAAGCAAAAAGAAGGTCCCCATTTTTAGACTAAAAATGGGGCATGTTGTGCAAGCAATAACAAGTACCAATGTATATAATTCTATTGTAATTATGAATATAATTTATATAATTGTGTTCATTGTCCAATCTAGATAACTATGTGTAGAGGACATGATTCCAAAGCATGCCCCCACTATATATGAAGAAATCTAAAAATTTATATAAGTACCAATGTAGAGGAAATGTTTCAAAAACATGCCTCCACTATAAACTAGAGATTTTGAATATTGAATAGGTGTGGAGAAAATGCTTCCAAAGCATTCCAAAATTGAATATTTAAATTGATATAAGTACCATATACTGAATGAGTGTAGATAATATGTTTCCAAAGCATGCCTTCATTGAATCAAAAAATTGTGAATGTGTGGGATCCATGCCCATATGGCATGCCCCCCATGAATCTATAAACTAGTATAAAAACCTAATATTGAATGAGTGTGGAGAATATGATTCTAAAGCATTCCTCCATTGAGTTTAAGAATTGTACCAATTGTGGAGAACATGATTCCCAAACATGCTCCAACTAATATGCCCCCCTTTGAGGTGAGGTAAAAATAAGATCTGAGAGTTACCTCACCTCAAAAGGGTAATACAATTGTAAAATATGTGAATATAACCATATAGCATATAGAAGGAACATGTCTAGGCAAATGAATCATTGAAGCACATAGAACTAATGTGATCACATGTAGGCCTAAGATGCATGATAAATATCATGGAAACATCTATATATTAATAGTAAAATATCAATAAGTAAACAAGCACACATACAAGAGCACTCAAAAGCAAGTCAATAAATAATGGTCCAAAGATATCACAAATAAGGAGAATGTTCAAATGCCACACAATTGACAAGACATGACTTAGTCGAATTTCCATGAAAGTAAGGATGACATATTCAAATGTCCATACAAAAAATAATGACATGATATAAATGTCAAAGAAAGCATACATAAGCATGGGATCTAAAATCAAAGGAACATATTCAAATGCTCAAACAAGAAAGACAAGACACTTAAGGAAGTGTATAAAGTAATTCATAATCAACCAACATAAACATGTAATAGTGGCCCATGGATCCAATGTGTTAGAAAATTATGTCAAGTGTATAACATATTAAGTACATATGTAATCTCAAACATGATAATGTAGAGTTATCATCGAATCATATAACCTTTATGTATCAAGATGGAAGAAGCGGATGCCCCCAATGTTTATATAACATGAGTATAGGGAAATACCAACATAATAAATAGGATTTTACTATGTATATATGTATGCATATATCACATCCAATGTATAAGTATGACATGAGTAGGTAAGAGTAACTAAGTATGTGGAACATCAATATGGAGTGACACATGGATGCCAAGGAACAAATAATACATGTAGGTGTCGAAAATGTTTTTGGAATTTCTGAGTGTTTTGATTTTTTTGATATTTTTTGAAATAGGAAAGATCATCCTATGATGCCATCCAAATGATGTTCATATATGTCTCCCCACTTTAAATCTGGTGTGTTACCTCATGTACATAGATAAGGAACACATACATGTGTAATATCTATCACTGTGGTATCGATGGTGCTCTACATATATAAAATAGGACTATGTTGTCTTGAAGTGATAGTAGGAGTAATTAGAGTAGGGGTTTTTGGAACCCTTAATTAAGTTCTTGTTTGTTTTTTTGGAATAATAGTAATAGGAACATGTGTAGGTGTTCTTGATATCTTAACATGGTTTAGAGTAGAGGATTGGGATTCCATGGAATCCATTATATGTCTCTGATGTAATGGTCTCTCAAGTACCAATCACCTAGTAAAGGGAATTACTATTTGCTTACCCTTTTTTATTATATTAGCCTTAGTAGGCTTGATAGTTAGTTGTTTGGGTATAAGTTTATTCTATTCAAGAGTATGCTCATATAGAATTATGGAAATTGTAATGACCTGATTGACATGAATGTATTTTACACACCCATGCACTATAAAAGGTATTGATCTAATAGTGTATCCAAGGTCTTCCTAATAATATATCAAAGATGCATGTGGAAGGGATAACTAAAAATTTAGTAACCACATGTGTAGGACCAACTTGTAAAGGTAAGTCAATCTAGTCAAGAACCTTTTGGAAGATCCCATAGAATGATCTAACTGATCTAGTAGAGGGGTGTAAATCATGATGATTATAACCTAAGTGTATAAGTAATGTCAAGGTGCAAACATTTTTGCTTCCATAATTATCAATCATAACACAATGTATGGGGTTTTATCAAGGTGTGTTTGAATGAATAAGGAATCAAGATTGGAGTCATCATCCTTAATTTCACTATCAACAAAAGAAGTAAAAGGTATTTAAACCATAGAAGATATATATCACATGTAAGTGCCAATTATCATATATATTGGGTGCCTATAATGTGATGGAGGAGGATGTACACTATATGCTATTTGAACTTCTAGTTCCTTTTTAGAATGGTGTTACAAAGGATTATTAAATATATTCTATTTATGATGATCTCTATATTGTGAACCTAATTCCTTTGAAGGATCCTCGAATGAAATATTTTAGTCATCAATAATATATTGGATCTTGTGTTTTAAGGTAAATCATTTACTCATAAAATGTACCAGTCCTTGATGATAATCACAATAAGCATTTGCATCATATCCTTTGGGTAGAGGTAAACTCATATCAACCTCAATAGGATGAGGGAGCGATATAATTTGACACTCTAATAACTGTGAGAGTAATGAAACTGGGGACTCAAGTAAACATGAAAATTATCTCCTTGGTGTATTAGATAAGATAAGTTGATTAGGTTGTTGTACAACTATGTTAACTGTGGTGGTTATTTCTTTTTTAATCTCAAGAGGTTTTACCTTATAACTTGGTGTAATTGAAAATTTGGTACTACATATATATGCAACAGGTGTGTTTATTACATAATTGATCTTATTCAATGATATAAGCTTCATTTCATGATCTCATACAACATAACATAAGTCATCAAAAGATTGAAACTTCTTTAAAACAATGGACTCATGTAAAGGATCAAGCAAACTTTTATTGAATATATCTTATAACTCTTTGTCTACCATTAGATTAGTCATTTTGGATAACATTGTATTATATATCAAGACATAGTCATTAATAGGTTCATTAGTTCCTTATTTGACTTTGTCAATTTGGGCATAAGAAACCTTTTCAAAAATGTTAATGGAAAAGTGTGCCAAAAACTAGTCTGCAAGAGATTTGAATGATTTTATGGATTGGATAGGTATATCATAGAACCACCTAAAAGCATAGTCATTGAGACTTATTGGGAATAATCTGGTCAAAATTTTATCATTGGAAGCATAGTCAAGGCATGTTGCATACAAGGTTATAATATGTTGTTCAAGATCACCCTTGCCATCATAAAATGTGAAATTAGGTAAAACACATCTAGTTGGAAAAGGGTGCAAAGATATTTCAATTTCAAGAGGGTTATGCAACACATCTTATGAATCTATAGCATGAGGGGATTTGAAACCTTTTTTTTCAATGTTTGTAATCTTGTCTTCCAAGGTTTTGTTAAATTTAAGTAATGATTGTACCGTAGGCCTAGTGGGAGTTAAATTAGCAAGTTGAGTAGTCACCAAAGGGGATGAGAATATTTTTTGAGTATTAATAGGCATTAAAACTAGTATTTGTGTTGAAACAATGGGTGATTCCATGATATATGTATCAATATTAATTTTAGGGAATAAAGGCTTAAACACATAATCTGTGCCCCCTTAATATATATTTAGTTGTAGTGTGTTCAAGGGGAGGGATGTGTCCACTAAAGTTTTGGAATTTTTGGACTCAAGAATAGTTTTTTAGACCTTATCAATACTTCATGATTTTGTCAAATGTGATCACAAAAAAGGTAATTTCATGCACTTGATCATGGTCTACTTGTTCATTTTCATTTGTTTCTTGGTTTTCATTATTAAGATCTTATTCTATGATAACCCTATAAACATTTTGTTCATTGTCCACATGGGTATCATTATGATCCAAGGTATGATATCCCTCATTGGTTTGAGACATATTAGATGGGTGGAGGGGAAGATCGATATAATCAATAGACATACCCCCCAATCTAGGGCTATGCTCAGGTTGTATGAAAAATAGTACAAATAAGAAATTAAAAAGTATAGCAATCTAAAACCCTATCAAGTTTAAAACCCTAGGAATAAGAAAAATTTGCATTCACATATGTTGTGTTCACTGCATATTTAACCTTAAAATGAAATATGTTATTATTTTCACTTTATACCATAAGGTTTATAATATAAAAATGAAATGGCACAAGGGTGATAATTAGATCTATAGTAGGCTAATTAAATACTAAATATATATATAAGCATACAAAAAATTTATTATGTTGAGATAGTATAAATATAGAAAATACAACTAGGATAGATATATAAATGATAAAGAAGAGAAGTACTTAGTTTATTTTAATGCTAATATACTTCTATAACTAGAACATGATATAATCAGGTGTCAAGATAGTTTTGAAACAATTTTTAGATTCTAGATATGGTGCCTCTAGTTATTTGGACAATTGTGTTGGCCCTGGATGATTGCATCAACATTACTATCTAAGTTCGATGATAATGTCCTATATATAATATTTATGGAAATAAGATGCGATCACTTGCATGATTTTGGGTTTTGATTCATCATCACTTTGGTGTATTTAGATTTGGGTCATGGATAATTTCTCATTTTAAAATGGTAAAACCTTAGATTTCCATCTTCAATATGACCATGGGGGAAAAATGGTTAGTGGGCACATAGTTTTGAGCTAAACCCAATGATCCTAATTCAAAGGGTGCTACCTAAATATCCAATACTCTGGAATAGGGCTTATACTCATGTAGTTCTCCCTACATATTGGCTTGTGTGTGAATCATGTAATGTGTGTAAAGTAAGTGCAACAGTGACCTAACTTGTAACTTGTAAAATTGAACTCTTGAGGTACTCCTTTAGTATTTCAAACTGATAGATGTGTATTCCCTATAACTAGTTTATAAATATGAATAAATATGGAAGCTTTGTTAAATTAAATTCTATTTGAGTGATTTTTGGTTTGAATACTAGGTGTAGTTATGTAATGAACGAATGAGGGTTGATATTATATTTATACCAATCCTATCAGGAGATAACTCATGTTAAATCACTTAGGTTGACCATAATAATATGTTTCATTTGCACATTGGATGAATTTAGAGCACTAGACACTTGCATCAGCGTAGGATAATAATGTCAATGCTACTATTTATCCTAGACATTAGTGTTTAGGTAGTAGAAAAATAGGTATGGGCTCAAAACTTATAGAGGTGTAATATAAGTACATTTTAAGCATTATAGGAAAGATAAAATGTCTATGTCATCAATATAAGATTGGTCATACTGAGAGATAGGATAAGGGGCATAAGATAGAGTAAATTCAAGGCTTGTGGAAGTAAAGAGAGTGTATAATTAAGAGGAATAACCAAGGTCTAGTTTTTCCAAGTGCACAAGACTAAGGTACTACATGATCATAAAATATTATCTACAAGTTATAAGAAGGGTTAAAAACCTGAGTTGCATGGGTGCATCCTAAAGTCTACTCAACATTTTTGGATGTAATAAAGTTTTAATGACATATTATATAATGATAAAAGGAACCCAATAGTCTACAAGGTCATCAGTTCAACATATTTTAAATCTTAAGCTAGGTCAGAAAGCCATGAATGAGTATGTGTTGATGGATGAGAAAAAATAATGTTCATCGATCGACATGACAAAATTTATCTTTCATAAACTAATAAAGACATACATTATCTATTGATAAAAGGAAATGGTAGTTTCTAATTGGTAGAGGATGATTTATTTTCCCTTCACTTGATTGAGACTTCTAATTAAGAGGCTCATTATTGCATGCAATTGGGTATTGAGAATGGGTTTGGTGATGTTCTCAAAAGCTTGCAATAGAAACATGTAATATTCTTGGGTGAAAGATTTGGAATAAAATAAAAAATCCTAAATTTGCATGTAAGTGAATTTAAATACCTAAAAATAAATAATCCTATCTAATTGATAAATAGTAGGTGTGTCTATCGATGAACAAAGAGTAGAATATTCTATTGATTTTCAAAATAATTAAGCATTATTTGTTCAAAAAAGAATACATTTGTGAATTGGCATAAAGTAGAGACATCAATCGATTATTATATTAGAAGGTAAGTAAGTATCAAAGGTATATTTAAAAATATTTCTCTATAGTTGTAAGCACCATTTCCAAACTTGACAAAATCAAAGAAGTCTATAATGAAGAATAAAAGGAATTCAAATCATTTTTATATGGCTAACCAAGACAGATAAAATTAGGAGAATATATTTTGAATGCATGTTATAGTATTATGAATTAGAATCATTACATTGTTTATTTTTGATGTTGAATGTCATGTGAGAGTTGATAATGATGAAGAAATCAGAAATTCCTTTAATTTTCTTGGTCGTAGTATTATGGATTATATGAGAAATTCAACATAAGTGTCAAAATTTGAGATATACTTGGCAGGTGTCATGATTCCATTGTCCGGTTTACAAAGATCAAGTTCCAAGGTATTTTCAAAGGTTGATCAGATTAATATATGTGCACAACATGTGGTTATATTTTGATAAGTGCACAACATGTGGTTGGATTCTGAGAGTGCAAAAGTGTTGATTATCCTATTAGAGCTGAGGAACTTACCAGTGACCATATCCCTATTATTAAGAACCTTTCATACTTACAAAGACTTATTAGGAGATAAACCCACATCATGGACCTCAATGGAAAAGATATGGTTCCTAATTTTATTGATTCTCATGTGCATTTCATCTTTGGCAGTCTCTAGATAGCACAAGTGGATCTTCATTCCGTGAAAAGTAAATTTAAGTTCATAAGTAGAATCGAACAAGTTGTGAATAGTATGGGATGATTGTGTTATAATGGTTCATTTTATTCCCACATGTAAAATGTTGGATAACTAGCCTTATTTGGGTTCACCAGAGGTTTATATGCTTATCTTAAGTCTTAATTATGTATGTATTTAATGTATTTATGCATGCACTTTGTCCTATCCTTTTGAGGTGTCACTCACCTCTCTAGTCCACTTGTTGGATTTAAAGTTATTTGCACAAGTAACTCCTCATCCTACATGTCACACACATACTCATCATTTGTAAGAGGATTAGAGACACTTGGCACACATCTTAAATCTTGCTCATGCAAATCATTTTCTCTCTTATCTCTATATAAAGAGCTCTATTTTCCCATTCTTCAACACTTTCTACAAGACAACAATCTTTCTTCTTGCACAATTATGTTCATGCATTATTGATGCTCTCTTGGCCTAAGGCCATTATTATCCTAGATCATTATTGTAAATATTTTAATACTATTGTAGGTTTTTTATCCATTTGATGATTTCCTCACTTATTACCTTTGTCTCAACATTATGGTTTGGTTTATTCAAATTGATATTGTTATTTAGCGCTAATTTGCTCATTTATTTCAACATTGTTTTGACCTAAGCAATAAATATAATATGGTATCAGATCCATGGGATTTTCATGTTGATTATTTAGTTTGTTAAGTAGGATTGTGGGTGGGGATAAGGGAAAATTTTATCTTGTTCTCTTAACCCATTGTTTTTCCATATTTTTCAACTAACAATTTATTATATATCATTCTATTTTTTTTTCAATTTACATGCATATATAATCATGCTTTCTAAAGTTTCAAGTGGATAATCAAGTTTTTAGCTACATTATGCTCAAGTTATCTTATTTAATTCCTTTCTTCTTGGCATAAGAGATTTTATTTTCTATGGTAAGAGTGTTTATTTTTGTGTAGTCTTTTTTATTTACCATGCTCAGATTTATGGCTCTTGTTCCTTTATCCTTGCACTAGATTTGTGGATCTTATTACTTCAAACCTATAGATGTGCAGTCCTATGACTAGTTTGGAAATAGGAATAAATAAGGAAGCTTTATTCAATTGAATTTTTTTTGAGTGCTCTTTAGTCTGAATGCTAGGAGTAGTTAGGCGAGGAATGAATGAGGGTTGATCTTGTATTTATATCAATCCTATCAGGATACAACTCACATGAAATCACTTAAACCAACCATTGTAATACATTTCATTTGTACATTAGATGACTTTAAGGCATTAAACACCTTCATCAAGGTAGGACAATAACATTGATACTACTATTTTTGTTTGATGTTAGAGTCTAAAGAGTAGCGGAATAGGTATAGGCTCAAAACTTGAAGAGGTGTAATATAAGTATATTTTAAGTATTATGGGAAAGATAGAATGTTTCTTTCATCAATATAAGACTGGTTGGACTAAGAGATGGGCCAAGGGGTACAAGATATAGTAAATATGAGGCTTTCAAAAGTAAGAGAGTGTATAACTAAGAGAAACAACCAAGGCTTGAGTTTTTCAAGTGTATAAGACTGAGGTGTTACATAATCACAAAATATCATGTACATTTCCCTCCTTTAATTGAGTAATGAAATTAATAGTTTAAACAAATATAATAAGTATTTGGGTGTGTATGCACACCTTATCTTTGCTTGAGTTACATTTGAGTGTTTTACTAGCAACTAACTTGTAACCAAGGGCATGTTATAGTGTAAAATTAGTGCATAAAATTTAGGTTAAAAGTACTTGAATTAGATTGAAATGAGAGAGCAAGGTTTAGTTTTACACATGTGTGTCAATTTAATCACCTTGCCTATTAGAAAGGTTTATACAAAAGATGTATCATTTTAAATTTTTGAAATTATTATTAGGATAATATAAATATATATTTAAAGTGCATATATCTAATGATATAGATAGAGAGAGATTGTAAGGCACATGCCACAAAATTTGGAGAAAAAGTGAGTTGCCACCTAGCAGTTGAGATTAGCCTAACTATGTAACCCAAGGATACTTATAACCTAGTGAGTTTGGTTGATCAAGTCCAACCTAAAAACTTGGAAATATTGATTTATTTGATCACTTAAACCATACCAAAAGGTGAACCAATTATTGTAGTATATTGGCAATGATTTTAGAATCTAAAACTGACTTGGATTTTATAATATTAGGCACATGTTGCATAGCATATGCACCTTAGATATGTCTCATTTTCAAACTATGTATAACAATGGTACTATTGTGAACTATTTTGAAATGCCAACTTAGGTAAGGGGTTGTTAATCCCTTCCTCTCTTAAAAGGAGACTTGCATGAATAAATCTCCCTAAGGTCATGGTTACTAGGTCTTGGTATGCAAGGTAATCTAGTCAGCTCATTGTGACCATACCATATCAAGGGTATTTGGTGTATATTTTAGTCTATTTCATATGCATTAAAAATAAAGATCTCACACGTAAGGAACCAATAAAATTATTTAACTATGAATAAACATTTGATTTAAAATGAAAATGTCTATTGATTATAAGTTCAATAATGTATATATAATAATGGATAAAAGAGAATGCAATCAAAGTAACTGTTAGATTCAAATTGCAACTCTGAAACTAAACTAATCTAAACTAACAAACTAATAAAAAAGGAAAAAAAGAGAGGGGCAGGGAGAAAGAGAAAAATAACCCACTATCTAATGTTGGCTAGCCTAGTTATTTTGAGCATATGAATTTTTGTATAGACCAATCCTTAGTTGATCCAGACCGAGCACAACTCCAACTAAGGATGGTGGAAGAGTTTGTGTAAAGAAGTAGTAGAGCCAAATAGGAAAACATGGTTATCATATACATGTGTATACCAATTCTATTAAATCTCAAAGATTTTAGATAAATATGTTTATATTAAGGATCATTTGGGATTCATTAAATGCTTAGTGAACTATAGAATCAACTTCCAAATAGCCTCAACTTAGAAAATTAATTGAGAAAGTAGGGAAATGCATAAAAGGAAATGACTAGTCCACTACTCTAATTTCTAATCTAAAAGATCTATCTAGGTGTAGTCTCCTCTAATCCTAAAAGAATATCTTAAACATAATATTCTTACACCTAAAAAATGCCATCCCTTATTATATCAAAAATTTGATCTTATATAGGCATGCAGACCTAAGGAGTTTAAATGTAATTAAATTTTCTCATTAATGGGGAAGTTACAAACGTTCATTGGTGGTTAAGGGAATGTGGTTGAGTAGGTAGCTCAAAATATATAACATATTGAAGGCATGCCCAAGATTTACATAGTTAAACTGTGCTTTAATTAAATTCTATTAAATGGGATTAAATCATAATCTCCAGGTATGCACATCTCTACGCAATTGAGAACACACCTCTTTAAAACTAAAATTTAACTTGTATGTTTTATTTGATTCTAATGTGCATGCCATGATAATTATTTACATATAATTCATGATTTGGGACACCTTATCAAACACTTTGCCATCTGAGACCATACTTCAATTGATTCTGCAAATTAAATCAAACATGCAATCAATTCTTGGCCTCTGATAGTTTTGATAGGTAGACAGGCCATCAACTTTAGACTCATACTTTGTTGGCTATGTAGCCAATGTATCCTTATCTCTGATGGGTTTCTTACTTCATGGATTATCCTAAATCCTTCATTACTAAATTTAATCTTTAAGTGCATGTTGACTTTTCTTTCCATTATAAAGCAAGATGTTTCCACATGTCACAATCTTGCTTGCCTAGGATCTAAAAAACTGTAAGGTCTACATAGACTACTCAAGGGCTATGGAGTAGCAAAATTTTCCCACTTTAGGTCATCCTCATCACCTATTTTCTTAGGGTTATAACATCATCATTGGGCTTACATAGACCACTTGGGTGATGATGGATTATCATGATTTCACCATGTGGCATCATCCCACTCACCCGCTTGTCTAGAGGATCTGAGATACATATAAAAATATCTAGGATAGCAGATTAATGAGATTGTTCCATGTGGCATCATATTGATGACTTGTTAGCTCAGAGACATTACACTAGTATGGACATCATTGGGGTAGTATAGTAGTGGGATTATGCCATGTGGCATCATCCCATTAACCCACCATCCCAAAGCATTGTTGATGTCATTGCCCCACTAAGTAACCTTGAATAAAATCAACTAAGTCTTAAAAGAATTTAAAATAGGCATAGGAATATCAAGAGAGTGACATGTGGAGATGGATAAATTTTTGAAATTGGTTAATTTCCAATTATTATAAATATGACACGTGACTCTGGGCAAAAACAATAAATCTACTAAGTGTTAAAACACTTTTTCAAATCAGTTAGAGCCACAGAGAGTTATCGAAGGTCACTGCATGGAATAAAAAAAGTATTAGGTACATGTGGTCAAAGATTAAAAGATCCCAATCAACAATATTTGATTTAAAATCTAACAATCAATAAATTTGAAAATAAATGGTTAAAATAAAATCCAAAAAAAGACTAAAGATAGAATGAGAACTATGCACAAACTTAGCTATTTTATTCTATTCAAAAGTATATTTTATCCATTTTAATGAAAAGCGACTAAGTAAAAGGATAAATCCTTATAAACACTTAACAATTTTTGAATCAAAAGGAAACAAAATGAAAAAAAAATGTTTAGGAAAAGAAGCCTTAAAATTTTGAAACAATTAGATAGTTTGCATAAACCTAATATGAAATAGTCTAAAAGGGAGGTGTAAAATGTATTTCAAAACACAAGTAAATAAAATAGACTAAGACTTGGTAGATTCATGCACATTCATATTTTTATTTTAGTGAAACGTGGATGCAAATTAGATAAAAAACCATAATGAAATCTGTAAATATAAGATCAGACTCCAAAGCAAAAAGAGGGTCCCTATTTTTAGATTGAAAATGTGGTGTGTTGTGCAAGCTATAAAAAATGGTGAATCTTATTGGGAAATACTCCTAAGTATTTTGAGAATATAGAATCTTTGATTTCATAAGAAGAAAAAATATTAGTTGTAAACTATCACTAAAAAAAAACTAAAATTCAAAGGCACTAAAGTCTTTAAGAAAGAGTGACATACTAAGATATAATCCTTCAATAACCATCTATGTGTGTGATTGAGTGATGTATTCATTTTCTTTTCATTTACACATAGTAATTCAAATTTTCATAAGGCCAGAACTGCTGAAGGAAAAATATTTTACAATTTAGCTTGGGGAAGTGGTTTGATCATTGCTCTACTGCTATCAAGTGTTTATATCCCTGACAGAGATATCTATGGTCCTTGTCAAAGACCTTGCTCCACTACCAACTAGGCTAGAAAGGTTGTGGTGGAGGCTACTAAGATCAAAATTTCAAGGAGAATTTTAGATTTTACATTTTAACTCAATTATTTTGAAAGGATATTTTGTATTTACATCCATAAAGGGTTGGGGACCAAGCCATGGGTAAAAGGAAATCAATAATCCCATGACAACTCAATACAAATCAGAATTGAAGCAATGTTGAATTATTATATAGATATTTCCTTACGTATATTAGATGGATTTAGAAAATAAAATAGTTTTTCTAAAATTCACAAGTTTTATCACTAATCATTGACATTTAGAATTTAGGAAATGAACAAAACAATAATAGTAATTCACACAATATTTCACAGTAAAATTACAATTAGGTTCTTTGAATTCCACCTCTATTATCTTTATAACATCCATCCATTTAATTTATTTGATTAACAAGGGAGGGAAAGGGAAAAAATAGCTGGGAAAAAACCAACAATGAGGAAAAAAAAGAAAACAAATAAAATCAAACCTAACAAACAACAAGGGACAAGAAGGAAGGATAAAGAAAAGAAAACAAGGAAGGGTAAAGAAATTATTTACAACATTTATTTTAGGTAAGAGCATGCCTAAATTCAATTAGACACCTAATTATTTAGGATTTTTATAATGGTATAGGTCACACCTAATTTATTATATGTTTCCCTCTATAATGGAAAACACTATCCCATAAAGATTTATCAATGTACTTATTGTGCAACTCAAATAATCTAGGATTGTATAAATCTACATCATGTTTGCATAGATTGCATAAAGAATGAGGGATAGGGTTTATAAAATGCCTCATTGTATATAATTTATTTTAATTAGGGATAGGTTTGGGTACTCATACATATTAAATTGATTGTAATATCCAACCTAAAAGTGGTATGTTTTTTTATGGCAGCTAGTAAATGAGTAACTTGTCAGTTGTCTTTTATTGACATGGATGTTATGGAAACATACTGACCTTCATATTTATTTCCAAGGAGGAATGATAATGTTTCCTCTCATTTCAATTATCTCTTGAAATTATCTTTTTTGGATGTGGTATACAAATTAATTCTATAAAGATGTGCATTATCAACTTTAATTTGTGTCAGCATACCTCCTTCCTCCATGACTATACACTTTAGGTTGAAGCCAATTGGTTCAAATGCAAGGTTGTTGAGAAGTGAGAGGTCTTCCATTTTTATTCCCTCTAATCCACTTGTTCACCCATTTCATCTTTGGCTTTTTATTCAAGCTCACTCATCTCTAATGATGGACTGGGAGAGACACTGCTACCATCGAGTTGCTTACATTCTTGAATCAACTCTTCCATTGGAGAGGGAGAAACATAGGATAAGAATGATTTAGATGCCTAGCATGAATATTCCTTATCCATTTATTATAACTCATTGATTTCATCTTCAATATTATTGTAAGAGACTTGTGATTCACCCTCTTGAGTAGGTAGCTCATCTTTGATTTGATCATGCTACTACGTCGCTAAATATAATGAATGTTTTCTCATCATTAGAATCATCATCATTGCTCTAAAAAATTATTCCATGAATTATTTTTTGGTAACTCCATAAAATTAATGGTACATAATTATTATGAGTAACAAAAGACACCTGACTATTGAAATTAGTCAAAACATCATATTTGTTACATATTGAATTAACATAATTATATGCATTAATGGAATAAGTAGGGCATTCATTCAATACAAGGGATTCACTTGATAACACATTTGAGGTAATACTTAGGGAAATTTCTCATTATAAGTCACAACATGGATGATGGGATGACCCATAGGTAAGCATGTTGAAGTATTTTATGGATGAACATTTGTTTGTCTCAATGGGTAAGAAAAATCAATAGTCTAATCATGAGACATGGCTTCTTATTCAATGGTGCAAGTTTATTGATAAGTCAATGTCAAGGATGTGATAGCTAAAGGATTCCTTCAAAAAAACATAGCATTAAGGGAAAATAACATTATGAGGTATAATTCTATGGATACTACTTCAGTCTATAGGAAAGGGTATTTAAAACCCATATATAATTGATGAAATCATTGGCTATAATCACTCAAATATTTTTTGGGTTCCCTACGAGATGTAAAAAACTTTTGCTATAGGGTAGCAGGATCGATGGGCTCTCTAAAGTGGCTTAGGAATAAAATTTTGAATGTATCCCCTATGTTATACATGTGTCTGGTAGTCTAATGTACTATCCATATTGATCCTTATCAAAATACTAAGGAAATAAGTGACAAGCCACATATTCATACTAGATACAAGTTCTAAAGATGGCATCCTTGAATTCCTAAATGTGTTATTCTACTATCAAAATCCCATCATGTGTGTACTTTGGGAAAAATAAATTAGGATTCTTAGGTAGATCATGGACAGGTCCTAGGATATTTACTAGGAAATTATGCCCATCTATCCATGTTAAGTCCATGGGAAGACTCAAATAAAAAGTTTTCTAGAGTGAGAACTTGGAAAACAACTAAGAAACTCTTCAAAAACACAAAATAAGTTTGAATACATTAGTTCAATCCCTCTTTCTAAAACCAATATGTTGTGAGGTATTTTGACATGCCAACTTAGGCAAGGGGTTGTTAATATCATCCTGTACTGAAAGGATACTTTCACAAAAAAATATCTCCAAAGTCTTGGTACATAGGGTAACCCATCAACTTATTGTGACCATACCATATCAAGGGTATTTGGTTTATATTTTAGGCTATTTCATATGCATTAAAACTAAAGAGCTTATGCCTAAGGAACCAAAAAAATGATTTAACTTTGAATAAATAACTAATTCAAAATGAAATTGTCTATTGATTATAATTTCAATAATGCATAAATAAAAGAGAATGTAATCAAAGTAAGTGTTAGATTCAGATTGTAACTTAGAAACTAAATTAATCTAAACTAACAGACTAATAAAAAAAGAGAGATTTAGGGAGAAAGAGAAAAAGTGCTCAATATCTGATGTTGGTCATCTTTTTTTTTTTAGTAGAGGAATATTTACGTAGACTAGTCCTTAGTTGAGTTGAACCTAACACAACTCCAACTAAGGATGGTGCAAGATTTTGTGGAACAAAGTAACAAAGCCAAAGAGAAAAACAAGGTCACCATATACATCTGTATACCAAGTCTATTAAATGGAAAAACTTTTAGATAAATATTTTTCTATTACGGATAATTTGGGATTCATAAAATGATCAGTGATCTAAAACTTGGCTTCCAAATAGTCTTGATCAGAAAACTAATCTAGAGAGCAGGGAAATACATGAAAGTAAATGATTGGTCCACTAATCTAAGTTTTAATCTAAAAGAGATAGCCATGAATAGTCTCCTATAATCTTAAAAATAATATCATAATCATAATCCTCTTAGTCCTAAAAAAGACTAGCCTTTATTACATCAAAAATTTAATCTCAAATAGGCATGCAGGCCTGAAGAGTTCAGACTCAATCAAATTTTCCTGCTAACAGGGCATTTACAAACATTTATTGTTGGTTAAGGTAATGTGGTTCAGAAGGTAGATATAAATACATAAAATATTGAAGGTATGCCCAAGATTTGAGAAATTGAACCATGCTTGAATTAAATTTTGGCAAGTGAAATTAGTTGGGCTTGCATTGTGATTACCATCTGTCCACATCTTTGTGCAATTGAGACCATGCCTTTTTAAGACTAAAATTTGTCTTTTTTATTTTATGTTTGATTCTAATGTGCATTTCATGTTAATTATTCTAATTTGATTAATGATTTAGGTCATCTTATCAACCAATTTCCATCTAGGACCATGTTGTAATTGATTCTACAAATCAAATCAAACATGCAGTCAATTATTGAACTCTAACAGTTTTGATGGGTAGACAAACTATCAACTTTAGACTCATGTTTTTTTGGTTGTGTAGCCAATGTGTCCTTAATTTTGACATGTTTCATACCATGTGTCTTCTCCTCACTCCTCCATTACTTAGTTGAATCTTTAAGTGCATGTTGACTATTCTTTCCATTGTGAAGTGAGATTTTGTCATATATCATAATCTCACTTTCCTAGGATCTAACAAATTGTAAGGTCTATAAGGACCACTCAAGGGTTATAGAGTAGTAAGATTTCACCATGTAGAATCATCATACTTACCCAATTTTTTAAGGCTCTGACATCATCATTGGTCATGCACAAACCATATGAGGACTATGAAGTAGTAATATTTTACCACATGGTGTCATCCCACTCACCCACTTGCTTAGAGGCTATGAACTCTATACAAACATCTCAAGGATGTGAAGAAGTGAAAAGATGCCACATGGCATCATATTACGACTCACTAGCTTAAAGTCATTTAATGGTATGGACATCTTAAGGATAGTGGAATAGTGGGATTATGCCACATGCCATCATCCCACTGACCTACCAGCTTGGAGCATCATTGATTTCATTACCTCACCGAGCAACCTTTAATGAAATTAGTTAAGTCTTAAAAGAATTTTAACTAATCCCAAGAATAATAGGAGAGTGATATGTGGTGATAAGAAACTTTTTAAAATTGGTTAAGTCTTACTGATTAGAAATTTGAAACATGTCTCGAGGTAAATTTATAAAATTGACAAAGTATCAAAATACTTTTTTAAATGGGTTAGAGTTTTTGGGAGTTGTGAAAGGTCATTTCATGGAATAAGAAATGTGTTAGGTACCTTCGATCAAAAATTAAAATATCCTAGTCAGTATTCTTTGATTTAAAATCCAATGGCTAAGAAATTTGAAAGAAAATGGCTAAGGTAAAAGCTAAAAAATGACTAAGTATTGAATGAGAATTGTGCATAGACTTAGCCATTTCACTTGATTCAAAATATTATTTTGTTCATTCTAATGAAAAGTGACTAAGTAAAGGATAAATCATTATAAACACTTAGCCATTTTTGAATTAAAAGGAAGCAAAATGGATAAAATTGCTTAGGAAAAGAATCCATAAAAACTTTGAAATAGTTAGATAGTTTTCATAAACCTAAGGCTAAATAGTCTAAAAAGGATCTATAAAATATATTTCAAAACACAAGAAATCAAAATAGATTAAAATTTAGTAGATTTATGTACATTCAAATTTTTAGTTTAATGAAGCCTAAATGTTAATTAGACAAGCAACCATAATAGACTCCTTAAAGTATAATATCAGACTCTAAAGCTAAAATTAGGTCCCCATTTTTTGACTAAAAATAGAGTATGTTGTGCAAGTAATAATGAGTACTAATGTATATAAGTCTACCATAACTGTGAACCTAAATCAACAACTATGTTCTTTGGCCAATTTAGATAATTGTGTAAGTGTGGAGGACATGATTCCAAAACATGCCCCCACTATATATGGAGAAATATAAAAAAAGATATAAGTACCAATGTGGAGGACATGTTTCCAAAACATGCCCGCACTATAAACTAGAGATGTTGAATAATGAAAAGGTGTGGAGAACATGCTTCCAAACCATGCCCCCACTAAATTTGTGAGCTGATATAAGTACCATATACTGAATGGGTGTGAAGAACATGTTTTCAAATCATGCCCCTATTGAATCTAAAAATTGTGAATGTGTGGGAGCCATTCCCGTATGACATATTCCCCATGAATCTACAAATTGTTATAAAAACCAAATATTTAATGAGTGTGGAGAACATGATTCTAAAGCATGCCTCCATTGAATCTGAAAACTATGCCAAGTGTGGAGAACATGATTCCCAAGCATGCTCCCACTAATATACCCCATTTAAGGTGAGGGAAAAATAGGATCTGGGAGTTACCTCACCTCAAAAGGGTAAGATAATTGTAAAATATGTGAATCTAACCATGTAGTATATATAAGGAACATGTCTATGTAAATGTATCATTGAAGCGCATAGAACTAATGTGATCACATGTAGGTATAATATGAATTATAAATGTCATGGAAACATATAGATAGTAACAATATAATATCAACAAGAAAATAAGCACACGTACAAGAGCACTCAAAAGTAAGTCATCAAATAATGGTCTAAAGAGACCACAAATAAGGGGCATATTCAAATTTTGCAAAATTGAAGGGACATGACTTAGTTGAATGTCCATGAAATTAAGGATGACATATTCAAATGTCCATAAAATAAGCAATGACATGATGTAAATGTATGTAATGTACCTAGATAGGGGTATAATAGTAGAATAGTGAATAATCCCACATGCATTAGAATGAGGAGTGGGGTAGATGAGAAATAGTATAAATAAAGGGGCATATGATGTTGTATATCATCCAAGAAGTCATTTTTCATTAGATATTTCTCTAATATTAGGTCTCCCCCTTGAAGAGACCAGTGATATAGAGTTATTCCTTCCATAAAAGGAATATTGTGTGTAATCAACATTTGAGATCAATATATGCAGTTTATATTGTTATTATGTGAGTTGTGAGATATAGATTCTTATCATTGGTATCAAAATGATTTCTAGATCCAAATTATTTTTTCCATTGACATAAAATTTGATGTTAAAGAGATTTTTTGTATCAGTCAATATTTTAGTTAATTTTGTAGTCAACAGTATATGTGTGGTTATTCTAAGTGTAAAAGTATCAAAACCAACACAAAAATATTGCATATGTTTGTTGTTAGTTTTGTATATTAGATTTTTTATACAAAATCTCATATTATCTCTCAGTTATATTATAGTGTGCAATATTTTGGTCATATATTATATAAGGGTTTGATTGTCTGCATGAACCTGTGTGTGTGCAAATTTCTATGTATGGGTTACAGTGATCAAAATCTATCTGTAGTAATTTTGTTTTAAGATATAGTTTTACTTTGGTTCCATAATTTTCATCCAAGGATATCCATCTACCATTTGCATTGACAGCATCTGCATTCACTCAGATCTCCCATGACATGTTGTCAACACAAAGATATTCATCTACACATTCAAGTGTTCTATATTGATTTGGCATTATAGTTTTGTATTGGTATACCATGAAGTCCCATATTAGGTTCAACTTCTAATATATTTCATCACATTTGATCTCCCCTACAACTCAGTGATGGATTTATTTTTCTCTCTTGGTGACTAAGCTTATGTATTTGCTCACCTTTCACACAAATTTTCACTTGAATTCCTCTTTGCATGATCTACACTCAATCTACTCACTTCATCATAGTATATCTTGCCTTCTCTTTAAAAATGAATAACTTTCCCCACCTGTGATGGCCAAAACTCATGACTCCTCTCTAGGTGATGGCTACAACTTATGATCCTTCATCATCCACCCATATCCCGACAACCATTTGGCTAGGTAAAGAATGGTAAAGAACCATTCATGCATTCGAATCGGCTCACTCTCAATAGATATGACTCACTTCACACTCAGATCCCCTAATCTTCATTTCCACTACATTGATTTTGCTAACATCTAGTCTTAGATTATTCACACCCAATCAAAATGACACTTCCCATACATGCCTCAATTTTCTCCATCACATCCTAGTTTTTGATTTGTTATGTGGTATTTAGACTTTAGGGTTTGGTTGATATTTAGGTTTAGATTCATTTATTTTTTAGCCTATGATTTAAATAATTTGGTTTTATTAAATTTTTTTAGTATTGGTATATGTGGTAAATTCATTTAGATTATTTTGTTTCATGTTTCTTAGTTTTAGGTTTACATTTTGTGTAATTTAGTTTTTCTTTGTTAGTGACAGTTTTATATTATGTTAGATTTTTAAGTTTTTGTTTAAATATTTTATACTTATTATTGTTTAGGTTTCTTAATCTATTCCCAAGGTTTTATTTTATTTTTAAATATCTAATGTGCTTTAGTTTTTTTCTTTGATTTTAGGTTTTTTATCTTGTTAATTATTCTTAGGTCATGTGTTAATTTTAAGTTGTTCGAAATCTTTTTGATATTACTTATCAATCATATTTTGTTTATTTTTCTTAAATATGTTCATATGTCAAAATAAAATAAAATAAATAAAATTTAAAAATAAAATAAAAAATTGGTCATATAGTCATTTGGTGTCACCTTAGTCTTCCATAGAAATGTGAGTACTATCATCATCAAGTCTAGTTGTTTGTCATATGGATAATTTGAAAAAAATTGTATTATGAGTGTATGGATGTAATTTAGGTTGAATTTGATGTCTATTTGATTATAATCATGGGGATTTATATTTTATATTCATTATGGCCTTGACTCAAATTTATCAAATGAGGACCATCTGAGAATATAAAGCAGCATTTGGAGCACTCAACAACCAGATTGTAGGTTTCATTGATGCCTTCTTCAATGTTGCTTCATTAGTGGTCTTAATGATACACTTCAACATGAGTTTGTAATTTTCAATCCTCACACAATGATGGAAGCTATGGGCTTATCCAAGCTCATTGAAGACCACATCAACTGGCAACATCTCTAAACAACACCCCCTCAGACTGCAAAAGCATTGGAGCATGACCTTGTAGCACTTGAGATAGAAATAAAAGTGCCCAAGTAGGCCATATACAAGCCTAAAATGGAACTTAAATCACTATACCAAGCACTAAAAGTGCCTGAATAATCCTTGAATGAGTCCATTCAGGTAACCACCATGCTCAAGAAAACCCTAGATGAGCCCAAGCCAACAATCACAGATCCCAAGTAGGGAACTGAGGCTTCAACTCCATCATGGAAAAATGCTAAGGGGATGGCATGTACCATTAGTTAGTTCACAAAGACAACTATTTTGTGCATCCTTATTCTATATTTGAGGTGATCATTGCCAAGCTTCAACTTTCATTTCTTGACTCTCACTGCGAGATCCACCTGATTTCAGTCGTGGTTATTCCACTCATCCATCTTTATGCACATCCACCTCCTATTTTATGCTTATATTTACATTATTATTTTACATGTTCCTATCACAACATAGATAGAAGAAGTAGAAGCAGAAATGAATTAATGGTCAAGCTTCCATATGGTCTTCAACCTATTTTACTGGGTGGGCCTCCATTTGGTCATATTCCTATTTATTATCATATTTTGATGGTGAAACATTTGAATGGGGATATAATTTAATGTACTTAGAGAGGGGTATAATAGTATAATAGTTAATAATCCCACATGCATTAGAATGAGGAGTGAGTTAGATGAGAAATAGTATAAATAAAGGGGCATATGATGTTGTATATCATCTAAGAAGTCATTTGTAATTAGAGATTGCTCTAATAATATGTTTCTTCCTTGAAGAGGCCATTGGTATGGAATTATTCCTTCCATAAAAATAATATTGTGTGTGTAATTAAAATTTAAGATCAATATATGTAGTTTGGATTATTATTATGTGATTTATGAGCTCTAGGTTCTTATCAATGTCAAAGAAAACATACATAAGCATGGGGGCCAAAATCAAAGAAGTATATTTATATGATCGAACAAGAAAGACAAGACACTCAAGGAAGTGAATAAATTAAATCATAAGCAACCAACATAAACATGTAATAGTGGCCCGTGGATCCAATGTGTTATAAAAGTATGTCAAGTATATAACATATGACGTACCCTATGTAAGATATAATCATGGATAATATGCATGTGTAAGTACATATGTAAGATAAAACATGATAGTGTAGAGTGATAATTGAATCTTATAACTTAATTGTATCAATATTGAAGAATTGGATTCCCCCAATGTCCATATGACATGAGTAGAGGTAAATCCCAACATCTGAAATTGGATTGTACCATGTATATATGTATGCATGTATCACACCCAAATAATAAGAGTGACATGTGTAGGTAAGAGTAACTAAGTATGTGGTCCATTAATATGGAGTGACACATGGATTCCAAGGATCCAATAATACATGTAAGTACTGAAATTTTTTTTGGAATTTTTGAATGTTTTTTATTTTTTTGGTATTTTTTGAAAGAAGAAAGATCATCTTATGATGCCATCAAAATTATGGCCATATATATCTCCCTACTATAAATCTAATTTAATACCTCATGTACGCAGATAAAGATCATATATAGGTGTAATATCAATCACTATGGTATCGATGGTGCTCTACGTATATAAAATAGGACTATGTGGTTGTGAAGCGATAGTAGGGATAATCAAATTAGGGATTTTTAGAACCCATCATTAAGTGATTATTCATTTATTTGGAATAATAGTAATAAGAACATGTGTAGGTGCTATTGATATCTTAACATGGTTTATATTAGAGGATTGGGATTCCATGGAATACATTATATATCTTTGATGCAATGGTCTCTCAAGTACTAACTGCCTAGTAAAGGGGATTGTATGTTACTTACCCTTTTGCATTAGATTAGCTTTATTAGGCTTGATAATTAGTTGTCAAGGTATTAGTTTCTTCTATTCAAAAGATGCTCATATGAAATTATGGAAAATTTAATTACATAATTTTCATGAGTATTTGACACACCCATGCAATGGAGAAGGTATTGCTCAAAGAGTCTGTATCCAAGGTCTTCCCAATAACATATAAAAGATACGTATAGAAGGGATAACTAAAAATTTAGTAACCACATGTGTTTCTATTGAATTTTCACTTTTCTACATTCAAAGGAAGTAAGAAACTAAAGGAAATGGTCTAGGGTTAGATGTTACCCAGATGAGGTCTTGCGCACCAAATTCAAACATTGTAGGGACTCCTCTTTGGTTGTGGAGGATGACACCTACAGAAGAAAGAGACTCAAACACAGAGGTTGTTAGATAGGTAGATGGTGGGTTGCCAAGCAAAGCTTGATCCCAGAAGTGAAGAGACTTCCTCGAGGGATGACAACCCACTAGTAGATAAAAAAGAATGTCTGATAAAGAGCAGAATGTTGCTAGAAACAGAGATGATAAAAGACTGAATTAAAAGAAATAGAAGCAAATGCATATCTGAATGGGGTAAGCTATCTTCCATAGTCACTAGCGTCAATTAGTCTATCGATGTCGATAGGTCAAGGTCACCGATGTCGGTTATTCTATCGACGTCGGTAGGGGAAATGGTCGATGTCAATCGGGGCAGTGGCCTTGGATAGGTTTTGGACAGGTCTATGGTCGACAAAATGGTCTGAAAGTCTGTTTGGATGGTCTGAGAGTCTGTTAGGAGGTCTATGCATGGTTTATAGGGTAGAAAGTATGGTCTGAAAAGGGGATTAGATAGAGGATAGGGTGATAGGGAGATAAGGATGAGAGAAGGCTTTTCAGCCTCTCAGGGAAGAGCAGGTTGGGTCTGTGGTCTGGTTCATAGTAAGAAAGGTAGTAACTAGAAAACTAATTACTAACAATCTAAATAATTGAAATGAAAACACAAAGGAAATACTTACCTATGGCTGGCTGAAGAAAGAGTGTTACAGACTGGTTGCTGATGCTGGTGGTGTAGAAATCTTGTTACTGATGCTGTTGGTGTAGAAGACTTCTTGCAAGGTGGAGTGACTAATGCAAAATACCTATACCTTGTGATGTTTGCTGTGCGTTTGGGAGAGAGGGAGAGAGAGAGGGTGGATTGAAAGATTAGTTGATTGTTGAAGATTGAAAGGTTGGATCCAAATTTTGGATGTAGGACACAGTTTTGAAGGCAATCGATGCCAACAATATCGCCAACATCGGCCGACTACTGACCGACGTCGGCAGCCAAAGAATAGGAAAAAGGGCTAAAAATAGCCTTTTATCTGTTCTTTCTTCTACCGAGGTCAGTTGGTCATGGGAAAATGGTCAAAGGCGGGTTAAATGAGCACAAGAGGAAGGGTTAAGATGGGATTTAGGCAATTAAGGCTTGGCATGGGGTGGGGGCATCCAAGGAGAGGAATCTGAGGAGGAGTGAGGTGGCATGGGTGAAGTGGCAAGGGGGAAATTAAATTAAAATATTTGATTATTTTAATTTAATAATTGAGTGGGTTAGGACTTGTGTTAGAATGGACCAAGGGGACCAAGGGGGGAGGATGACCAAGGGATAGACACGATTTCGGTGTCTACATTTGCCCCTTTTTGTCTTGTTGGTTGTTTTTGACGAATTGCAAGACAAAAATAGGAGTAAGCTACCCCAGGTATGGGATGAGGTGTTCCCCTCTCAAAGTAGGAGTCGAGGGAAGGGAACCTGAGATCGAGGGTTGATTTGATAGAGAGATGGATGGAAAGGGTGAAAGTGTGAGTGTGAACGCTACAAAAGTTGTGATTGCACATATACCACTTCACGAGATGGTCAAGTCAAATTATCACAGGTCAAGGGTCGAGGAGTGCCAAAATTGAAATAACTAGGCCCCAGCATTAGTCATAGCTGATCGAGTTATTCAATCTAAGTTGTAGCTCCAATGGTCGTCATGTTCCAAGTATCTCGGGCTCAGGAAGTGCTCTTGGAAAACATGAAAGATGTCACAAGTAGTGGGGATCAACTTACTCATGATCCTATACTTGTGAGGGTTAAAAGATGGGTTGTGAATAATTTTGCTAACCATTCGTGAGGTAGCATACATGCAAAAACAAACAAGGCAACATTGTCTTGGAAGTGGTCGGGGTCAGAGGAGATAGCCGCGATCTCCAAGGTCATTGGTCGAGGCGAGGCTGAGAGTTGGTCCATTAGATGGACGGATGAAGGAATGTGGCTGAGCTAACCTTAGAAGACTGAGTGCTGCCTACATAGCCCCTGGTGAAAGGGCCTCAGGCTGATGTAGTTCTCCCCAAAGGGAAGAAGGGTCAAAGTTATGGATTGTTTGGATGAGGTCAAGTCATGGTCAAAGGGTAAAAGGGTTTGTCCATCAGATAGATGAACAAATGGAGGTGGTTGAGCTAACCTCAGAAGACATCATGTTATCTAAGTGCTGCCTACATAGCCCTGGTCATTAGGGCCTCAGGCCGATGTAGTTCAGGTTAAGAGGCAAAATGGTTGATGATTAGTTTGGTGATTGGTTTGGACTAGGTAAAAGGGGAAAAGGGTTTGTCCATCAGGTGGACAAACAAATGAGCGAGGTTGAGCTAACCCCAGAAGATGTCATGTCATCTAAGTGCTACCTACATAGCCCTGGTCTTAGGGCCTCAGACCAATGTAGTTCGAACAGGAGGTCAAAGTGGTCGATAGGTTGGTTTGGTCATGTGTTGAAATGATGAGGATAAGATGATTTTACAGCCTTTTCCATATTGTGTGATGGTGTATTTTGTAACATTGGTCAAGGTTTTTCATCCCTAGCAATTGTCCATGTTAGGTGATGGATATACGCAAAAAATGAAATGAGTCTATTTATGCTTCAGCAAGTAATGGTTTATGCTTGACATAAATTGTGTAGTCGATAGTTTCCATGTGTATTGGTGTCCATAGAAACTAGTGTGAGTGGTCTATGATAATGTATGATGTCATAATGTCATGTTGTTGGTCTGAAAATGTTGGGTTGGCTTGGTTTGGTTGGCAAATGATGTGGTTGAATGTGACCAAAGTGTAGGGGAAGTGAAAGGCATCTTTGCCCTTTCATTAACAAGGACCAAAATAATGGCATAGATAGGGATTGTTAGAACCAAAAGCCCCGTTCATGCATTACGTCGTTGACCATTGGTTGTGTTAAAGAGGTAATCAAATCACTTTGACATTAAAATGAGCTCGAAATCCCTTGAGTAGGTGATGTGATATGAGAGGATAGGGTAACCCTTTTTGAGTAGGGATAACTTTGCCCCTTTTTATAGGAGACCCAGAGATGACTACAAGCCAAGTCCATGACCCCCCCCTTTTTTTTTTTGAGCAAACTAATCAATGCGGGAAGTCTACATAGAGATGTCATTTTGCTTTGTGGTCATTTGTGAAGCTGATCGATGAGGGAAGCTTCTGAGAGTGTTATTTTTAGCAATATTTTAAGCATAGCCATCCTTTGAGGGAGTGGTCTATATTTTTGAGGTCTTTGAATAGCTATCCTTCGAGGGAGTAGTCTATTAGCTACAGTAATGATAGTACAACTGTCCTTCGAGGGAGCAGTCTATCTTTAGAGTTTGTGAACTTGGATATTTTGACATCTTGATTTATTTTTGACATAATTTTGAGTCATGGACAAGACTATAGAAGTTAAAGGGCTCCCTTTTATTAAGACAAAGCATTCATACTTTATAAAAGGGTTACATAGGGTTTGTTTTAGGGAATAGGGTTGAAAGGAATAAGGATTAAGAGGATGGGGATTACTCAAGGGACGAGCTCAAGTTACATGTCAAGTGAATGAGTACTCAAATAACAATAGAATGGTCATAGATGCAAGGCATTAAGAGGCTCAAGTTCTGGCCGTCTGTCGAGAGAGGATAGACGATAAGTCCTTGACCCATACTTGTGTGTGATGATGAAAGGTCCGAGCCAATTAGGGGCAAACTTGCCTCATTTACTTCACTCTATATTGGTCACATGCTGATTTTCTTTGAGGATGAGGTCTCCGATGTTGAAATCTCATTCTCGTAGATTTTTGTCATAGGCTCGCTTGATGCAATTTTGATAGACATGGAGATGGTTGAGGGTGGCAAGACAACATTCATCGAGTAACTCAAGTTGAGCTAAGTGATCTTGACAAAAGTCATCGTTAGAGAGAATGTCATGCAGATAGATGCAGAGAGATGAGATCTATACTTCAAGAGGTAGGACAGCCTCTGTTTCATACACTATAGAGAAAGAGGTAGCACCCGTAGAGGTTCAGATGCTAGTGCGGTAGGCCCACAAAGTGAAGGGAATGTGAATGTGTCAATCCCTTCCAGTGTCGTTGACCACTTTCATGAGAATTTTAATCAAGATTTTGTTGGAAGCCTCAGCCTGCCCATTTGCTTGTGGGTAGTAAGGTGAAGAGAAGCTAAGCTTGATGCCAAATGAGTCACAGAGTTTCTAGATGGTTTTGCTTTTGAATGACTTGCCGTTATCGGTGATGATTTTGTGTGGTACACCGAAATGACAGATGATGTGGGTGCTGATGAAGTCGATAATTTTGTCAACTTTTGTGAAGACGAGAGGAATAGCTTCCACCCATTTAGTGAAATACTCGATGGTGGTGATAATGGATTGATGACGAAGAGACGAGTGAGGGTTAATCTCACCGATGAGATCTAAGCCCCACTGTGAAAAAGGCCAAAAATCTTGAGCAACTTATAGGGCGTGGCTAGGGAGATGAAGCAAGTTAGCATGTTGCTGACACTTGATGCAACACCGAACATAGTCGCTACAGTCTTGATGAAGAGTGGGCCAATAATAGCCCAGGCGAAGGATGCGCTTGGCAACTGAGTTCCCACTAAAGTGTCTGCCACAAATCCCATTATGGACTTGTTTAATGGCATGAGACACTTCAGTGGAGGTTAGATAGCGAAGAAGGAGGCCGTTGAAGCCTCTCTTATAGAGAAGACCCCCTAACATGGTGTAGCGAGTTGTGCATTTGATGAAAGCTCACCATGCATTGCTAGAGAGATCGGGAGGGATGATGGAATGAGTCAAGTAGTCCACAAGTTGTTTATACCAAACATCCCATGGACTAGAGTCTATGGTGTTGACATGGTTGATGTTAGTAGAAATGTATGAAGGCAATGGCACATGATGCATCATGACATAAATTCTTGATGAAGATGATGAAGATGGAATATGCAAGGTGAGAGAAGCCATGGTGTCAGCAAACTTATTTGTGGATTGTGAAACAGTCTGCAAGAGGTAATGGTCGAAAGAGGTTAGAAGGGTGTCAACACGGTGTTTGTACCTTTGCAAAATTTCATTTTTGCAAAGATATGAACTGTTGACTTGATTGAAGACAAGTTGCAAGTCGCTGAAGATGTTGATGGTCTTGATGCTTAAAGAAAGGGCAGTTTGAAGTCCCAAAATTAAGGCTTCGTATTTAGCCATATTATTGGTACATTCAAAGTTGAGTTTGAAAGATAGGGGCATGGGCTCACCTTCATGTGGGATGAGAATGACTCCCACACCCCCACCGAGTTGACATTTGGAGCCGTCGAAGAACATTGTCATTTGATAGAATGTGTCATCAGTGGAAAGCACAGCGATAGATTCATCGAGAAACTCACACTGAGAAGGTTGATTGTCAGGTAGAGGGGCATCTGCCAGTTGGTCAGTGATTGTTTGCCCCTTGATGGATTTCTGCTGGATGAAGTCCAAGTCAAACTCAGCAAGAAGCATGAGCCAACGAGCCATACGTTGATTTTGGTATGGCTTGGAATGCATGTATTTGAGGGGGTCAGTGTGAGTGATGACAAAGGTCTTATGATTGAGAAGATAATGACAAAGTTTAGTAGCGGTAAAGACTAACGCCAAATAGATTTTCTTGATATGAGTACACCGAGTTTCATAATTGACAAGTGTTCAGCTTATATAGTAAACCACTTGCTCATGGTGTTGCTCGTCTTAGTGCACGATCATGGCACCTAATGAATGGTTGGGTGTTGAGATGTAAAGGTAGAAGGGTTAGTCATCTTTAGGTGGAATGAGGACTGGTGGAGAGACCATATAGCATTTGAGGGCTTCAAAAGCCTCTTGGTAGTCCTTATCCCATTTAAAGGAGACGTCCTTCTTGAGGAGATGATGAAAAGGTTAGCAGTGGTCAGAAAGCTGTGAGACAAAGTGGCGGATGGACTGGAGCTTCCCTTGCAGATTGTAAAGCTACTTGAGATTGGTCAGAGGTGGCATCTCGAGGATAGCATAGATTTTAGCGGGATCTATCTCAATGCCACGGAGAGAGATGATGAAACCCAAGAGTTTGCCTGAGAGGACCCCAAAGACGCATTTCTTGGGGTTAAAGCAGACATTGTATTGAAGAAGGTGAGAAAAGATGATCCTGAGGATGGTCAAATGGTCACGGTGAAGCTTGGACTTGCCGAGCAGGTCATCCACATAGTCCTCCATGATTCTGTGGAAGAGATCATAGAAAATGTAAGTCATGGCACGTTGATATGTGGCACTTGCATTTTTCAAGCCAAAAGGCATGACTCGATAGCAAAAAGTCCCCCATGGGGTGATGAAGGTAGTCTTGTGCTGATCTTCTAATGCAATCAAGATTTGGTTGTATCCTGAAAACCCATCCATGAGTGATAGCATTTCATGGCCGACCATGAGATCAAAAAGTTGGTCAATATTGGGAAGAGGAAAGTCATCTTTGGGACAGGCCAGGTTGAGGTCACGATAGTCCATGCAGATCTAGATCCCCCCAATTGCCTTGGTGACAGGGATGATGTTAGAGACCCACTACAGATAATCGATGGGTTAGATGAAAGAGACAGAGAGAAGGCGCTGAAGCTCCTCTTTGACAAGGAGCATAACACAAGGATGCATCTTTCAAAGCTTTTGCCTGATAGGCTTAGCCTCTGGTTTGGTGATGATGTTATGGGTGGAAATATTGGGGTCGATGCCAAGCATGTCACTATAGGTCCAGGCAAAGGCCTTGCTATGGTCTGAGAGGAACTGGGTGTAGTCGAGCTGCTCTTAGGTGTCCAAAGATTGGCCAATCTTTAAGACATGAGGAACATCAAAAGATGGAAGGTTGATGTCAATGGTTGATTCATTTAACATAACTTGGATTTCAGAAGGGAGGGAGCACTAGATGAAAGAGTCATCGGTGCCCATGTAGGAGAGAATGGCATTGTCGTCTATGCAGCGGACAGTGTTGATGGTTGCCGACTCATCGTCTATCAAATTGGGATAAATGAGAGGGAGAGACCTGGACACCCCATTTAGCTGATAGATCAGGGGTTCTAGGTAGATGGTGTTTATGCAAAAAAAAACTAGGAGGGATGGAAACCATCAACTCCGTAGGTGAAGGTGGAAGAATAGGTGACCTTGGAGGAGATTGGTCGATGGTGGGTTCGGGGTAAAGGTCTGCAGAAGCTTCAGTAGGTTCTTGAAAGCCTAGACCATATCGTTTCTTGGCATTGTCATCATTGAGAGGCTCGATGGGCTGATGGGAGCCTTGCTCATAGCACCCGAAGCCAAAACCCTTCCATGCACACCTATAAAGGTAGGTGTGAGCAAAGGCAGGGTTGCCAAGAAATGAGAAGTCAGATGTGAAGGGTTGAGGTGAGGAGAGAGGGTTCCCATAAGTGAGAGCTCGGTCTAGCCACCCATAGATGAGATTGGTTCGGAGGTGAGGAAGACCATAAGGAATGACCATTCTGATCTGATGGTCATAACTTAGGCTGTGGTGAAGCTGTCCATACTCTTGCAGAGTTTAGAACATGTCTAAGGTAAGCAAGCGATATTCCCCAAGTAAAAGTTGCTGGAATATATCTTCCATGGGGTCTTCAATTATCACTTGAAGAAGTGGTGTGAGGGCGATTGCCATTTGCAAATTGGTCAAAGCTTCTGTGGATGGAGGTGGCATCTGGGTTGATGTCTTGAGAGGAATGAGAATGTCATTTGGTCGATAGGTCATGTTATAAGTTTTGAAAGGTGATGGGTCGGTGGGAATGATGTGGACTTGCCTGTCGTGTTTGAATTTTACACAATAGTGCAGTGTAGAGGGAAAATAAGCCATGGCACGATTCTAAGGTTGGCCTAATAGCATGTTATATTGGAACTCTCCTTCGATGATGTAGAAGAGCTCTAGGACTGTGTGCGGGCCAACATGAATATGGAGGATGACAGTGCCAATGGTTGTGGCAGTGGTGTCATTAAAGGATCGCAAGATTGCATCAATTTTTTATATGCAATTCTTGGGGAGGGCCAATTGATCAAAGGCATGAGTAGAGATGATGTTAATGTTGGCACCTCCGTCAATCATAACTCACTTAATGTGGGTTCGATCAACATAGGTGGTGATGAAGAGAGCAGCGTCTTGATCTTCCGAGGTAGAGGTAGGAATTTTAGAATCGCTGAAAGTGATAGAGGCAATAGGTGATAATGAGTGGACCAGGGCAGCTAGTGGTTTGGGGTCCTCAGGTTGGACCTCCACTGCTTTTAAGGCTCTGATCAGAGCTTGACAATGCTGGGGTGAACTTTGGATGAGGTCATACAAGGTCATCTTCACGAGCGTCTGGTGAAGCTGTTTTAACATAGAGTCATGGATTGCCCCTGAAGAAGAGGGTTGAGATGCACCCAGAATAGAGGTTTTAGGTTTTGGTAGTTGAGGCAGCTTGACAAAGGGATAGGTCTAAGGAATAGCAACTTTTTCTTTTGCCTTATCCTTTTGTGACCTAGTGGTTATGTGGATGGCGTTAATTTTGAAGAGAGGAGGTGAAGGAGATGGAGGAGTCATAGTCTGTTGATGAGATGTCGATGATGATGAAGAGGTTTGAGAAATATGAGAAGGTGTCAGAGGTCTATCGATAGTATCCTCAAGAAGAAGAGTGTCTTTCTCCATGTATCGACGAATGATAGCTTTGAGGGCACAACAATGCTCAGTGTCATGTCCTAGTGTGTGATGATATGCACAAACTGTAGTGTCATCGAACCAAGGCAGTTTTGGTTTGAGAGATTGGTATGGTTTAAGAGGGGGAAGACTGATGTGAGAAGACTACAATAGTTGTCATAACAGCAAGGCATAATAACCCATCAATGGGTCTACGTGTTTTGTTGCAGTAGGGGTTGATGACTTTTGTTTTGGAGGCATAGGAGGCATTGGTCATTTTGGAGGAAATATATGTTTGATGAGTTGAGGGAATAATGGAGGCAATTTGCCTCTGTGAGGTGTTGGAGTAGGAAGCACTCCTATTAAGGTGGATGGGTGTGGGCCCAAAATTGAAGGTAATGATGAAGGTGGGGGAAGAATTCTCCAGTGTGGTTTAGTGGCCTTCCTTGGTTTGATTTGAGGGCCACTATTGTGCAAGGCAAGGTTAGAGTCTATCCTCACTTGTGGGTGAGTGAGGTTTGATATAGACCGAATGTCAAGAGATTTAATCTCTTTGGGCATGATAGATGCCTACATGGGTTTGGGTTCAGATATGGACGAGGGTGAGTGAGATGTAGCGATCTCAGGCAAAAGGCAAGAGAAAACCATCACTGGACCTTCCTCAATCGAAGTGGGTGAAGAGATAGGTTCTTCTCTTGGTGGAGAAGGAATAGGAGAATGTGGCTCCTCAAGAGGGTAGAGGGCATGGATGATCGTGTCTTTTACTTGTGGTTGAGGAGTAGGCAAGGTAGGGTCCTCCATTGGTAAGAGGAAGGATGAAGGTGGGGCTAATGGCGTTGGTATGGTCGAAGATCCTCCAATATAAGAGAGATTGATGGAGAACTAATAGGAGAAGAAGGCTCTTCTACCTGTGATAGACGAATAGGAGAAGAAAGCTCTTCTACCTGTGGAGGAGGTTGGTTAGGGACAAGAGGCGAGACCATGTTCACCGTGTGTATATCATGCTTGTGGGAGCTATCGGCCATGGTCTAGACATTGTTTTGATTAGGAGGATGGTTAGGAAAGGGTTGCTTGAAGATGTCCATGTTTTTATTGGGTGGTGCATTTGGGTTATCCAAAACAAGATCTCCCTTATCTATCATGTCTTGGACAATGTTCTTGAAAGTTTGGCAGTTGTTGATGTCATGGCCTTGGACATGGTGATAGTGACAGAAGTCATTCTCCCTATACCATGTAGGGAGGGCTTTTAAGGAGTCGAATTGAGGTGGTCAGATTGGAGGGAGATTGAGGACCCCCTGCTTGACGAGTTTTTCCAACACAGAAGCGTATGACTCTCTAATTGGAGTGTATTGATGCTGTATGTAGCATTTTTGGAATTGTTTTGTGATGCTTTGGGATGTTGAAGGTTGAGATTGGTCAGTTGTTGTCGAGGATGGTGATCTAACGACCACAGTGTTTGCCACTCCTTTGGACTTGGAGTGGGAAGAAGAAGGTTTGGAAGAAGAAGGGTCATCGGTTTTTGCATTGGTATTACACAATTTGACCTTATCTTCTTCAATAGCGTGGAGTTCAAGCTTTTGGGCCATGGTGAAAGCTTTGTCAAAAGTGTGGAATGTTTGAACCCACAAGGTAGATGAGATGTGCTTGGCACATGCTCGAGAGAAGAGCTTGATGAGCTCAAGTTGAGGTAAAGGGAAGGAGAGTTGGTTGATTAGGCCTCTCCAACGGGCGACAAAATCGACTATTGATTCGTCGTCAAATTGTTTGATAGAATAAAGGTCTGTAATTGAGACTTTTTTAGTGATATTGATCGAAAAGTGGTTGAGAAATAATTGGGTGAGTTGAGTGAATGAAAAGAGAGAGAGTGACTGGTAAGAGAGCTATACCAATCAAGGGCAGGGCCAGAAAGCAACATGGGGAATGTGCGTAGCAATAAGGCATCATCATGGGCTATAAGATAACAAGCATGTCTGAATGCTCATAGATGTTGTTGTGGGTCTTCCTTACTCTAGAAGGGAGTAAACTTAGGAAGTTCCCACTGACTGGGATACAGTCAGATTGGGACGGAGGGATGGATGGGTTCGTTTCAAATTTGGTCATATGAAAGGACATTGCTTGAACTGGAAATGGAAGCCTCAAGACTAGACATTTTGTCCATCAGCATCTTGATGAGATTGGCTGATGGATTGGCAGATGGGGCACCCCCCATGTTGTAAGGCTCTTGGAAGGTGTTAGAAGAAGCATATGACGTAGTCGGTTGCATTTGTATAGGTGCAACGTATTGATAACTAGTCATTGGGATAGATGTAGAAGCCAGGGGTGGTTGTGCCATGGAGTTAGAGGGCAAAAATTAAATAGGGGCTGCCAAAGGTGGTTGAGGGGTGGCAGCACTGGTTGAAGGGTAGGTAGTCACTCTTGTGTTGATAGGGGCAAGAGTAGGCAGGATGGAGACGACTAGATTTTCAAAAGAGGTAGAGTTTTGTTGAATAGTCTGTGGTTGAGGGGGGGCCGAAACCCCGATGGAAGTGGGCCTAGAGATAGAAGGAGAAGCCACACTTTGAAGATAGGACATGGTCGGGTTGATGGTCGAGGCAAAGGCCGAAGTGGTCATGGGTTGGGTAATGGATACTGTTGATATCGTCGCCACTTCAGTTAAGGAGGTTGGCATCCCATAAATTGGGTTGCCTAAAGAGTCTCATGTTTGGCCTCTCGCGAGATAATGTTGAAGGGCCTTGACATTGAGGTCAAGGAACCTTTCAAAGTTTTGGTCCCCTTTGGGGACAATAGATGGTTGGGTCGAGGCTGGTCGAGGAGGAGTTCGTTTAGTCTCTGAATGATACTCCATTAAAGGACTAGTTATGGAAGGCGCAGGTGGAAGTGGTTGTTGCCTCACGTGGTCAACAAAAGTCTTGGTTTGACTACGCATCAAAACCATTCAAGGCAAGAGGTTCAAGTTTCAGAAACTGTGTTTTTCAGTCTCAAAAAACCAAGATGGGTGTTGGACAGCAAGAAATTTGGGTTTTAAGCTTGCTATTTTTGAAAAGAAAAGGTTTTGGATAGTGACCGACGTCGGTTGAAAAACTGATGTCAGTGAAATAGATTGTCGATGTCAGTTAGATAACTGATGCTGGTGAAGAAAGGTTGCCGACGTTGGTGGTAAAATTGATGCCAGTTACTGTGTTTTCCAGAAACTCAAAAAATTTGAAAGTTCTTGGAAAGAAGAAAAACGTCTTCACTAGCTCAAAAAACTAGATAAAAACAGAAAAGAAGACGGAGACAGGCAGACCCTAAGCATTAAATCCTAAGAATCAACTTTTAGAATCATGTTGGCTTATGCCTTAGAATGTGTTTGGGAAGTTTGGCTTGTAGAATGGGTCCTAGAAGAGGTAGTCTAAAGTTGGTTTCAGGTTAGTTTCGGTGCTCAAGAGTCTGTGTTAGGTTTCGTACTTGGCCTAGTACTAAGGAGCAAGCTCCCCTCACTTCATGAGCCCAGTGATAAGCTGGTCTCGCTTAGCCAGTATATACTTCCCCTAGAGATTATCCTCTGCCAGAGAACAGAGTGGGCTTTCCCCTTGGTAGTGAAGTCCAAGTGGGATTGCCAGGATGGGTAAGGTATCTGCTAGGTGATGAAATCCTAGTCGGACCTTGTCTCAGGTAAGTTAAGATGTTTGATTTGTGCAAGTGGTTTAGATGTGTAACATAAGTGGCCTACGATTAATTCATGATGCGGTTTTAATTACTAGAGTTCTGGACTAAATATGCATTCAGACAAAAATGAGATGCAATAGATTTTAAGCCCAAATTGAAATGTGTGTTCGGATGTAGACAAATGGAGAAAGGGTTGAAGAGTATGAATTGACTAGTCTAAGATGCAAGAAAAGAAAGAAAAAGAATGATTCTTTTTAACTTTGCTAATGGTGTCTTTCAGAAGAGATAGAAGAAGAAGATGCAAGGAGAGACCTAATGCACCTATATGAAAAGTAAGAAAAGAACCCAAGGAAGACCTTAGGGTCCCACCGGGCGTGCCAGAATGTTTCTATCAAATTTTCACTTTTCTACATTCAAAGGAAGTAAGAAACTAAAGGAAATGGTCTAGGGTTAGATGTTACCCGGATGAGGTCTTGCGCACCAAATTCAGATGTTGTAGGGACTCCTCTTTAGTTGTGGAGGATGACACCTGCAGAAGAAAGAGACTCAAATAGAGGTTGTTAGATAGGTAGATGGTGGGTTGCCAAGCAAAGCTTGATCCTAGAAGTGCAGAGACTTCCTCAAGGGATGACAACCCACTAGTAGATAAAAAAGAATGTCTGATAAAGAGCAGAATGTTGCTAGAAATAGAGATGATAAAAGACTGAATTAAAAGAAATAGAAGTAAATGCATACATGAATGGGGCAAGTTGTCTTCCACAGTCATCGGTGTCAATTAATCTGCCGATGTCGATAGGTCAAGGTCACCGACGTTGGTTATTCTGCCGATGTCGGTAGGGGAAATGGTTGATGTCGGTCAGGGCAATGGCCTTGGATAGGTTTTGGATGGGTCTATGTTCGACAGAATGGTCTGAATGTCTATTTGAATGGTCTGAGAGTCTGTTAGGAGGTCTGTGCAGGGTTTATAGGGCAGAAAGTATGGTCTGAAAAGGGGATCAGATAGAGGATAGGGTGATAGGGAGATAAGGATGAGAGAAGGCTTTTCAGCCTCTCCAGGAAGAGCAGGTTGGGTCTGTGGTCTGGTTCATAGTAAGAAAGGCAGTAACTAGAAAACTAATTACTAACAGTCTAAATAATTGAAATGAAAACACAGAGGAAATACTTACCTATGGCTTGCTGAAGAAAGAGCGTTGTAGACTGGTTGCTGATGCTGGTGGTGTAGAAATCCTATTGCTGATGCTGTTGGTGTAGAATACTTCTTGCAAGGTGGAGTGACTGATGCAGAATACCTATACCTTGTGATGCTTGTTGTGCATCTGGGAGAGAGGGAGAGAGAGAGGGCAGATTGAAAGATTAGCCGATTGTTGAAGATTGAAAGGTCGGATCCAAATTCTGGATGCAGGACATAGTTGAAGGCAACTGACACTGGTAATACCGCTGACGTCGGCCGACTACTGACCGACTTCGGCAGCCAAAGAATAGGAAAAAGGGCTAAAAATAGCCTTTTGTTCATTCTTTCTTCTACCAAGGTCAGCTGGTCATGGGAAAATGGTTGAAGGCGGATTAAATGAATGTGAGAGGAAGGGTTAAGATGGGATTTAGGCAATTAAGGCTTGGCATGGGGTGGGGGCATCCAAGGAGAGGAATCCGAGGAGGAGTGAGGTGGCATGGGTGAAGTGGCAAGGGGGAAATTAAATTAAAATATTTGATTATTTTAATTTAATAATTGAGTGGGTTAGGACTTGTGTTAGAATGGACCAAGGGGACCAAGGGGGGAGGATGACCAAGGGATAGACATGATTTCGGTGTCTACAACATGTGTAGGACCAACCTTTAAAAGAAATTCAATCTCATAAAGAAACTTTTGGGAGGTCCCATCTAATGCTCTAACTGATCTAGTAGATGGGTGTAAATCATGATGATTATAACCTAAGTGTTTAATTAATGTCATGATTTAAACATTTTTACTTCCACCATTATCAATCATAACACTAAGTATGGAGATTTATCAAGGTATGTTCGAATGAATAGGGAATACATATTGGATTCATCATCCTTAATTTCATTATCATCAAAATAAATATAAGGTCTTTGAACCATAAGAGGTATATATCACATGTAAGTACCAATAATCCCATCTAGTGGGTGCCTATAATGTGATGGAGTAGGATGTGCACTATCTTTTATTTGGAATTATCTTCTTTTTTAGAATGGTATTATAAAAGATTGTTAAATATTTTTTATTTACGATGATCGCCAGGTTGTGAACATAATTCCTTTGAAGGATCCTCAAATTAAATATTCTAGCCATTAATAAGATCTTAGATCTTGTGTTTTAGGGTAAATCATCTACTCGTATAATGTCCTAATCCTTGATGTAATCACAATAAGCATTCACATCATATCCTTTGGGTAGAGGTTGACTCATATTAACCTCAATAGGATGAGGGATAGATATAATTTAAAACTCTAGTAACTATGAGAGTAATGAAGTTGGAGACTAGGATAAACATGCAAATTATCTCCTTGGTGTATTATATAAGACAAACTGATTAGGTTATTGCATCATTGTGTTAACTATGGTGGTTGTTTATTTTTCAAGCTCAGGAGGTTTTACCTTATAAATTGGTTCAATTTAAAATTTAGTACTAGAAGTCGATGCAACTAGTGTGTTTGTTACATACTTGAGATTATTCAATGATATAAGCTTCATTTCATGATCCCATACAACATGGCATAAGTCATCAAAAGATTGAAACTTCTTAAAAATAATGGACTCATGTAAAGGAGCAAGCAAATTTTCTTGAATATATGTTGTAATTCTTTGTCTACCATAGGATTGGTCATTTTGGCTAGAATTGTCTTATATATCAAGACATATTCATTGATGGGTTCATTCATTCATTGGTTCCTTATTTGATTTTGTCAATTTAGGCATAGGAAACCTTTTCAGAAATGTTACTGGAAAAGTGTGCTAGAAACTAGTCTGCAAGAGGTTTGAATGCTTTTATGGATTGGAGAGGTATATCATAGAACCAATTCAAAGTATAGTCCTTGAGACTTATTGTAAATAATCTGGCATCATTGGAAGCATATTCAAGGCATGTCACATAAATTTTTTGAAGAAATTATTCAGGATTACCCTTGTCATTATAAAATGTGAAATTAGGTGCAACACATCTAGGTGGAAAAGGGTGCAAAGATATTTCAAGTGAAAGAGGGTTATGCAATACATCTTATGAATCTATAGCATGAAGGGATTTTAAAGTTTTTTGTTCAATGTTTATATTCTTGTCTTCCAAGGTTTTTATAACTTTTAATAAATGATTGAACCGTAGGCCTAGTGGGAGTTAAATTAGCAAGTTGAATAGTCATCAAAGGGAATGAGAATATTTTTTGAGTATTAGTAGGCATTGAAACTAGTATTTTTATTTAAATAATGGGTGATTCCATGATATATGTATCAATATTAGTTTCAAGGAACAAAGGTTTAAACACATAATTTGTGCTTCCATTATATGTATTTAATTGTAGTGTGTTCAAGGGGAGGGATGTGTCCACTAAATTTTTGAAATTTTTGGCTTCACGTGTAGTTTTTAAGACCTTATCAAGATCTTCATGATTTTGTCAAATGCAATCACAAAACAAGGTAATGGCATGCACTTGATCATGGTCTACTTGTTCATTTTCATTTATTTCCTAATTTTCATTATCAATATCTTATTCTATGATAACCATATCAATATTTTATTCATTTTCCACATAGGTATCATCATGATCCATGATATGAGATCCCTCATTAGTTTGAGACATCTTAGATGGGTGGAGGGGAAGATTGATATGTTCAATAGACACCCCCCCCAATCTAGGGATATGCCTAGGTTACATACAAAATAGTAAAAATATGAAATTAAAAAGTATACTAATTTGAAGCCCTATCAATTTTAAAACCCTAAGAATTAAAAAAATTGCATTCACATATGTTGGGTTCACTACATGTTTAAACATAAAATGAAATATGTTGTTTTCACTTTATACCATATGGTTAATAATATAGAAATGAAATGGCACAAGGGTGATAATTAGATCTATAGAGAGATAATTAAATGTTAAACTCATATATAAGCATACACTAAATTTATTATGTTGAGATAGTATAAATATAAAAAGTACAACTAAGATAAATATATAAAAGATGAAGAAGAGAACTGCTTAGCTTTTTTTAATGTTAATGTAGTTCTAGATCTAGAACATGCTAAAATCAAATGGAAAGTTAGTTTTGGAATAGTTTTTAGATTCTGGATCTAGTGCCTCTAGCTATTTGGATAGTTGCATTAGCCCTAGATGATTGCATCAATGCTACTATTTGAGTCTGATGATAGTGTCCTATATGGAATATCTATTGAAATAGGATGTAACCACCTATATGCTTTTGGGTTTTGTTTTACCATCACTTTAGTGCATTCATATATAGGTCATGGATAATTTCTCCTTGTAAAATGGAAAAACCCTAACTATCCATCTTCAATATGACCATGGGGAAAAATGGGTTAGTGGGAACATGATGTCGAGTTGACCCCAATGACCTCAATACAAAGGGTGTTTCCTACATAGCTAATACTCTAGAATAGGGCCTGAGACTCATGTAATTCTCCCCTACATATTGGCATGTGTGTGAATCATGTAATGTGTGTAAAGATTGTACAATAGTGACCTACCTTTTAGTTTGTAAAATCAGACCCTTGGGATGCTCCTTTAATATTTTAGATTGATAGATGTGCAGTCCCTATGACTGGTTTAGAAATATGAATAAATAGGGAAGATTTATTCAGCTAAATTCTCTTTGAGTGAATTTTGGTCTAAATTTTAGGTGTAGCTAGGTGAAAAATTAATGAGGGTTGACCTTGTATTTATACCAATCCTATCGGGAGATAACTCATGTTAAAGCACTTAGGCTGATCATTAGAATACATTTCATTTTTGCATTGGATGCCTTTAGGGCACTAGATACTTGCATTTGGGTAGGATAGTAATATTGATGCTATTATTTATCCTAGACATTAGTATTTAGTGAGTAGAAAAATAGGTATAGACTCAAAAATTGTAGAGGTGTAATATAAGTACATTTTAAGCATTCTAGGCAAGATAGAAAGCCTATGTCATCAATATAAACTTGGTCATACTAAGAGATAGGCCAAGGGGCACAAGATAGATAAGATGTGAGGCTTGTAGATTTAAGGAGAATGTATAATTAAGAGGTACAACCAAGGTTTGATTTTTCCAAGTGCACAAGACTAAGGTTCTACATAATCACAAAGTATCATCTACAAGTTATAAGAGGGGTTAAAAAACTGAGTTGCACAGGTGCATCCCAAAGCCCACTCAACATTTTCAAATGCAATAAAGTTTTAGTGACACATTCTACAATGATAAAAGTAACTCATTACTCTGCAAGGTCATTAGTTCAACATATTTTAAATCCTAAGCTAGGTTAGAAAGCCATGAATGAGTATTTGTTGATGGATGAGAAGAAACAATGTTCACTAATTGGCATGATAGAATTTATTATTCATTAACTAACAAAGACAAACATTATCTATTGATAAAAGTAATCGGTATATTATAATTGGTAGAGGATGATTTAGTTTCCCTTCATTTTATCAAAACTTCTAATTAAGAGGTTTGTTGTTGTATACAATTGGCTATTGAGAATGGATTTGGTGATGTCCCTAAAATCTTGAAATAGAAATACATAATATTCTTGAGTGAAAGATTTAAAATAAAATAAAAAAATCCTAAATTTGCATGTAAATGAGTTTCAATACATACAAATAAATAATCCTCTCCAATTGATAGATGGTAGGTGTGCCTATCAATAAACAAAGAGTAGAAGATTCTATTGATTATCAAAAGAATTAAGCATTCATTGTTCAAAAAAGAATAAATTAGTCAGTTGGCAAAGAGTAGAGACATCAATCAATTAGCATATTATAAGGTAAGGAAGTATCAAAGGTATATTTAAAAAGACCTCTATAGTTGTAAACACCATTTCCAAACTTGACCAAATCATAGAAGACTACAATGAAGAATAAAAAGAATTTAAATCAGTTTTATATGGATTTCCAAGCCTAATAAAATTAGGAGAATATATTTTGAATGCATGTCATAGTATTATGACTTTAAATCATTACATTTTTATTATTAATGTTTACTTTCATGTGAGAGTTGATAATGAGGAATCAATTTTAAATGATTTGAAGCTTCTCAGTTGCAGTATTGTGGAGTATATGATATATTCAACATAAATGTCAAATTTTGATATATGTTTGGCAGGTGTTGTGATTCCATTATCTGGTTTACAAATATAAAGTTACAAGGTCTATTCAATGGTTGATCATATTATGAGATGTGCACAACATGTGGTCAGATTATGAGAAGTGCAAAACATGTGGTTGGATTATAAGAGTGCAAAAGTGTTGATTATCCTACTGGAGCTTAGGAACTTACCAGTGGCCATATCCTTGTTGTTAGGAACTTTTCTTACTTTATTAGGAGATAAACCACATCTTAGACCTCAATGAAAAAGATATGTTTCTTAATTTTATTGATTCTCATGTGCATTTCATCTTTGGTAGTCTCTATATGGCACAAGTGGATATTCATGCCATGAAAAGAAAAAGAAAATTAATTCATAAGTAGAATCAAACAAGTTGTGCATGGTATGGGATGATTATTTTATAATTATTCATTTCATTTCCACATGTAAAATATTGGATAATTAACCTTATTTGGGTTCACTATAGGTTTATGCTTATCCTAAGTCTTAATTATGTATGCAAAAGTTGTTTTTATAAATCCACTTTATCCTATCCTTTTAGGTGTCACTCACCTTTCTAGTCCACTTGTTAGATTTGAAGTTACTTACATAAGTAACTTCTCCTCTCATATGTCACACACATATTCATCACTTGTAAGAGGATTAGGTACACTTGAAACACATGTTAAAGCTTTCTCATGTAACTTATTTTCTCTCTTAGCTCTATATAAAGAGCTCTCCTCTCTCATTCTTCAACACTTGATACAATACAACAATCTTTATTCTTACACAATTATGATCTCACATTATTGATGGTCTCTTGGCCTAAGGCCATTATTATCCTAGATTATTCAAGATATTGTAATTTTAGATTGATTTTTGTAAATATTTTAATACTATAGTAAGATTTTTATCCGTTTGATGGTTTCCATCTTATTACCTTTATCTCAACATTGTGGTTTGGTTTATTCAAGGTGATATTGTTCTTTTACATTTATTTCAACACTATTTAGACCTAAGTAATAAATATAATATGGTATCATATCCATGGGCTTCTCACATTGATTCTTGAGTTTGTTGAGTAGGATCGTGGGTGAAGATGAAGGAAAATTTTATCTTGTTCTCTTAACCCATTATTTTTCCATGTTTTTTAGCTAATAATTTATTATATATCATTCTATTTTTTTACTATTTTCATGCATATATAATCATGTTTTCTGAAGTTTCAAGCATATAATCAAGTTTTTACCTACATTATGCTCAAGTTCTCTTGTTTCATGCCTTTCTTCTTGGCATAAGAGAGTTTAGTTTATGTGGTAAAAGTGTTGATTTCTGTGTAGTCTTCTTTCTTTACCTTGCTTAGATTTTTGGCTCTTGTTCCTTTATCCTTGCACCATTATAGCTTATTTATATCTTATCCTTTATGTTGATTTACATAATGCACCTCAATCTTCATGTTATTTGCACAGTTCAAGCCTGGTTCTAGTTCTTACACATTCCTTTGTTTTTCTTCTTGTACTAATCTCACCTTCGTTTATGAATCTTTGCACATTTCTTAAGGTTTATCCTTTTGCTTTATGTGCATATTTATTCTCTTGAGTTTTTTTTCTTCAAGTTATTCCTTATTTGTCATTTCTTTATATTATTATGCAATCTATCATTATTCTTATTTGCTTCCTTATTTTTAGCTAAGTTATGTGTAGTCTTTTATCCCTTTTTAACATAATTAGATCTTTTTTTAGTTATCTAAAAGTGTTATCTAGTGGTGTAGATTGTTAGTGCATGGTATTTTATTTTACATTTGATATATGAATTATTTGTCATTATAAATTTGTGCTTTGTTATCTAGTAATACATTTCAGGAACATTCTTATTCATTCAATAACCATCATATACATTTTTAAGAACTTAATACCTTTCTTTCAACATGTATTTTAGATTGTTATCATAAAATATAACTGTTTACTCTTGCAATTTGTGTTTCATATGGTAACATATTTGTAGTGGTTATGCATGTATATAATGCTTTATTTAGTTTTTATTTTATGTATCAGAGTTATGCACTTCATCTACTTATTTCTTGTAGTTGTTTGAGCACCAACGTAATGTTGCCTTTATTCATTATTTACCATACTGATTAATGTATATTATATATATTAATGGTAGTTAGTTTTAGCATATATAATTTCTTTAGTGATTTTATAACACTTTTATTAAACATATAGTAGCTTTCTATTTGTTTTGTTTGATTAAAGGTCGCTCTTTTTTTAAGTAATTAAACTCTATCTTATTCATTACTATGTATCTTTGTTCTAGTTTAGTTTCCTTTTATGAATGAAAGATCCACTCATAGTAAAGGTACATATTCAATTTTTATCCTTAGGTAATTTTTTTATTAAATTAATTTCATTTGAATGCATATAATATGGATGCATATTATGTTCTTTTAAAGTGTTTACCTCAAATAGATGCTTAATTTGATTCCTTAGTTTAAATTCAAATTGATATAAAAAAAAATTAATTTCTCATGGTATTTTGGTGTGGACTTATATTTATAAGTTAATTGATCTCAAAATAAACTTTATACAAACTCATTTTTAAGCATTATTGATTGTTTTTTCACTTAAACCTTGCATGCAAGTTATTTTTATCTCATTATTATATTTTGTATCTTAACGTGCTTAAAATAACTTTCAAACTTAGGCTTTTTTAGTATTTAAAAATGTTTCGCCTCAAATGAAATTTAAAAATGAAGAGATTAGTGTTCTTAAACATGAAATTCAAGGTCAAAATGATACGATTTCTAATTTACATAAATCATTTTTTGCACTTTTAAATATTTTTCATAACAATATGAGAAACATGTAATCCTCCTTTGATGCTCTCAATGACAAATTTGTGTCTTTTGCACATGATATTATCTTTCATAATGGTCAAATATATTGTGCTTCTCAAACACCTAAAATTTCTTTGAACACTTATTCTATCAACCCTGGCTTAAAAATCACGTAAAATATGGGTTATTCAGGTGGTGGGTTTGGTAAGCATGAAGATAATATTCTTGAACCTATTTTTCCTAAATCTAAAGTAAATTGTAAAGGTCTCAATTTTCTCATGTAAATTTGATATCTTAGTATCCTTCTCACCAAAGGACTTATAATTCAACTTTTTTTTATTATATTGCTTATAATGCTCATGTTATGGTTAAAATTGTTAAACTTTGTGTGCATTATGGAAAACACAGGCATTGTATCTCTAAATGTTGGAAATTATATCCATAAAAATCTTGTTTTAAATCCACTTATGACACTTTGCATTTTTTGAAAATGACTAAAACTCCTACTTCTAAGGTAAAACCAATTTGGATTCCTAAAGACATTGATTCTTCTAAATATTTTTATGTCTTCTTGTGATCATTTTCTAATGCTTCATGTCAAATATATTTTCTAAGTGACACGTCTTCTTTGTCTCTAATTTGATACACTTAATATCTTATGCATTCTTTTATTTTTGGTACCAAAGAAATATCCTTAATTTAGAGCCTTTTTGACTAACTTCTTTTTATGTAGGTTTACAGACTATTTGCCTTGTTGTACATCTACTTTTATTATTTTATGTATGCAAATAATATATTTTTGGCACATTAGTTACCTAAATTGAAATATTGGTGATAGTTTGTTTGTCTTATAAGTTATATGGATCATTACTCATTTATATTGGTCTTTGTCCCATTAAAGATCGACCAAATTGTTCAAAGAGGATTCTTGGAGATTATTAATGATCAGACTTTCATTCTTGCGACTTTTGATGACACCGTTTCTTCTTATTTTTTCCCTCAAACTATTATAATTTATATTGATGGGGAGTAATATGTAATTTCAACTCCATTCCTTGTTTTTAAAAGGTTTTATCCACTTTTGTAACACCAAATTAAACTTAAGAGAGTGTTGGAGAATTAACCTTATTTGGGTTCACTGTAGGTTTCTATACATATCCTAAGTCTTAGTTATATGTGCATTTGTTATACTTATAAATTCACTTTATCCTATCCTTTTGAGATGTCACTCACCTCTCTATTCCACTTGTTGGATTTGGAGTTACTTGCACAAGTATCTCCTCCCCCTTATGTCACACACATTCTTCTCACTTGTAAGAATATTATGGACACTTGACACACATGCTAAAGTTTGATCATATAACTTATTTTCTCTCTTATCTCTATATAAAGAGCTCTCATCTCCCACTCTTAAATACTTGATACAACACCAATATATATTATTACATAGTTGTACTCTTACATTATGTATGCTCTCTTGGCTTAAGGCCATTCTTATCCTAGCTTATTCATGTTATTGTAATTAAAGATTCATTTTTGCAAAGCTTTTAATACTAGTGTATTTTTTTTTCATTTGATGTGTTCTCCTCTTTTCACCTTTATCTAAATATTGTGGCTTGGTTTCTTCAAGGTAATTATTTTATTTTAAATTTATTTATTCATTTATTTTAATGATATTTAGACGTAAGAAATAAATTTAATACAAACCATTTTTTAATATGCATAGGTTACAACGAACCACCAAATAAAAAATAGAATGGTGAAGACTTTGTCAAGCTTGAGGACTCTGATAGGTAAATAAAATCCTCGGTAGGGTGTATTGCTATGTGTTATAACTAAGCAAAAATATTGAATATGTTAAAAATCTTATCATATTTTTTTAGAAATGTTAGTTGAAAAATGAAAATCTAATTAAATTTTGAAGGTTTTTGAATAAATTGATGCAATGTATATCTGAAACTTATCTCTTCATGTAATGCCCATTGAGCTAAAACAATCAAATAGGTCTTGAAAGCCACAAAGACCTATTATGTAGTACATATTAGTAATTTATTCTTCAATTAGATCATGAGAATTGACTAGAGGATTTGATACAGGGGAAAAATCATAGTTGTGAAAGTAGGGTCTAGGTTCTCTTTGTTGCTCAGTAGGAGTAAATTTTGGCAATTATGTTTTCACAACTTTTAAATTGTGTAAATTTGTGAAGTCAATTTCATATCTTTCAAGTTGTGAAATTTTGTAAATGTACTTTTACATCTTTCCAATTGTAAATTTTATAATGTAAAAGTACATACATAGTTTATTTTTATAAAAGTGCTTTTGTATAGGTTTGAAATGTCAAAAAAGGTAGGTATGGCCCAGGTAAGTGTATGGAGTTGGGGGATAATTACATGGATATTTATAATAACACATACGTGTTATAGACATAATGCATACATGTAATATCAATAACACATGCACATTATTTAAAACTAAGCTTAGAAATATCAAACCTAAACATGTACAAACTATAACACGTATGTGTTCTATTTAGTGAAAATAACACATATATATTATATCATGTATAAGTTATAACACATATGTGTTATAGTGTATACACATTATAACATATATGTGTTATCTTCAAATTTCACAAAAAAACATAAAAGATATATTGAAAGGGGCATATGGTTTACTAAAATAAATGTAAAGTATAAAGAATATAAATGTAACAATATAACAATATAAATGTTAAGTATAAGTTTACATTTATATTGTTATTGTTGATGCATCACTTTTCATGGACAAAAATTAGGTGGTGCTTATTAGGCTTTGCCTCTTCTAAAAGGAGGGAGATCCTATGATGAAAATACCTCCCCAATATCTAAATGTACTAGGTCTTGATATATTGGTCTTCACTAAGTTGGCTCATGTGGATTGTTCCATATAAGGGGCATGTATTAATGAATTGATATGGATTTTACTTTGGCTAAGGAATTCATTGAGAGGTTACATACTTTTATTAAATAGACTTATGAAGTTCAACCTCTTATGGAAATCAAACTCGTTAATATTTATTTAAATGAAAATAGTTGATTTCTTTACTAGTATATCATGTTGATAGATGTAACAGTGTTACACTAGTGATAAACAAAATGTGAAATAACAATCAAGATAAAAATTTAAATTCAGATTGATTTTGGGTCTTAGATTAACTTGATAAAAAAGTGCATAAGAGTAGGGATAAAGGGATAAAAATACTACTACCAACACAGATGAATCTAAAATTATCTAACTAAGTGAATCTCATCAAACTAATCTTTAGTTGAGATAGACCTAGAAAAACTCCAACTAAATATGGTTCAAGAGTCTAGGGAGATTAACTGTGAGTAGAAAAAGTATAACTAGTACCATGAAACATGTGTAGGAAATGACTACATAGTCTCAACAACCTTAAAATTATCAAGAGTTTCTTTTTTATTAACAAATTTAGGGATTCACAAAATCATATAAGTGTAAGAAACACCCTTGAAGTAACAAAACTAACATAATATAAGGGAGAAATTATCCTAGAAATCAATAATAAGGCAAAAAAATGTTTGGTTCTCTATGTCTCTATTACAATTTAAAAAGATATATCCATGAATAACATACTCTAATTCTTATTAAAAATAATAGCCTTGAGAAAGAATTTTGAATTGATATAAATAAGAATGAGAGAGGTTAAAAATTTCAATTTCTAAAAAGGGAGGAAATTAATGCCCTCTCATAGAAGTAGCTGAGACTTCAATGTGAAATTAAGAATGTAATTGAAACTTTCAGTTAGAAGTCATGCTATTATGAACATGGAAGTAAATTATGGTAGAAAAGTGTAGCTAGAAGTGGTTGAGAATGATTTTGGATTGTAATTTAGATTTTGTCCATATCATCGTCATAGTAGAGAATGCTTCTTTTCATGGAAAATTTATCCTTAGTGCCTTCATTTGTCCATTCCCAAATGTGTATACCATGTGTATATTCAATGTCTTCAACTAGATTTCCATAAAATTTTGTCTTTCATGATTAATTTTTCCATTAAGGCAACCCTGTAATTCGATGTTGTAGGTTAGATTGGATGCCGAGTCCATTCTTGGGTTTTGATGGATTTGATGGTTAGAAAAGTCATAAAATTTAATCTCATATCATGATAACATCATTATCAATGTGTCTTTTATTTTAAGGGTCCTTTACACATATATATTCCATGATTTACCATTACTCGATGGAGTCTTATGTATTTTAATTATTTCCTTTGTTATGGTGAGGTGATATTCCACCATGTGGCATCATATTGCTCAACCATTTATCTAAGGGATCTGCTTAGTATGGATCACTCTAAGGTAGCAGATTATGATGCCACATGGTATCATCTTGCTAACTTACTTATTTAGAGGCTATGATTGGTAAGGATTTGTCTAATATCAATGAGTCATCAGGATCATGCCACTTGGTAGCATCCCACTAACCCACTTTCTTGGATATTAACTGACAAGATGAATCATATGAAATGATAGAAAGACACCATGTGGATCCAAGCAAAAATTAAAAATCAACTAAGTGTAAAAAGTAATTTTATATGGGTCATACCACTAAGAGACCACCACATAGTGTCAAGTTCAATTTAGGTACTTGTGAGCAAAAATTGAAAAGATGCAGTCAACAAAATTTAGATCAAAAACCAATTGTTAGAAAATTCTAATTCAAAATGGATAAGTAATTCAAATACAAAATGGTTAAATATTTTGAAATTAAAAAAAAAAAAAACCCATTTTGAATGAAACTAAACCCATTTTCAAAGCAACTTTCATCCATTTTAATGAAATCAACTAGGGTGAAATATAAAACAAAAGCAAACTTATAGTGAATTTAGAGTAAACTGAAGTAGAAATGGATCAAAAAAGAGGATTTTATGGCATCATAAAAATGTGATTTCATATAATTGAAACTTTTCATCCTAGGATATGTTTAGGAAACTTACCTTAACAACTCTTAATGAAAATCTTAGACTGGGTATTTTAATATGAAAAATCATTGAAAACAAATGCATTCAGTCACTTGAAACTTAACATCTAGTAGATGGATAGTTGAAGAAGGCCTCAAATAGATATATCATTCAACTCCCAAGGTAAAAGATCAAGTAATAAAATAGAGTCCCCATTTTAGTTTAAAATAGGGCACATCGTGTGAGAAACAAAAAAGGGCGACTCCTACTAGGAGATACTCCTGAGTATCTCAAGAATCCAAAATCCTAAGGTCCTTATTCAAATATAAACATTAGCTGAAAGTAATCTTAAAAATAAATATAAAACATGAAGGCACAAAAATTTTATCCAACCTATGACATTCTAAACTTTAATTTCATCCAGAGACCATTGGTGTATGAATTTTTGTGATTGATTTAGTTATTTTGTAAGCACACACAATAAATTAGATTTGCCTAATTAGTGGGCACTACTAAAAGGAGAAAGGATTTTACAATTTGGTCGAGGGAGAATGGCATGGGCATTTTTATACTACTATCTAGACATTTATATCCCTAATAGAGATACATCTGGTCCCTTTCTAATTCCTTGCTCCACTACCAATTAGATTAAAAACCCTATGGTGGAGGTTGCCAAGATCATCCTTTTGAGGAGAAAGAATTTATTTTAAATTTTAGTTCAATCATTTTGAAAGGATATTTTGTTTTTTTTAATCCATAAATGGTTTGGGACCAAGCCATAGGTTGATTGATAGTCATAAAGTGCATAATCAATCAAAACAAAGCTAAAAAATCTATAGCTAGATCACACTTCATATTTTTGTTTAAGTGCATTTGATGGTCTCTAGAATAAGAAATAAAAAAATTCTAAATATATATGTTCTATTATAAATCATAGGCCTTAAACATTTTAATCATGCAAGGAAAACACAATTAGTTTATGCAAGCAATTGAACCAAAATTTTAGAAATTTTATGCACAAGAATGCCATTAGTGTTACTCACAGATAAGTTATTTATTATCATTCCTTAATTAACCAGGTGAACCATCAAGTCAAAATAGTAGGTTCATCTCAAAAAGAGACACAATGAGGCTGAACCAAGAGAGAAAAGACAATAAAATATAAAATTATGAGAGCATACCTAAACTATAAAAAAATAACAAAGCATAGAAGGCAAAGTAGAAATTATTTATAGGGGATTCCAAGCCAATCAAGCTTAGAAGTAATGTTTGATAAATTTTCCATTGAGAGGGAAGGGAAAATCCTCACTATTAGATACCTTAGGCATAAATCATTCTCACCCAAGATTTTAGAGTTTTGGTATGGACCAAGCCATAAATATTCAACTTTTTTGTGTCATCCCTTTTGTTCATGGGCTTTGTCCCACATGTGGACAAGGTAAGTGATCTTAAATGCCTTCATTTTGGATTGTTTGTCAAACCAGTGTTTAATGACCTCTTGATGCTTATTGAATGTAACAAAGTTGAATCCCATTTTTCTTCTAATTATATGAGGTTCAAGAGATAGGCTTTTATTTAATCCTTCATTTCTAGGTAATCTCTTGTAAATAACAAAGTAGGTATTTTTATATTGGTTAGGAAGATAGGATCTATGTCATATATAAAATGATAAGGAGAGGCCCTAAATAAGACTTGATCCTAGTTCTATCATACCATAAAGCAAATTTCACCACATTATGTCAATCCCTTGGGTTTCCTTCTAAGATTTTATTAATTATATTCAGCAAATCCTTGTTTGTTAATTTAGCTTACATGTTACCTTTTGGATAATTATTTAAATAAAATTTAAGTGTTACCTGATTATTTTAAGTCCATTCAAAAAATTATAGGGAGGAGAAAGTAGGGTCATTACCACATACCAGTGTGTAGGCATCACAAACTTGGTAATAATGTGTTCCTCTAGGAAGTTGATCACTATGTCTACGGTGTAATTCCTAAATGGTTGAGATTCATCCCAATGAGTATAGTAATCTATCACTTTAAGGATGAACTTTTAGCCTATGGAAGGATTAGCATTAATGGATCCCATGAAGTCTAACCCCCATTTATCAAATGGCCAGGCTTCAATGACTGGCATTAGTGACATATATGGGGTGCATTCATGGTATACAACTTCATAGGTGTAACATATTTAGAAATTCAGATGTGTATCCTTGAAAACATGTGGTCAATATCAACCTACCCATAGTATTTGATGAGTTGTAATTCTTGAACCATGCCTAGTTTCATATTTTCTATGGAAATTTCTAAGTATTTCAACTTTTTTTTCTTTATTCAAGGATATCAAATATATGTCCTCATGGTTTCTTCTATAGAAAAATATAGCTTTGATCATAAAATGGTTACTTTAAAGGTGGAGTGTTATTTGTTGTGTGGAATTAAGGTGTCTAGGACACTCGTTATTCAACATATATCCAATAATATCTACGTACCAAGCATCATGTGTGATGTCTTACACTGAGTACTATTGGAAAATGATTTGGGGATCCACTTTAGATATAGATTTATAGATTTTTTAACCTCTAAAAATTTTCATCGATTGTATCTCTAGGTCAAACTCTTGAAGTATGGTCATCTATTTACCATGTCTTTCTCCCAATTTATTCTACATTACTTAGGCCTTTATAACTAGATCAGTTACTACAATAAACACAATACTATGAAGGATGTAAGGCTTAAACTTTATAATAACTTTGATAAAATCAAAGGCTTGTTAATCAATCATGGAATATCTAATTTTAACATTTTTGAGTGGGATGCGTATGAAAAATTTTAGCCTTTCATCTCCCACTTCCTTCTTCTATGTTAGCAAAACAACAATAGAATGTTTTAAGGCAAATGAATAAATGTAAAAGGGTTGTGTGTAATTTAGACTAATTATCACCAATGTATTTATGATTTCCTTCTTGATCTAAGTAAAAGATGCTTAGGCTTCAATAGTCCAATGTAATTTAGCATCCTTCAACATGATATTTATTAGCTCGATTATCTCAGTAAAACTTGAAATAAACTTCCTCACAAAGTTGATCTTGACAAAGAATGACTTTAACTCTTTCTTAGTGATTGGTTGTGCTATTTTTAATATCACCTCTACTCTATCTAGGTCTATGGATATACTCTTTTTAGAAATGATATGGCATATTAGTTTACCTTTGGTTACCATGAATATACATTTTTTAGGATTTAATGAAATCTCATGGTCTTTATATCTTTACAGTAATTTTCTAAGCTCCTTTACATGATCTTCTCTAATTTTGGAGAATACCATAAAAGTGTCCATGTACACAACTATGCACTTTACCATAAGGTATTTGAATGCAATATCTATTACTCTCTAAAAAGTAGCACCTGTGTCAATTAAGCTAAAAGGCATTCTCTTATATGTGAATGTGCCCCATTTGGTTGTGAAAGTTGTCTTTATTATATCCTCACAATTGAATACCACTTGATTATATCCTGAATAAACATCAAGGATGGACATCATTTGGGAACCATTCACAATATACAACACTTCATCAAATGAAATCAAGGGGTAGCTATCTTTTTTTTTATAAGATTTATTTAAATTATAAAAATCAATAGAAAGTCTTATCTCCCCATTATTTTTGTTCACTAGCATTGCGTTTGCAACCCATGTAGAGTGTCTCACTAGGAATATGATCCTCACTACAAGTAATTTTTTCACTTCTTTGAAAATCATTGAATCCATCAGTGAATTGACAAGACTTTATTTCTACCTAAAGGACTTAAGTCTAAGATTTAGGGGGATAGTGTGTGTCAAGATAGAAGTATTAATGACTTTGAGATATTCATAACTCCATACAATCACGTCTCTAAATTCTTTGATGGCTTGTGAAAAATAATGCCTCTTTTCTAGAGTTCAAGTGGTGCTTAGAAGCATGTTTTTCACATGATTTTCCTTACCTAGATTTCACTACTCATTATGCATGCCTTTAATAGGGTAGATTTATATTTACCCTTTTGATAGTCCATATGTTGGTTTATCTAGTTTGAAGTCTTCTAGACCATCTTCATCAATAATTTGATCTGTAAATACTTTAACATTGGTAATGAAGTCTAATATGTGTTGGTCATCATTAAAGACTTATAAATTTTTAATATTATCTAGGACTGAAGGGGTATATACCATATATACTAAGAATCTTATCATTATATAATTGGAAATGGGATCCAAAGTGTTCATAGTGGTAACCAATGCATCTGCTATATAGTTATTTTGCATGGGTAAAGTTTGAATGCCCAATGTATCAAAATATTCAATCAAGTTCCAAATTTTGCTATAAAATCTACATAAACATATGTAATTGCATCAATACCACCTTCTCAATTTCCTAATTGCTAATTTAGAATCACCAACACTTTGATATTCTTCACTTTTTTGCCAAGGGAAAATAAGATTCCATGATCTAATGCTTCATACTCAACCACATTGTTTGTGCAAGCAAAATGCAAGTGGTGTGTAGCCAAATAAGATTGCCTTCTTGGGTTTATCAATTCCACTCCAGTGCCACATCCATTTTTAGACTTGGATCCATCAAATTTCAATGTCCACGGGTCAGACTTTACTATGTGCATTGGTGCTCTATGTAAGGGAAACACTACTACAATGGTCACCTCTTGGTTCATTTTTTCACCTTTAACTAAATAAGTGTTCTAATCCTTAGCTAGTGAAATCATTTCAACTAGATCTTATATGGAAGGGGTAGGTCCAAGGCTACCTAGATCTATTTTTATCTTACTAAGAGAGCTTGAAATAAACTATTCACTCTGACTAGGATTTCCCAACTTTGTGTCTTCATCTTTCAATGAATAAATGCTAAGTGTATACACATTATATTTTTAAACTTTTATTCATTATTGACATTTTATATCTTGTAGGAACCCATCGAGTCTCAATCTCTCTGAGTGCATGCCTTAAGGGGTGCACCAAGAAAGGGATGGGTAGACCATGGGCACTTCATTAGATTGTTGTCCCTTTTGCCACTTTCCATCTACACACTTGTCTCCTAAAACCATTTACCCTAATATTATTCTTCTCAATCGTACCCATTCCAAACATTTATCACATTTTTATCCTCCTTTTTATTGCCTTAACCCCCTTTCACCAGTTAACTGTACTAGGTCGACCGGGTTGACCCTGTACCTTTTTCAACCTCTAATTATTGTACAGGGTCGACCCTATACTATTTTTAGGTATTTTCACTTGAGATTTTTTTTAGCCTTAGACTGACCTAGTTCAGGACCTAGTGATTTATCTCCCAAAAACATATAGGGTCAAATGGGTCGACCCCATATAACCAACATATTCAAAAGGATTTAGGGGAAGAACCACCTATATATACAAGATCATTTCCAACCATTTGAAAATAGATAAGTAAATAATAATAAGTACAAGCGAACATCTACTTATGGACCATTCTACTTGAGGAATAAAGTTTAGGGTTCCATACTTTATTTGGAGATATGAATCTTATCTTGTGAAGAAGTCTTTTGGATTCATGGATAGGTTGTGTATCATAGAGTTGATTTTTCTTTGTTATCCTTACATACCACAACAATCTATTGTGAAGCACCTTGGTCAAGGGAGAGATTGAGGCTCATTGGGTTCATCTTCAAGGTAAGTATCCCTAAATTTATTTCTTTTTTGTAAGAGTAGATAGATAATATAATTGTGCTTCTATTCCATGCATTAGGATTCCATATGCATTGACATAAGTATATGTCTTCTATGCATGTTTAGTTTAGTTTGTTTTGTTTCTAATCCCCACTTTGTGCCACAAGTTTTGGTGTGTATGAGATTGGATTTACATTCTTGGTTATTAGATATAGAGTGAACATTAAACTTAGGACTCTTTTAGGTTTGTTTCGTGATTGTGTTAGACTGTAGGCTTTGGAACCCTTCCTATCATGGTGTATTGTGACAAGTGATCCCCTAATCAGGTTTAATAGATCCCCATATTGTTCATGCTCACACTTAATAAATGTATTCTCAATTAGAAGTGTAGGTATGCTCTATTTTCTTCAAGATAGGATTGATTTGTAAACATGATGTATTTTTGATTTCATATATTCTAGTGAACCTGATGTGAACTAACCCTTGCAGGATTTGTCTACCTTATTTCATCATTTCATTCTTTGTCATCGTTATTTTTATCATATATTTTCTATACTGGATTGACTCTATCCACCTAGCTCTAATTTTTGTGCATAAGATTTTAGGTACAAGATATTAGATCAACCTTGTCAACCTATTATAGGTTTTCATCCTTTTAAACATCTAATTCAAACTACTAGGTTGACCCAATCGACCATGTACATTTTCAGGCACTCAGCAGTAGGTTTCTGCAAAGCTTAATCGACCCAGTCGATCTAGTTAGTAGAATTTGTAAGCATATACCAATATTATTGAACAATAATCTTTATTCTCTACATCTTTGATCCATAAGGGTTCCTTTCTATCTCTTTTTCTATTTATTTATAGTCTTTCCTTTTATAGTTTGCAATCTTTATAACTACCCTTGCACAGTCAACTAGATCGACCCTGCTGACCCAGTTCTTTATTTTGTGTGCTATTTGGATAATTGGTTTGAATCTACCAAGCCTATTCATTTTCATACCTTGATTTTGTAGTAAAATTTTGACCCTATTATATATTTGTTACATACATTATCAACTATATCAACATTGTACCTTATTTTAAAATTGAATTAACCTTATATGTTATTAATTAGCTCACACTTTCTTTTCTTATTGCTTCCATGCTTATAATAAATCATATAGATTAATTATGTGGTTTTTAATTAATCATTTAGTTTCACTATTTTATATTTTATGCACATATGACCAAATCATAAAATCTAATCAAGCATTTTATCATTTGTCTACCTAAGGCCAATGTACTTGGATTTCATCACCAAGGAGGAAGCCAACTTGATGTTCTGGTCAAGTATAAATAGTGGTTAATGGTATATTTTGGCTAATAACCCAACACCCTTATCATTATAGTGTGTGAAGTGAAGGGGTTGGCCACAATACCAAACCTGTATCATTGCCACTATAGATCCATTTTAACCTAAACTACCTGAAACCATCTTTAGATTATCTTTTATTTCCTTGCTTACAACCAACTTCCCATCAAATTTTAAATCATATTTTAATAATCTAATAAACATTCAAGTTGACCAATTATTTAGTTATTTACTTTCTAAGTTGATTTCTTACTCTTTGATCAATTGTATTTTGTATTGCAAAAACTTGCATTAGCCAGTGTTGGTGCAAGATTTTGTGTTGTGTACCTCAATTAGGTCAACCTCATTGATCTAATTGATTATTTATTTCCTTTCATTTTTTTGCTCTTAAAATTACTTGCAATTTTTTTCCTATTTCAACCTACTAGGTTGATACTGTCGATCATGTACATTTTTTAGTCCACTGGGTTGACACTACTGACCTTATACATTTTTTTCAACCTACTAGGTCAGCACTGTCAACCTTGTACATTTTTTTATCCTATTGGGTTGACACTTCTAACCTTATACATTTTTAGTATATTTGTTTGACACTAGCGACCTTATACATTTCACTCCAAATCTTGTCCTTCTTTTTGGCCAATTTTGACCCTATTTTCCCTTTTAGCCTTTCGATATCCACTCTTGCTTGGTAACATGGAGCCTCTTATCAATTTTTTTATTGATAGTCTCAACCCATTATGAATTTACATGGGTTTTTCTCTCCTGCCCCACATATCCACCATAGAAGACAACTCTTTATGGTGCATCTCTTCATCACATGGTTCTAAATCTTCTCAATCTCGATCTACCCCATATTGTATAGTAGATCCAAAGAATCCAATTAGACAAATCCCAAACCATGACAATCATATACCTTATACCACTTTTACACCTTCTAAACCTAGAATTCATAAACTCATCAACCCATTCACATCAAATTTTTGAACCTCACATTATGTTCCACCCCTTAAAACCAATGTTCACAATCCTCTTGTTACACCCATAATAAGAGCACCTAGTATTATCACTTTCCAAAGTAACATGGTTGAAACCAATCAAAATGATAATATAGATGGTTCCCAATTATTTATACCACCAATCTCTTAGCCAAAACCTTTATTGGTGATGCACTTGAATAGTATAACCAAATTTTTAGTCATTCCATCTCACAACTAGAGGATTTAGTCAATGTTCTACTAAAGGAATTCCAACATGATGACCTTCCTAAAAATTATCTTATTCATTTCATCAATGCCAAGCAACTTCCTAATGAATCTGCTCGTACTTTCATCAAATGAGGGAAGTCTCTCACTCATAAAGTGGACCATAACATGAATGATGATACTCTTTTAAAACTATTTGTTACTTCTCTTAAACCTCCCCTTCAATACAAATTTTGATTTCTTTTCACCTAAAACTTTAGAATAAGCCTTAGACCAAGTAAAAATGTAAGACTTTTTATGACTTAATTTGAACCACCTCAAACAACTACCAAAGTACCTTTCCAATCATCTTCTCATAAAATTGATTCATCTAAGCCTCCCTAACCTCAAAATAGAGCATCTAATTCAACCAATTTTAACCCAACCCACCCTCTCTTAAGACTAGAACAACTTACAAAGAAATTACCACCCTCTAAACCCATGAACTTTGATCCTTCCAAACCTCCTCCAAAATGGTACAATCCTGATAAGTTTTGTTGGTGGCATGTTACTATAGGTCATTATCAGGAGTCTTGTCATGATATTTACTATTTTCTTGTTTCTTCCTTGTTTGGTCAACATTTTAATCTTGATAGTTTAAAAAAACAATGTTATCAAGACTATCTTCAAGCTTCTCAAATTCAATCACAAGAACCACAATCACATCAAAATCAGCTACCTAATGATAAAAAATAATTATCCCATATATATACCTCATCCACTATTTTTTTTCAAACCATAGTTGATCCTTCTTCCTACACCAATAACGAAAGTATAGCTAACATGAATAATTTTAAACATATTATTGCATCCATTGAACCTCAACCTCTTAGGTCACATGAACCAAAAGAGTACCCAGTTCAAATGCCTACTCCAATGCATATCATACATGGTCCTCTTTACCTCCTTTACCTACTCATACCTCTCTTACCCATCATATGTCACATTCAACATCCTTAAAATATAACAAACCAACACATTTTCCTATCTCTGAATACACCTACCAACCTAATGCAAACCATTCTAATGGTTCAATGTTACATCACTCCACCTCACATGTTGGGACATCTTTCAATTCCCATCCACATGTCCCTTCAGACTTTGTGGCATATTGATATTCCCATCCCTACATCCACTTACCCATTGGGGTATCTTGTGATGCCCACTCTTATTCTATAATGCATAATAACAACCAAATTCAACTTCAAGAAACCTTCCAAGACTTATAGACATGTATTTCACATGCTCATATTTGATCAGACATTAGCATAAATCTTACTTATTCGTTTGGTCTCATGTTTCTTTGTTTTTTTGAATTTTCTTTATTTTAGTTTTGTTTTATAAGCCTCATTATCTTCCTTTACATTATTTGGTTTTATTTTACATTACATTTGGCATTTTATTTCATTTTTATCTCTTTTATTTCTTTTATCTTTTTATGTTATTCTTTGCCTTAGTAGATTTATGATTATTTTTTCCCTTATTTAGTATTCACCCCCATGGGTTTCTCTTTTGTGATTTTGTAGTATATAGGACCTGACCCTCCTCAAAAAATACCACCTTTGCTTTTTTATCATTTTATTATTTCACATGTTTCTTTTTGTCACCCTCATGGATTTCTCTTCTATGCATTGCAGTATAAGACTATGGATAGGACTTGGCCCTCCTCATAAAATTACCATCTTGTCATTTCTTTTATAATAAAAATATCACTGCTTCTTGTTCTCAACTTTTGCTTTTGCTTCTTTTTGATAGATGGAATTTACACAATAATCTATGTTAGCATGTTTTCCTCCATTTCCCTCATTATTATGATAAGGAATCACATTTTACTATCATTATATCCCTTTTTTACTCTTTGTCACATTTTTTTGAAATTTTAAGTAGTTTAAATTGTTTCATGTGTCACTCCCCTTGGTTTCCCCTTTCCTTTCACTCCACATTGGATAAAACAAAGTCTAAGTCAGGATAGCACTTTTATTTCACCTATATTTATGAGATTCTTAGACCCCATATTCTTTACAGTTCTCTCTCTTAGCAACTAAGTTCCAAGTATTCAAATAAAATTTATTTTTATCACCCATGTTTGGTTTTTTAAATCCATATAGAGGAGGAATAGAAAAATCCATCAAGAAAGTTAAAATCTAAATCATTTGAATCAAAAGATAATAATATCTAAAAGGAAACATATAAATCTCAAAATTCAAAATCACACAAAAAGACTTGATTCAAATATCACATCTCCTATCTCTAATCAAATCTCAAACTCCACAGTTGGCCTCACATAAAGTTGAGGTTCTTTGGGGTGTGGTAGGCTAATAGATTGGAATAAGAGAATTCAATAAACTCTATGGTGCTACCTACTTTCTCACACAAGTACCCAATCTTCATAGTAGACTGATGACTTTTTAAGGGGTCCTAAGGAATGGGGAACACATTGTGGGAAGGTAGGTATATTTTACTTTTCATGTATATAGCCTTCATGGGATGAACTATATACTAAATTTGATGACCTAAGACTTGTGCAGCTAAGATAAGTTCTTCAGAATCCTTAAGGTTGAAAGTCCTCTTGTTTTGACAAACCTAATTTGAGTGTCTTGACTTAGATAAAGAGTTACTCTACCTTGGTTTTTCCTTAATTCTCCCCTCCACCCATTTCATTTCCCCCTTTGATAGACAAATTGTGATTCCAAATTTGTTTTCCCTCTTTTATTATTCATTCTTCTTCACCCCTTAAAAACATGCTAGCACCTTTATTTTTTCTATTTTATCTATCCTTAGATGAAAACAACATGTTTGAGCAACTATGGATTACACCCTTACACCATTTATTTACCACAACACCTCATTGTCATAATAATCATGTCATTAGGTGGTTGTGTTTTCTTACATTATATATTCAAACAAGCACTAAGTGTGATTTTTTCATCCGTTTGCAGCTTTCTAATTTTTTATTTTCTCCATCATGTTCTTATTTGATTTTTTGTGGACTTCACTTATCTTACATATGACATTTGCCATTATTACATGTTTCTATTTATGTATGACTTCTTCATGTTTGTATCACATATTCAATTACATTTCATTTTTTATCTTTCATGTTTTTCTTTTTGCCTATCTTACATGAGCATACTTTTCACTTTCTTACATACCTTTGTTCGAGTTATCTTGCATTGATATTTCATTTATCATTCATGTTTTACATAATTACCAATGTGCCTTATTATGTTCTAAATTCTTTTTTTCCATTTTTGTTTTCCATACTTTCCAACATGATATAATGTTTTTTATATTCATTTACACTCATTTGTCATTCATTTGCCATCTTTTTGTCTTTTATTTTCCTTAAATATTCTAGCCTTGCCTTAAAAATTCTGGTTTGCCAATTTTCCTAATACCCTCATATATTTTCCTTAACTCATCTTTTCTACTACTACATGCCTATTTTCCAAAAATTTCAATTTTTGGCTATTTTTGTACTAACTTCTATAGGTTTGCCTAGTGTTCTTCACATTGGACACCTTCACATCTCTTGAAGTCTAATTATTTATCTACAACACTAAGGTAAATAAAGTTATGTGTTTTTCAAATTTGTCCTTTCCTTTATCTTATTTTTTACTTACTATATTTAACTTAGTATCAGTGTTATGTGTTATCTTTTTTTATCCCAAAGCACCATCCCATGTTACACTTATGTGACATGTGATGAGTTTTGAATGGGTCATATATATGCAGATAATGTTTTCAAACTTTTATTGATTATTGACACTTTATATCTTTTAGGAACCCATCAAGTTTCAATCTCTCTAAATGCATGCCTTAAGGGGTACATTGAGAAAGGGATGGGTATACCATTGGTGCTTCATAAGATTATTTTTCCTTTTACCACTTTCCATATATACACTTGTCTTATCATAATCTTATTATTCTCATTCGTACACATTCTAAACATTTTTCACATATTTATCCTCTTTTTTCTTGCCTTGACCCCCTTTTTCCAGTTGATCATACTAGGTCGACTAGGTTAACCTTGCACAATTTCTAGCCTCTGATTACCATATAGGGTCAACTGGGTTAACCCTATAATATTTTTGGTTATTTTTACTTGAGATTTTTGTTATCTCTTTAGCTGACCTAGCTCAAGACCTAGTGATTTATCTCCTGAAAACATATAGGGTTGATTGGGTTGACCTTGTATAGCCAACATATTGAGAAGGATCTACGACAAGATCCATATAGATATACAAGTTCACTTCCAACCATTTTTTAATAGAGAAGATAATAAGAACAAGTGTGAATGAATATCTTCTTATTGACAATTCTGCTTGAGGAATAAATCTTAAGGTTCCATACTTTGTTTGGAGATACAAATCTTATCTTGTGGAGAAGTCTTTTGGATGCATAGATAGGTTATGTATCCCAGAGCTGATTTGTCTTTGTTATTCTTACATACCACAAAAATATTTTGTGAAGCACCTTGTCCAAGGGAGAGATTGAGGCTTGGTGAGTTCGTATTCAAGGTAATTATTCCTAACTTTATTTCTCCTTAATAAGAGTAGATAGATAATGTAGTTGTGCTTCTATTTCATGCATTAAGATTTTATATACATTGACATGAGTATATGTCTTATATGCATGTTTAGTTTAGTTTTTTGTTTTTCTAATCCCCACTTTGTGCCACAAGATTTGGTGTGCACTAGATTAGATTTAATTTCTTGGTTATTAGATATAGAGTGAACATTAAACTTAGGACCCTTTTAGGGTTGTTGTGTGATTGTGTTAGACTATAGGCTTTGGAACCCTTCTTATCATGGTGTACTATGACAAGTGATCCTCTAATCAGGACTAACGGATCCCCATAATGGTCATGGTCATGCTCTTGCTTAACAAATGTATTCCCAATCAAAATTATAAGTATGCTCTATCTTCTCTAAGCTAGGATTGATTCATAGACATGATGCATTTTTGATTGCATACACTAAGTTCCTTAGCTGAAAAAGATGTTGTGTATAAATCTCCCATAGGGAAACATGGTTATATACATGTATCATAATCATTTCACTTTGTGAAGAATATACAAACTCTTCATTTATGATTAAATACTTAGGTTTCAAATATTCACATGATAGAGTTGTATGTTAAAGTGATATTATCTTAGGGGTGGGTCATATAGGTCCTCTTCATCTAATAAGTCTAAATCTTCCACTTTTTGGATTTGTTACATAGTGCACAAGTTAATAGAGAGGCTTATGTGAGTTTCTTCTTCTTTGTTGATTAAATACACTCCCATTTCTAACTCATCATAGAGTATCTCATTGGTTCTATTTTAATGAGTGATCATATGAGTCATATTAGGTTCTCACTCTATTTTGACCTAGTTTGACAAGCCATACCATGGTAACCACATGTGGCTAAAATTGGTCACCATGTAACCATTCAGTGTCCTTGACTAGTCTTAGCTCAAAATTATATCATAAACATCTAGGATATACACCACTTAGATATAAATGAATTATTAAATCCTTGGATCTAAGTCCAATTACATGTGTATGTGATTCAGCTCCCCTACTACCTTCACCTCTATTATGTCCAGTTGGATAACCTTTCAGTTTGACTTTGTAGGTGTAAGGCCCAACTATTGGCAGATAACATATGGCATGATGTTCCTAGAGTCTCTTGAATTAATTAAGCAATAATTTAAGTTTTTCCTAAATATTATGACTGTTAACAGGAATGGAATCCCAATCCTCTCTTTATAAATAACAATGTGTGCATTAGAAACATTAGTAGATATTTCCCCTTATTATCAGATAACTCTTTCAAAATCAATTTTCTTTGATTAGAAATTTGAAGTAAATCAAACATAGTTATATTGTATTTGGTTTTCTTAAGATACTCAATAATATCATAACTAATTTTGGCATTTTATTGTTGCTTTTTATCATGGGTTTAAATAAAATAATTATTAGGTTGATAATAAATGGGAGGTCCTTTAGTTGGAGGGGGATTATTGCTCAAATTTACATTAGGTGAAACCTGAGTATTACTCAGAGGGGAAGAGGTGGTCAATGGGTTTGTTAATTTACTCCGTAGATGATAATTATTTCCTCTTTAGAACTACCTAAAATCATGGACTTCATCCAGATTGTCTTTTAGAGCATTTTCATCCTCAAATGGAAATTCATAAGTTTCTAATACTAAAGTTGTGCCAAGATTCCCTCCATCTTGATTCTAAATTTCATCAAGAGTACGCACAATTTCCATGTTTTCCACCTATTTTTGGAAGATATTTAAGGTAGTTATGAACTCAACATAATTTTTTTCCACATAGTCAACTGTGTTGTGAGCTTTACACCAAGTGTTTAAGGCTAAATCTATGAAGTTCACAAAATGAGAAGAATGATTGTTTTTTGGTTGCCATTGTCAAGAGGTTTGGGCACACTAATATTATTAGGCCTAGAATTACATTTTTTATAGGGCTTTTATAAATTTAAATTCCTACCCTGAGGTGTGCTATTATAATTTTGATTTGATTTATGAGGGCCTTTTCTACATGTGTTGATCATATCTTTTGATAATCTTTTGTCATGTCCCCTTTTTCATGGACATTGATAGATTTGATGATTGGCCTATTATACGACCTTCGTAGGCTAATAGGATGGATAGAGGGTCATATTGGAGCTTGGCTTGACTTTGATTCGCAGAATTTCTACATTTGGTTTTCATTCAGGTTATTTCAGACATTGGGCATGAGCTCCTACTTTTTAGGGATATTTGATCTGCAGCGGAGCGCCTTTATTTTGATATGGTTATGTGTGGAATCACTCCCTGATTCACCAGCTTCGATCGGTTTGGGGATCTGACATGTATTGAGGGAGATATTAATATTTGATTGATTTAATCAAATATTAATTATTTAGCCTACTTTTAATTAGAAACCCTAATTCTAAATTAAGAAACCCTAATTAGGGCAAGCATATCTTTTTGAGGGTATAAGGGTTTCTCATGGAGGCCATTGTTCATTATGTATGCATAGATTATTGATATTGATTTTGAAGAAATTCTTCTGTGAAGACTGAGCCAAGGGTTCCAGGATTCTATTGCAGTGGAGAACGTTCCCTCTTCATTGTGTGTGATTTAGAGGCTGTGAGATATCAGCTGATTTATTGCCAAATTGAGAGATAGCTTCATCCAAAAGTTATCACAGAGATACAGATTTGAGAGATAGCTTCATCCAAAAGTTATCACAGAATTCCAGGGTTGAGAGATAACTTCACACAGAAGTTTATCACAGAGCTTTCTAGGTATTTTCTTTATTTAGTTTTGATCCAATAAGTTATACAGAGATAGATCTTGTGTTAGAATCTATATTCGTGAGATCAGGCTGTTCAACAATTAGGGGTTAAGAAGAGATAGGTTGGCGGCTGTACCACATCTGTACAGGTCCGTTCAGAGCTGTTCAGGCACTGACATCGGTTGAGAAAGGGCTTCTAGTGACCGACATCGGTCGATTGAAGACCGATGTCGGCAGAAAGCCGACCGACAGAGACCGACGTCGATGAGATATCGACCGACGACGGCACCTGTGTGTCGACACAAAAAGGCCGAGACACTTCCAGATCCAGTTTTCATTGCCAGATTAGCAAAAGCTAGGGTTTTAAGACCAGGATCTTAATATTCTTTATTTTGTATAACAGAGACTCAATCGTGTAATCATCCAGAAGAACAAGTAATGAGATCTTTATTTGCTATTGAGAGATTATACTGTGATTTGTGTATGCTTATTTGAATCTATTCTGCAAGTTTGTATCTGTGATCAGAGCTTTATGAGTTTATATATTCCTTGTTTGAAGGGGATATTACAGTTGTTCAGAGCTTTTGTAGAAACAAAAAGAGGCCCTAAGTAAGGGACATCACAGTGGTATCAGAGCTTTGGTCTTTGGTATCAGAGTTTTGTGTCTTTCGATATTCCCTATTAGTAGGGGACATTACATCTTTGGACTATTTATTTTAGGTTTACTACTTTATGATCTATGCCAATATTTGGTTAGTTTGTGGATTGTTGTTGTGTGTTGCACACATGTGCATGAGCATTTATAAATATGGCATAAACATATTGTGTTTGATTAAGAATATTTTTAGAAATAACTTGATAATTCAAGAATGAGGGGACTAATAGTGGATGACTACTTAAAGCAGCATAGCCACTAGTATTAGGCATAATGATTACATTATTATAAGCAACTAAGATAATTTGATTATTAATTGCCTATGGGAAAACATGTTTTGGAGGTACATAAGGTGCACTACTAGGCATGTAGTTTATTAGAGTTAGAGTATATACTAGGCCAAGGGTACCATACATAGCACATGTGATGGGATTCATGATTGGGGTATTTTTCATAATAGCCTAGTTTAGTATAGGGATCTAATTATATACCCCTGGTTGTCCCAAAGATGGTAAATATCCTACAATAAATCCTCATGGGACCATTTGGTACTTTATGTTCACTTATTAGTTATAGGCTATAAATAGGGATGCTAGTGCAATTGGGGTCCTTCTACCGAACATTGATGTCAAGGGATCAAGGGCTCTCAAGTAGGTCTAGATGGATAGGCCTTTTGCTAACATGTAGGGGTCTTTCAACCTTTAGTATAATTTATGAAACTATGCATTTAACATGCTCATAGGCTCATTTATTTCTCCTTTGGAAGCTATAAAATGATGATATAGGACTATAGGGTTGATATATACCCTAAAATGATTCAAAAATGTTGTCTCTAAATCAGACCAAGAAGTGATTGACACATGGGGCAACCTAAGATAATAAGCATAAGCAGTTTCCCTTAAGGAATAGGGAAAAATCTATAGGCCACATCCTCAAATTATACTTGCATCCTAATGAGTGCATCCTTGAATTCTTAGATATGCTCCTTAGCTATCTATATCCCTCCTATTATGAATTTAAGATAGAATTTGTCTAGGTTCTTAGGTAGGTCATGGGCTATGCCTAAGACATCTATGGGATAATAACTTCCTTTCCAAATCCATGCCATAGCCATTGGGATATGTTTGGAAATAATAAATGGATTAACTAAGGGAAGGATCACAAATATAGGTGAGTTGCCTACTGATTGGGTAGGTTTAGCTATCCTTTTATCCTTGTCAGCTCTTGGCTTCTAATGATTTTTAAGCTTTAAAATCTATAAATCAATCCCAACTGACTTAGATCTTGTATTTATTCTTCTATTTTATATTTTGAGCTATTTAACTCAGTGTAATATAAATTTTATGGAATGTCTTAGTTTGAGTTTTGGATGCAAACTCAACTCACGATTCATGACCTCTTTCTAGTAATAGAACATGTTAATGCATCGCTTAACATAGTCAACAATTAGTCAAAAATTTGTATTCCCTACATCTCCTCAAATGAGGGAGATCCTACAAGGAAAATACCTCCCAAAGGTCTAAATGTACCAGGTCTTGGTATACTAGTCTTTACTAAGTTTTTTGATGCAGACTATTCCATGTAAGGGGCTTGTTTTAACAAATTGAGATGTAGTTTGCCTTGGCTAAGGTATTCATTAAGAGGTTACGTGATTTTATTGAATATAATTACAAGACTCAACCTTTAATGGAAATCAAACTCCTTAATATTTACTTAAACGAAAATAGTTGATTTATTTACAAGTTTATCATGTATATAGATGAAATAATGATACACTAGTGATAAACAGAATGTGAAATAACAATCAATATATTAAAAACATTTAACTTTAGATTGATTTTAGGTCCTAGGTTAACTTGATAATAAATAAAGTGCAAAAGAGTAGGGATAAAGAGATAAAATCCTACTACTAACACAAATAAATCTAAAATTATCTAAGTGAATCTCATAAAAATAATATTTAGTTAAGCCAGACCTAGCACAATTGCAACTAAACATAGTGCAAGAGTCTGGGGAGGTTGATTATGAGTAGAAAATTCATAACACCATAAAACATGCATAGGAAATGACTATAGAGTCTCAATAGACTTCAAATTATTCATATTTTCTTTTTTATTAACAAATTTAGGGTTTCCCACAATCATATAAGTGAAAGAAACATCCCTGAAGTAATATAACTAAAATGTTATAAGGGAGAAATTATCTTAGAAAGTAATGATAATGAATAAAAATGTTTGGTTCTCTATGTCTCTATTTCAATTCACAAAGAGCCAGTTAGGCATAACATACTCTAATCCTTAAAAAAATTGCCATCCTTGAGCAATCTTTTGATGTCTTATAAATAATAACGAGAGGTTAAAAATTAAAAATTCCAAAAAGGGAGGCAATTCATGCCCACTCACAAAAGTAGCTAAGAATTCAATGTGAAATTAGGAATGCAGTTAAAACTTTTAGCTAAAATCCATGTTACTATGAATATGGAAGTAAATTCTAGTGGCCAAGTGTAGTTGGAAGTGGTTGATAATGCTTTTAGATTATAATTTAGAATTTTTCTATATCATACTTGAGGTAGAGAATGATTATTTTCATGGTGAATTTGCCCTTAATGCCTCTATCTATCCATTTGCAAATGTGCATACCATGACTATATTCAATGCCACCTCCCAGATTACCCTCAAATTTTATCTTTAATGATCAATTTTTCCATTAAGGCACCCCTAAAAATTGGCATTTCAGGTTAGATTAGATGCCTAGTCCATTCTTGGGTTTTGACAACTTTGATGGCTAAATGGGCAATTAAATTTAAGGTCATATCTTGCTAACATCACTACCAATGTGTCCTTTGTTTGAAGGGTCCTTACCACGTAGTTATTCCATGATTTTATATTGCTTGGTAGAGGATTGTGTATGATAATTGTTCTTTTTATCATATCGAGGTGATATTTCACCACATGGCATCATCTCGCTCACCCACTTGCCTACGAGCTCTACTTGGTATAGATTGCTTTGGGGTAGTAGGTCACTGAGATGATGCCACATGGCATCATTTCACTAACCTACTTGCCTAAATATTATATACTTGGTACAAATTCAGATAAGATCAATGGATCACTAGGATCATGCCACTTATAAATATCTCACTTTCCTAGAGTTTTGCTAACTAGATGAATCCCATGAAATGACATAAAGACACCATATGTCTATAGGCAAAAATAAAAATTGATTAAGTGTCAAAAGGAATTTTAGATAGGTCATGCCATCAGGAGACCACCACATAATGTTAGATAAAATTTAGGTACTTGTGAGCATAAAATGAAAAGACATAGTTATCACACTTTAAATCAAAAGCCAATGGTTAAAAAATTCAAATTTAAAATGACTAAGCAATTCAAATATAAAATGGATAAGTCTTTTAAAATGAAACAAAATACCCATTTTAAATAAAACTAAAGAATCTCCAAATCAACTTTCCTCTATTTTAATGAAATTGAATAGGGTGAAATATGAACAACAATAAACTTATAGTCAATTTAGAGAAAAATGAAGCAAGAATGGATCAAAAAATGGAATTTTTAGGCATATTCAAAATGTGATTTCACATGATTGAAACTTTTCAACCTAGGATATGGTCAGGAAACTTACCTTAACAAATCTAGATGTAAATCTCAGACTAGGTATTTTAATATGAAAAAGTATTGAAACTAAGTGCATGTAGTCACTTGAAACTTAACATCTAACATATAGCTATTTGGAGAAGGGATTAATAGGAAAATCATTAAAATCTTAAGGGAAAATATCTAGCAAGAAAAGAGGGTCCCTATTTTAATTAAAAAATGGGGTGTGTTGTGTGATAAAAAATAGTTAAATTATTACATTTATATTCCTTATACTTAAATTTATTTTAGTAAATCTAAAAAATTAGGGTCACTCTACATTTGATATATTTGGTCTCATAGCTACACACCTTGCAATATGAAAGATAGTTTTTCAAAATATAATTTGGTCAATACTTAGGCATTTTTAGGGTCTTAATATTAACATAGAGATTTTAAAGCATAAATTTGGTAATTGATGTCTATTTTTGGTAAACATATAATCATTTTTAAGGTTTTTATGCCATAAGGATTATTCCTAGAATTTCTAGGAGACCTAAGCTTGTCAAAATTGAAGTTTACAAACCACTCACTTTGAGCTCAAGCTAAAGTGGTGTGATTGGGGTAGCATAAGTCATATTAATGACCTACACACATTAAATGACTACTTTGTGTTAATTTCACTTGTTTATAATACCTACCTCATCTCTAATCACTTCCTCCTCATCCTTCATCACCCATAGTCACTCTCTCCTCATTCCTCATTATTCCTAATCACTCCCTCATTGACCATCACCATCCTTCATCACTCCCTCATCATCCCTAATCACTCCATTAATATTCACCATCATCATACCTAATCACTAATTCATCATCACTCATCATCCCTAATAATTCCTCCTCATCCCTCATCATCCCTAAGCATTCCTCATTGAATTCATCATATGTCATCATCTCTAATCACTCCATTATCATCCTTAATTACTCCCTCATTAACCCTCACCATCCCTCATCATCTCTAATCACTCCCTCATCATCCTTAATCACTTTGTCATTGACCCTCACCATCACTTATCATCTGTAATCATTATTTCAACATCCCTCATCATCCTTGATCACTCCCTCATCATCCCTCATCATCCCTAATGACTCGCTCATTGACCCTCACCATCCTTCATCATCTCTGATCACTCCCTCATCATCCCTAATCACTCCCTCATTGACCTTCACTATACCTCATCATCCCTAATAACTACTTCATCATCCCTCATCATCCCTAATCACTCCTTCCTCATCCCTCATCAGCCCTAATCACTCCCTCATTTACCCTCATCATCCCTCATGATCCTAAATCACTCTTTCATCTTCCCTAATCAATCCTTCATTGACCCTCACCATCCTTCATCATCCCTAATGACCCCCTCATTGTATTAAGGAGTAATAATTTTGATATATATTTCATTCAATAAAAACATTACAAAGCTTATAAATTTATACAAATATTAATGCAAAAAATAGTCCCTATATAATAGGGTAGGAATTATCTTATCCTGATCTAAAAGCTATGAAAACTCCTTAATATTATACGAGGGATATAAATAAACTACAGAAAGTTTGAATAATATTATTTAAATATCCTAACTACCATAAGTAATAAAATATTACTCAATTACATTTATTTTGGTTAATTAATCACCCTTTAGGATAAACCTAATATATTTCCCCTTAATTCAACATTGTCTCAAGTGAACAAGAGAGAGATTCTCTAAATGCCTCAAATTTTTCTCATTCAAGTGATTTAGTGAAAATATACACATTGTTGATATGTTGGGCAATATTTGATATGGATTTTATTGTTATGAACATGTTCACAAATGAAATGTAATTACACCTTAATGTGTTTGGTGAGTTCATGAAATACAAGATTACAAACAAGGTTCACTACTCCATTATCTACATGAAGAATTGTTGGTTGATTCTATGGTATCCCAAATCCTTCAAGTATACATTTGAGCTAGATCACTTCATAAAAATTTCCTCCTATGGCATGATATTTAGATTCTATGGAAGATCTTGAAACATAATTTTTCTTCTTACTCCCCCATGATATCAGTCCAAATCCCAAAAATAATACAAATCTTGAAGTAGATTTTCTTTCATCAATGTTCCCTACATGATCTAAATCTGAGTATCATGTCAAGAAGAAGTTGTCATTCTTCTTGTATTCTAGGCTAAAATCCATAGTTCCTCTTATGTACCTCAATACCTAATTTGTTGCTTTCCAATGATTAAACTTGGGTTCTTGCATTAACTTTGGAGATAACTGATAGCATATATGATGTCTAGCCTAATATGATTTAGGTAAACAAGACTCCCTATCAACTATTGATATAGATTTACATTTACCTATGGTGATGGATCTGCTTGAGATAGTTGAATTTTTGTCTCCATAGGTGTGGAAATTAGTTTGATATCTATCCTATAAAATTTATTGAGTGTTGTCCTAAAATATTGGAGATGAGATATAAAAATGTGATTTTCTCTCTACCAAACTTATAAACTAAGACAATAATACAGAAGTTTGAGATCTATCATGTCAAATGATTGATTTAGATCTTTCTTTGTTGACTCAATAATATTCACTAAATTGCTAATGATGATTAGATCATTGACATATATAGTGATAGTTACTATCTCCTCCCTTGCTATTTGAGGTAGATATTAGGATCATATGGAATACTTTTAAATCCATGTTTCAATAAATGCTCATCAATTTTGACATACCATGCCCTAGGAACCTGTTTTAGACCATACCATGATTCTACATGTATAAAAACTTTATCATCTTTTCATAAAATGATAAAAATCATCCTAATTATTTTGATCTTAATTATGGGAGCAAACATCTCCTCATAGTCGATACCTTTTATCTGAGCATACCCATTTACAACCAACCTTGCCTTATTCTCATCAAGACTATCATATACTTTGTATTTTGTCTTGAAGATCCATTTGCATCTAATTGGATTCTTCCCTAGTAGAAGGTGTACAAGATGTCATGTTTTATTCTTCATCAGTGAATTATATTTTGCATCCATAACATCTTTCCAAGGTTTCAAATATAAGGATTCCTAAACTATAGAGGGCTCAATATATTCAAAAAATTTACTCATTAAGGCCAAATTGGCCTCTCCTCAAGCCATACTATGAGTCCATGGTCCAGTAGTAGATGAATCTAGAACATTGTCTAGTTTAGCATCTCTTAGTGTACTTGCATACCATTTAGGCATATGTCAAGTAGTTCCTATCAATGATGGAGATTCACCACTATTACCATCATCATTATCATTTACTGGTGGATTTCCATATTCTGCATTTTCTATGGGACTAATTGGTTTATTAGGTGAGCTTGTAGAAGGATCTTCTACTTATATCTTCTCAAAGAACTCAACATCCATGCTAGTGTATATTTATTTGGTTTTTTGATCCTTGAGTCTATAGGAAAGTTATTCTTTAATGTACCCTAAGAACACATAATTTTTGGCTTTCAATTAAGTTTAGTTTATTCTAATTTGGGACTGTGCATACTTGCATGGCATCCAAAAACTCAAAAATGTGATATAGATGGATTTTTACCTAACCATGCTTCCTATGGTATTACCCCATCAAGAGATACAATGGGAACTCTATTGAGTAGATAGGCTATGGTTTTGACTACTTATGCCCAAAATGCCTTTGTCAAACCTAAATCATGTAGCTTACATCACACCATTTCCATGATAGTATGATTCCTCCGTTCAAGAATTGTATTTTGTTGTGGTGTATATGGAGGTGTCATTTGATGATGAATACCTTTTTCTTGAAAAAATGATTTGAATTCATTACTAGTGAATCCCCCCCATAATTTGAGCAAAGGGTATTTATTTTTTTACTAGATTCCATTTCAATAGCCACTTTAAATTTATTGAAAGTTTCAAATGCTTGACTCTTTGTTTTCACATAATAGACCCACATGTTTCTATAAAAATCATCAATAAAGAGCATGAAGTACTTAAACCCAACATGGTTTGGTTTCATTATTTTGCATAGATCAATGTGAATCAAATCAAGTTTACCAGTGGATCTATAGGCACTTTTATGAAATGGAGCTCTATGTTAATTGCCTGATAAGTAATAATGATATTTGTATGTACCCTTTTTAATAGGTGGCAATCCGCTTACCATCTTATAATGGTAGAGTGTGTTGATATATTTAAAATTTATGTGACCAAATCTTTTGTACCATAATTATGTTGAGTCTGTGTCCTTTTCTATGAGTGCCTAATTGTTTTTCTAAATAAAATCAAGCTGAAACATGTGGTTCACATTTGATGCTCATGAAATAATTTTTGAGTTCTTTGATTTATCTCTGATCAAACACATTTTATTTCCACATTTATAGTCAAATTCAACCTTCAAATTGTGGTCTAAGATTTGACTAACTGATATTAGATTTTTAATTAAGATAGGTGCATATAGAAATCTATTATTCTACAGGTTTGCATGCCAAGAGGTAGGTCGATGTTACCAATACCTTACACATTATATGAGGTATCATCACCCAATGAAAAATGATTTTTTTTGGATGTGTCCTTCAATTTTTAAAACTAATATTTTCTTCCTATCATATGTTAGTTTGCACTTGAGTCAACATAAGATATGTCACTTTGTGAAGAAGATTCTTTAAAACATCATCAGAGTATAGGAAGTCTCCATTATCATCATTTTATTCTTGTTCAACAACATTACCTTATTATTTAAGTTTTTTTTTTCAAGTTCCTTTTTTATATATTTGTGGTTTATTGGATGTTGTAGGGGACGATTGTTGACTAGTGGACTTTTGATCACTAGAATAATTTTTCTTGAAGGTATTATGCCAACAAACTTTCAATTCATGTCCCTAATGACCACAAATGAAACATTATTTTTGTGATTTCCCTCCATTGAATTTTGTCTTGGATTTTATTTTGATGAAGACTTGAATGATTTATTTCCTTTTTGTTGATTAAAATTAGAACATGTTCTTCTCATTATTCTTGAGTACTATAAGACTCTTCTTGTTGTAATATATCCACAAGTTTTTAAAAACTTGGTTTTTATTCTATGATAGTCAAAGTGGTCACAAAAATCCTATATGAGGGTGGTAGAGTTCTTAAGACAATGGGTATAAGAGATTCATCTAATATTATTGCACCTAAGGATTGAAGTGATGCCCTCAGCATTGTAACACGTCTGAGAAAAGCCTCCACTTTTTCACTAGATCTCAATTTGAGAGAGTAGAGTTGACTTTGTAGATGCAAAATTTTGCTCTCATTCTTAGATTTATATATAGTTTGGAGCTTATCTCAAACTTATTTTGTGGTTTTAGCTTCACAGATGTGTGATTGTATTTCATCTAATATCCTAAACATTATGATAAATTTTTCCTTATGATTAGCTTTATCATATTTACATTTTTGGTCAACGTTTATTGTATGTAGAGTATAAGATCCATCTACAATAGGCCAAATTTCCTCAAATTATAGTTGAGTTATAAGCTTTGTCTTCCAAGCAGAATGTTTGTCACCTTTGAGTAGTTGTGAATCTGACAGAGAGAATTTTGGAGATTGGGCAGCCATTATCAAGATTGTGGGTGATAGATTGGTTCCTTATCACTCTAGGTATATATGTCTCCTTTTATATATACTATCGACTGATATACCATACCTTTATTTATATGTTCCATTCCTTTATACATTTCAATATGAAAAAGAATCTTGCCCTTTCTATATACCCAGTGGTATAGGAAAGAGGTGTAAATGTATGGTAAAGAGTTTGATACTTATTACCTAGATAGTAATGAAAAGGGTTCATATAATCACTAACACCTTCTTGGATGAAATTACTCATACACATACATAACTTTGTTATATACTTATAAATTCCACCTTCAAGATTTACATCTTTTGATTGTAACGAATGAGTAAATAAAGGTAAGGCTATAAATGCATGTGCCTTATTTCTCCTTGATGATTTAAAGGTTCAATGACCAAATGTCATTGTTGAAGCTATATTAGGCATTGTATGTAGTAACTTAAGTATGATGGCATTACCCATAAACATGAGTTAGAGGCATAATTATGATTAAACACTGTGATCGAGTTTGAAAAACTCATGATTATTATGCAATTTTAACGAAATTATAATGTCTTGCAATATGTAATTCAATATTTTTACAATGCTTTGAAATAAATAAAAATGTACAATTTTTGTTGTTGACCTCTATTATCAATTTTGCCTTTATTTTAAAAAAACAAAATCCCCCTAAAAAAATAAGTTTTGATGCTAAATTTAATGTAATTTCTAAGTTTGGAGTTATCACTAAATTTTCTACATGGAGGGAATTGACCTTTGCACCTTTTGTAAATGAAAGTTTTAATAAAAGAATAACTTGCCACTTGGACTATAGGTGGTTTTGATATATTTTTTTAACTAATTTAAATTTAATTTGGGTAAAAAATATAAAATGGAATGTAAAAACACACCTTATGACATGAAATTCACCTTGTATCTCTTTGGTTGGCAAGTCAATCAATTTTATTTTTTTCCCATTAATCTTTCTTTACTCATATAGCAATCAGATTTTTAGGCCAAATTTGTTGTGCTCAAAAATATATATGGAACTATAAAAAACTATAATTAATTCTTGGAGTAGTATTTATATGAATAAAATATTCTCATGTAATCCTCTAATCTGAGAAATTCTTTCTGTATGGCCAGGAATGGAGAAAAATTGACTTGCCTATCAATCTGCTACTAAAAATTATTCAGTCAACTTTGAGGATCCCAAGGTACTATACAATAACATGAAAAATTGTAAAAAAAAATTATAATGACCATCATGAATTCAAAACATTATGCAAAAAATTATGTATAGCCTAGAATTGTAGAAAACTGACCTATCTGTATAGATTGTGAATTACTATTTGTAAGCATCAAAAAAATGGCACAGCATAATATAAAACTATAAGGACTATTATGGAAAGTTTCATCAATTAGTTACATACATCCCATAAAAATTTTATGACCTTTTGATAAATATTCTTCAAGTTATATCAAAAAACCAACCTACTGCAGCTTGAAAGTTTTCAGGCAGCAAAGGACACAGGAACAATTTTGATTCCAAAGAGATGTACAGTCAAGTCCTTATGAGTGATGATTATTATGATGTTTACATGACTATTTAATTGAAAATATATAATTTGAATCACTATCCTATGACTTTTCTAATTCTTGTATTGTATAAAATAATATAAAAAAGTATAAAAAAATAAGTATCTATGGAGTACACCGGCTTCTCCTAGATTTCTTATAGGTGCATGACCTATATTGTAGTTATAATACCAGATATTAAGGATTAATAATATTGATATATATTACATTCAATTAAAACATTACAAATATTTTAAATTTATATAAATATTAGTGCCAAAACTATTCCCTATATAATAGGGTAGGCATTATCTTATCCCAATCCAAAAGTTATACAAACTCCCTAATATTATATGGGAGATATAAATGAACTCTAGAAAGTTTGAATAATATTATTTAAATATCATAACTAACATGAGTAATAAAATATTACTTAATTTCATTTATTTTCAAATGGTGAATTAATCACCCCTTAGGATAAACCTAATACATCATCCCTCATCATCTATACTCAATCACTCCTCATCCCTCCTCATCCTTAATCACTCCATCCAATACCTTTTTGGTGGGTGTGGTAGATTATTTCTTGTGTTTGATTGGCTTATTTTCCACTTTCAAATTTTATTCACTCAAATAAGGCCCAAATAAACACTTTTTTCACTCATCCTCTTTCACTCAAATAAAGAACTTAAAGATATCATTTGATTGTCTAATGGGATTCAAAAATCTATATGGTGATCCATACCCAAACCATGGAGAGATGTGTATCCAGAGCCCTAGACTAGAATAAATAGGAAGAAATCAAATAAAGGGTGGAATGAAATTTTATTTCTTGCATATATATATATATATATATTTGTATTTGGGCATCTAAGAATCCCAATCCTAGAGTTAAGAATCCAAATTTATGTCTATATAGTTAGGGGTGATTGGAGACTAGTTGAGAATTCTAATCCCAACCCCATAGTTGACTGTATATCCATAGTAGACCAAATTTTTAGATAGATATAAAGATAGGTGGTCACCAATCTAGTAGAGTGTGTTCTAATCTGGTACCTGATATAGTGTGTTTCCTAACCCAACTCAATCTATACCCAATCCAATCTATACCCAACTTGATATGTAAATGGAAATAGGGCATATGCCTCAATCTAGTGTATCAAAGAGAGGCCACTTAGATATTGGGCATGTCTTGGTGGGCCATAAATTCCAAATTTGGACCTTTTCATACTCTAAGTATTCCCCATCCCTAATATAGTATATTAAAGGATAGTGTATGAATGGGGGCCCTACCATAGATATATAGGGGCACCATTCTAAATGCCCTACCTTGATCTCAAATTTTCCCTACTCATTAATGCAATGGAATATTTCCATACCTACTTCATCTATGCCAAAGAGTAAGGCAAGGGAATCTTTCCTTTTTTATATCTAACTCTATTTCACCTAGTAACATATCAAGGGAAGATTTCATTCTCTATGGATAAGGGGTAAGGCATAATTATTAAGGTAAATTTTCCTTCATGGTATCTAGGTTTTCTTTGCTTCTAGATTAAGGCATGGCTATCAAGGGAAGCTTACTTTCTGATAGATAGCTTTGTTCTTACCCTACCTACTTGTATATGTCCTATATAATAAGGCAAGGGAAGATTCCTTCTTGATATATAGATTTGTTCTTATCATACTTATTTTACATTTCTAGAATAAATTCTTAGTTATTAAGGGAATCTTGCTTCTTGATCTATAGCTTACATATATTATTTACCTACCTACTTAGTTATACCCTACCTATTTAGCTTTTATTGTTTGCAAGGGAAGTTTGCTTCATGATATATAGAATTATAAATGAAGTTTTGAATCATGTTACATATGTAATAAATTGTTACCATTGAGTATGTCCTACCTACTTTACCTACTTTATTATGCTCTGCCTACTTTACCTACTTGATTATGCCCTACCCAATTGAATATATGAGCCACATCTTGATCTTGAATGTGTCCTACCTAAATATTTGGTCTATATCTTGATCTTCACTATTCCCTACCTACCTTATTGTACTTGAGTATGCCTTACCTACCTATCTTTCTTTCCCTACCTACTTGAATATGCCCTACCTACCTACTTGTACTTGAGTATACCCTACATACATATTCTTATGTCCATACCTACTTGAGTATTCCCTACCCAATAAATATCTAAGCCATTTATTGATCTTGAATACATGTATCTAATCCTGAATATATATATATATATCTTACCTAACCATATATTTATTAATTTATAACTAATTTAATACCCAAGGCATATCTTAAAAATAGAGGGGGAATTCTAACTTATTTAGAGAAAGGAGTGGCTAGGGACAATTGGGCACAATTAGAAATTTACTGCACCAACCATAAATATATTGGATGGAGTAATTAGGGATAATAAATAATGAATAAAGAGTTATTAGGAATGATGAGGGATGATGAGGGTCAATGAGGGAGTTATTAATGATGATAAATAATGAGGATGGATTGATTATGGATGAAGAGGAATGATGAATATAATAGAATACAATATTTTATACGGAGTAGTAGGTCTCTATTGGTATAGGGATATAGATATCCAAATAGTCAATTCCTCACCTTGGTATTTCAGCTAGAACTAAATATAGATAGTAGGTTAATCCCTATATATCATTTAAATCCCAATCACTCATAGTAGGTCCATCTATCTTGATTAGCAGCTCCCCATCCCCATCTATATAAAGGAAAGGAGAGGGAGAGGGCCCAATTAGATCCTCATAGCCAGCCAATCCTAATCAATTCAATTCTAATTGATCGGTAGGCTACCCATACCATCTAGATAGAGAGCTGATCAAGAATAATCAAGTTATATAGTTATACATATAGGATAGTTTTTTCTATCAATATATTCATTTTCATTGAAATAAAACTAAAGATAGCAAACTGTCATGGGAAGACCTTTCACCTAATTTGGTTTATTCCCTCTCAATCAAAAATATCAATGGTCATTAAATAATGGACATGGATATTGGATATGGCCTACTCAAGCTAATCAAAATCAAACATAAACAATATCTTCAAGTCGATGGATTTATGACACACCCTACAGGAGGTGTGTGTGTTCTATAAATCTACCTCATAATGAGGTTTTTTTTAATGATTAGAAATATTATAGATAGATGGAAAAAAAATTATTTTCCTAGATATTATCAGTTGAGGGGGGAGGGAAAGATAAAAGGTGCGATGTTTATAGAGATGGGGGTAAAAAAGTAGGCAAATATATATGGGTTTTGGTATTTTCTGGATTAAGGGTGGTATTTATAGAATACCAAAACCCATATATATTTTCCTAATTTTTTACCCCTATCTCTATAAACATCACACCTTTTATCTTTCCCTCCCCCCTCGACTAATAATATCTAGGAAAATAAAAAAATTCCCATCTATCTATAATCTTGTTAATCACTAAAAACAACCTCATTATGAGATATATTGTCATATAACACATTATATAGCCACTATTCCCACCAAAAAATGATTAATATAATTGAATGGCTTTACTACAACCCTATATTTTAGTGTAGTCATAGTCACTACCCACAAAATATATCTATAGTCTTCCTCCCCATAGGGTTCCCCCTAACTATATATGGGCCTAGCAGAGCACAACCCACCTAGTGAGTAAAAGATCAAGAATGAAGGCATAAGACAGAGCACAATGAACCCTCTACCCATAAGCCTTTTCCTTTAGGCCTTCTAGCTTATCCCCCAATGGATATATGTCTATATATATAGATAAATAGTGTATAATTATCTAGATATAAAGAGATCTCTATCTGTCTAGGAGGATCATATCTTAGATAGATAGATAGGACCTCTATAGGTTAAGGTGGGAAATTGATACAGAGATCCATAAGGAATGGAGGGACCTAGGGCTTGAACCATGAGAGAGTTCGATCTATTATACATAGGTGAGGCAAAAAAACCCTATACATTTGGTCACTTGGGCCTGATGGAGAGGTTCTGACTAACAAAGATAGGAAAAAGGCCTCGCCTCATTTAAAACATCAAACCCCAACCCACTATGGATAGGGTTGGGTATCCCAACTAAATATTATATCTATTTATATACATGTCATGTCAATCACATCTATAGTCATAGTCATTACTTGGCTAATGACCTACCCCTCCATTATAGATCTTGAGCTTATAATTGCATTTGAACAGCCTAATTGAAAACCAAATTTTTAGGAAGGGATGTAGGGAATTGATTGGTGGTAGAAATCAAGTCTAACAGTAAGTCCTACACTCATGTTATGTATATATAATATTTATAAATTTTTATATATCATATCTAGTTACTCATGTTTCCCACCTTATATAGTCATGTTATGTACATAGTTAAGTTATGCATGTTACCCATCCCATATAGACACCCTATAGTGACTCATTTTACCCATCCCATAGATTCATATTACTAATAGAGTCATGTCACTAGTCAGTCTATAGTGAGACTATAGTTTTACACATTTACTCCAACCATGTTATGTAAAAAGTGTCACCCAAAGGGTGAGGAGAACTATAAAATAGAAATAAGTCTACCCAAAAGGAGAGGTGTTGAGGAGGGTAAAGAGAAAACACCTTATGCTCGATTTAAATTTACTACCCCAGGGATACAGAATAATGAATGGCATTCCCTTGAATGTGGCCAAGTGATTGATTAATGGGGTTGAACATTATTATTAAATAATTGAAAGACTAAAGCATTATCCCCTATATTATTACATTTAATAGACCAGAGTGCTACATTAACCATTTATTTCAAGTTGGACCAACTAGAACAAGTGATGTAAGTAGGGTTAGATAGATATGCATGGTTAGATAGATGGGCATGATTGAGTTGGACAAACAGATACTCAATATGGATTAGATGGGGAGATGGACAATTAAATTAGACTCCAATTGAATTAGAGATAGTCATCTCTATCAATTAGGGATGATGAAGCAATGATAGGGATGATGAGGGATGGTGAGGGTCAATGAGGGAGTGGTTAGAGATGATAAGGATGACCAAGGAATTATTAAGGATAATGAGGTAGTGATTAGGGATGATTAAGGATGGTGAGGTTCAATGAGGGAGTGATTAAGGATACTGAGGAAGTTACTAGAGATGGTGAGAGATGGTGAGGGTCAATGAATGAGTGATTAGGGATTATGAGGGATGAGTGGGCTTATTAGAGAGGATGAGGGTTGATGAATGAGTGATTTAGGATGATTAGGGATAGTGAGGGTCAATGAGGGAGTGATTAGAGATGATGAGAGATGGTGAGGGTCAATGATAGAGTGATTAGGGGTAATGAGGGATGGTGATGGAGTGATTAGGGATTATAAGGGATGAGGAGGGAGTCATTAGGGATGATGAAGTATTGATTAGGTATGATGATAGACAATGAGGGTTAATGAAGGAGTGATTAGGGATGATAAGGGTCAATAAAGGAGTTATTGAGGACAATGAGGAATGAGGAGATAGTGATTAGGGGTGATGAGGGATAAGGAAGAAGTGATTAAGTATGAGGGAGGGATGGTGTACAAGTGAAATTAACACAAAGTGGTTGTTTGATGTGTGAATGTCATTCATGTGACCTATGCTACCCCAATCACAACACTTTAGCTTGAGTTCAAAGAGAGTGGTTTGTAAAATTTAATTTTGATAAACCTAGGACTCTTATAAATGCCAAGAAACAATCTAGAAGGCACAAAACCCAAAAAAATGACTATATGTTTACCAAAAATGGACATGAATTACAAAATTTATGCCTTGAAATCCTTAAGTTCAATATTGAGAGCCTCAAAATGCCTAATTACTAACCATATTAGATTTTTAAAAACTATATTCCACATCATAAGGCACACAACTATGAGACCAACTCTATCATATGTAGAGCGACACTAATTTCATATATTTACTTGTCACGATTTTTGAAATCAATGAAAAAATGGTGAAAATTCAATTTTTTAAATGACTAAATTTTTTGAATTTTGCTCAAAAATTCCAAAAATTTTGAAAAATTCAAAAAAATAATTTATGGCCAATTTTATTTTTACCCTAAAATGTTTAAAAACAAGTTTAAACTTTCTATGCAAAAAGCCACTAGCATTCCCTATAATTTATAAAAGAACATTTCAGTTTTTGTGAGTTGCATAAACACACTTTCCTTTTTCACAAGTTGTGAAATTTACAAAAATGTTTTGGGTTTCTATGTAATTTTAAAAAATGTTTTGGGTTTCCATGCAAATCATAATTTTCTTTTGAAACTTTGTGTAAATTGCAAAATGTTTTTAATTTTTCCCCGTGCAAATAAGCTTTCAACTTTCCCGACTTTGCAATTTGTAATTTTATCTCTTCACTCCTATGAAACTATTATTATTATTTACCTAAGCCATACAAGTGAGACTTATTCTTCCCAAAGGCTTCATTTTCAAAACAAAATTATCAATAAGTATATCAAGTGTGGTGGTTTCACAGATGCTCATGAAATGTTTGATGAAATGACATAGTAGGATAACTTCTCGTGGAACGTGATGATTGTAGATTATAGAAGACATGGGTGACCTTTCTAGGTTTGACAATATTTCATCAAAATACAATGAATGGGTGTCCAACCTAATAACTTTAGCTTTTCTAGCATACTCTCAGCATGTGCCAAAATAAAATCTTTGAAATAAAATATTGATATTCATGTAAGCATAATGGAAAGTGGATTTTGTCAAATGTTGTACATGCAAGTGCTTGGATAGATATTTATGGATAATATGGAAGCATCCACAAGGCACTTGAAGTGTATGACCAAATTCCTAAGAAAAATGTTATCCCATAGAATAAAATAATCTTTTCAGATGTTCTAAGTGATATTTTCATAGGTGTTGATGGTGAAGCCTTAATGTTGCATAAGTTTCCTTCAATAATCAAAGGATTTGGATGAACATTATGTGCTAAAGGATATTTGAGGATGTTTTGTGATGGAAAGATAGAGAAACATGTAATTGAGGTTGTCTATAAAATGTATCAACTCAAATATAACATACATGCATACAAGAAAGCTCTGGTGGTAATTATCCATGTAATTGCAATGATAAAATTTACATGCATCGTGATATGGTCACTCATGTTGTAGTCCCCATAGTAGACTTCTTTATGATAGGCATTTGTGATGGTCACATAAAATTTTGCAAAAAAAATCCATTAGGCATAGAATTTGTGAAGCATTTTACTCTCATCTTGGTGCTATTAAAGGCTTGGTTGTTAGTGAAAATGGCTCACTATACTGTAAAATTTCCAATGATAATTCAATAAATATTTATGATGTGTTCAACTATGATATGATGGTCATGATATGTTTTCCATTTGTTCCTAGTATTGTTGAATGAGTTTTCAAACAAGGAGATGCTAAAGTAAAGCTTACAATTAGGGACCAAAACTCCCCTGATAGTGAGATATATGATGCACATGTTGGTAGCATTGAACCTATCACTTTAAATAAGATCCAAAGTGGACCAGTAAAGGTTACAAAGTATAACCATGCTTTTGACATGGTGATATCTATAGATAATAAGGGGATCAAAGCCCTAATGGAGTTGTATCTACTTCAAACAAATAATGAAAAATGTATTTTTATCAAATTTTGTAGTTGTAAGTGCCTTGGTAAATATGTATACAATATGGAAGCATCCACAAGGAGTGTAAGCCATTTGATAAAATTCCTCAAAGAAATGTAGTCTCATAAATTGCAATGCTTATAGGATATGCACAAAATAAAGGATTATACAATTTTGGATGAGTGCCAAAACATTGCCAACTTGCAGAAATCATTGAGATAACACATAGCAAGCTTAAATTATGATGATCTTGCTAAATGGGATCACTATGGCTTGTATCATTGGAACCTCTTCCTATGTTTTCTGGAATTGAGACAAATATTGCATTATTTGGTTCAGGCATCATGAACTTGTAATGCTAGCCATGGAAATTTAAAGACCATAGAGAGAGATGAAGAATGCTCTTCTACAGCTAAGGATATCAAATGTGGATATTATTGTATGGAATCTTAATTTGAATAAGATAATATAGTATGTAGATGGGCACCTCTTATGTTTTCAATGTTTATGGAGATGAGTAGAAGAGTCTACATTTGGAAATTTTTAAGCTTGTCATTCTTTTCTTTGGATGGATACTTGTGAATCCCATGAGTCAATTCTTATGTCATAGGTTTGAAGAGTTCTTCTAGTTGATGTTGTTAAAATATATGAACAATGCAATTGAAGATTAAAGAAGAGGACAGGGGCTTCTAGAGAAATAAAAATGCATAACAATGTAAATACAAATAGAAAATTCCTGTCAAACACTATAATGGTCTAATCCAACATGCATAGAGCTAGATGAGGAATAGGTTTCTACAAGTTGAGTAAGCATCAACATTTAATTATGGCATTTCATCAAACAGTTTCATGTCCTCCCTTGAGTGTGATGTTGCCACATGGAAAGTAAATACAATTGTAATATTGACTAGGTTGGAATAATTTAGCATAATGAACAAACTTAATAAGGTCTCTTTGAAGGTGATTGTAGAAATTTTATCAGAAGAAAAAATAGTGGGTTTGAAGGAAATGTTCAGAAGTATGGATATCGTTAATAGTGGTAAAATAAATCTCAATAAATATGAAGATCAGAATTGTAAGACAAGGCTTGAGAATCTTTGACTTTAAATTCAAATAATTGAGGGAAGCTACAGATGTAGATAGGAGCAGCACCATTGATTATCTTGAGTTTATCACAGCCACACTTAACATGAGTAGATTTTTTTTAAAGATCATTTATACAATGCCTTTCAATACTTTGGCAAAGGTAATAATGGGTACATTACAAGAGAAGAACTAGAGAAAGCTCTAATAAAGTATGGAATGGGTGATGAGGAAACTATAAAGGACATTATAGATAAAGTGGACATAGATAATGATGGATGAATTAACTATGACGAATTTGTAGCAATGATGAAGAAAGGTAACCAAGAGTGAAAAAGATACATTAAGCTAAAACTAGTGTTCTAAATAGTTTTTCATAATATAAAAATAAAATTATCGGGAGGTTAATGTAATGGGATAACATTGTATACAAGCAAGCTATATCCTGGTCAAATATAAGGTGATATGTCAACTCTCCTAATGTTAATCCATCTAACTGGAAATTTAGATATAATTTTGGATTTTAATTGTATGGTGCTCTAAAAGTTGAACCAGACATTCCAATACGAAGATATTTTCTTTATAATACCATGCCTCAAGTATATGACTTGATTTAGGGATGCATGCAATAAGTTGGTGAATATTGGACAAAATTATATGCTCAATAGAAGTTTTACCCATGGCAATAAAAGAGTCAAAAGTTCACATTTGCTCAAAGAAGAGATTGAGCGGATAGTTGTAAATAAAATTGAGATGACACCTAATAAAATTTGTACAAAAAATTCCAAAATAAATCTTTGATTATAATCATAACCTAATCTTATGTTACTCATGACGTGAGTCAAAGTGAATATAAAATCAATTGTTCATATCCCTAAATATGACTAATAAAATGGTGATTGATATTTCTCCCATTATCAAATCATTTGTTTTAAAGATGAGAGGACACAATCAGTATACAAAGTGGAAGTTAATTTAGCATTTTCAAGCCCACATAAATGCCATCGTAAACTAAATCTATCACCAGAATCTCACATATCATTTGCACTTATGTGCCAAAGCTTGGCTCACATGTCTTAATGAGAATCAATGACTATAGTATGGTAACAAAATCCTACATTAGATGAAATGAATGTGAGTAATAAAAATGAACATAATTGTTCATATGCCACCTAGTTGAAGAGATACAATCAAATGGTCTCCAAGTGGAATCAAATTCAGTCAAGGTAATTTATCAAATGGTTCACATGATTTCTATATATTTCTAAATTTGGTATATGTGTCTTTCTTGGCATAGATAATTAATAAAAAACATTTTTGGTGGCCTTTGTCAGTGTCTTCCATCTATTAAAGACATGAATACTTTACAAATATAAAGATCATATCAATGACTTTTGAGTCATTTTATAAAAATATGGATAAGGTGTTGTGTGTACATCTTACAATTATCTCATGGGCATCTTTGTCAAGGAGAGCAAAAACCTCAAGCCAGTACCAATATCTGGAACAAAGGTTTTCATAATGTAATGTGAGAGAAATAATTGATATGCTGAATAAATTTACTAGTGCTTAGTTTCCAAAGAAAATCATTCAGCATGGATGGTTCATCAACAAAAAATCTTTGAATTAAGGTAAGGTTTGGTGTGGATATTAGTATAAAGTGAAAGTTTGTAAAGGTAATTCATGAAAATGCACTATGTCACTTTGTAAGACTCGAATCTTACAATTTTGATTTGCACATTTCAAGTGGTGCAAAAGCACCAAAGTATTTTTTCACCATTCAAATGGTACAATTTTGTAATTTCATTTTTGTACGTGGGTGAAATTGTGCCAAGCACTTTTGCACCACTTAAGTAGTGCCTTTTTGTAAACTCATTTTTATAGATTCTATAATGCATAAAAGGTGGTTACACACCATAACCATCTGCCCATGCTATAAATATGAGTGTAAGGCTCATTTTAGTAGAGGAATTTTATTAGTGAAACTCTGTAGAAATTTTTGAAGGATGAGATTGTATTTTCAACTTAGTACAGATCAGAATAGGGAGATTTTACAGACTTTGTATTCAAGATTTCTTCATGAGTTATAAATTTGCATATGATTCATCTATCTCTATATCTTTACTTTCAAATTATTTTCATAATCACTACCAAATTTTTATAAAATGGGAATTTCACATTAAGTATTTCTTTTAGAATCTTCTTGTGTTGTTTCTATGAATGTAAAATATCGATGGGGTTTAATCAATATTTTAATTGTATTTTATGAGTAAATATGGGATGGTTGTATTTGGTCTAATATAAGTATTATAAAATTATCTCAGTGTATGTTTTTCACTCTTAAGGGTGTGATTATGTCTTTACCACCCATTGAGTGAGAGAGGTTTCCATACATGAGTGTTTTCCCCTTTTTGGACTATTCTGGTAAGTTTCTTCAATTAGCTACCCAAAGTTGTATTTCATTTTTTTATCAAGGTTACCATGGTATTTTATGTATTGAACTAACTATAATAACCCTATTCTCCCTTATTCCTTTCTTTTCTCTATTCTTCTCGTCTTTCTATTTTCCCTTCTTTCTCCTCATTTCCTTTCTATCTCCTTCATATACTTTCAGGGTAAAAGTATGAAACCCTAAGCACAAAATATTTTTATTATAAATAGATGTGAATAGATTTTCCATTGATTTTCCCTTTTTGTCTTTCAATAAAGGTAGATCTGCCTATTAATAAGAGATGGACTTTATCCTGCATTTTTGACTAATGTAAGAACTCAATTCCCACGCTGCTAACTCAAAGTCTCTAATTTTTCCCCATGAGAAAAAATTTATCCAACAATATTAAAATAAATTTAAAGTATAAGGAATATAAATGTCATAATATAATTCTAAACTTATACTTAACATTTATGCATTCCTTTCACATTTCACGAAACAAAGCAGATTGCCATTCCAATACATCTTTTCTGCTTTTAATTTAGTGTGAAATGAATGTGTGTGTTATAATGAATATGCATTATAGCATATATGTGATATGTTTATTTTTAATTAAAAAACCAAGTATTTTGGCTCAAAAATGGCTTAGATTATCAAGCCAGAGGCTTGAACCTATCAACACAAAGTCAAATCTGAGAGTTTTGATAGAAAATAACAAAATTCAACTTCCATCACTAAATACACTATGAAAATTATTTTCACGATGATGAACATGTTATATGTACAATCACTGAGAGGGAGGGTGAATTAGTGAGTCCATAAATTTCAAGTTCAATTTCAATCCTTTCAAACTATTAAATATTAGCATATACGAACTTGATCAAGCAACATTAACAAGAAATCGCATTTACTCAATGCATACACAAAATCAAACACATAACACATAGTTCCTATGGGAAACTCTCATGGGGAATAAAACCCACTCTCAAGCCTACAACACATGGACTACTTATCTTATAATAAATTACAAATATGAGACTGGTCAACTCCTTTAGACCAAAAAACCTTGATCAAATCCTCCTAACCAAAGGCCTTTAGAGAAACACCTATTTCATAAGGAGCAACTACCCCTAAGGAAGATCAAGTCCTTTAGACACTTATTTGAAGTGAACACCTCCACCTTATAACTAATTTATTATACACCTAATGATGGATATCTATTTATCTAACCCCTATACAAATTCCCTTTCTATCTCATACAAGCCTCTCACATAAGCATGTCACAATCTCACTCCTTCACTTAAACTATCCTCATATGCACACTTAGACCTCTTCACATATCTTCAAACTACAATATCACTAATCTATCATTAGAAATATGACCTAAAATTCATACACATAGTCTTGAATCTACTTTGGTCATTAACTCATCAATTGGGCACTCTACCTCTCCTTCGCTCCACAACTCTCACATACACCTTGCACAAGTCTAGAAATCATCATCTTTGATTTCAATATTTATAGATAATTCATGAATTATCATGTCCATAATCTTTCCTATAAACCATAACACATGCCTTCACCCTTAAGGCATCTAAAAAGGGTCACACTTAAGCACAACACACTTTCAAATAGGCCTAAGTCACCTTTTAGGTCCTATGGAGACCCATTCAGCACTCTGACACTTCTCCAAGAAAACTAAGAAACATAGGAACACTTTCCAACACTAAGATCCATGTTTCATCATCTACAAGTCCCACTTTAGTGATAACAAACTTCACATCACCCTTCTACTTAAGCATAATTCACTCAAACAACATTATGTACACACAGTCACCATAAATGAATACATAGTCAACTTTTAAACCTTTGTTCATATTGAATATGATTGTTCAAAACTTCATAATGCACACAAATCATCCTCATGGAGTATACAACACTCCCAAATATCTAAGTCATCATGAGACATCGAACTACCATCATAACAAGCTCAATTATTCTTCTTGGGTTCCTTGCAGAACATCCATGAACACACAGTCAAATTTGAACCTCAATACCTTTGACTATACACACATTAAAAAATTCAAATTTATTTTTCTATATGCATCTTGAAGTAATCTATAAATTCATTTTTTACTACATGGTCAAATTCTAGATAGATCAAAAATTATGGCTCAAAAACTAGACACTGGTCTTTCATTTGTTAAGTTTGAATATTTAAATTCAAATGGTCATAGTTAAACATCAACCACTTTGTCATCGTCTCTTGTCCTTTCTTCTCATATTAAACATGCATCATTGATATTCTTTGAACTTTAATGCATAGCCCACATGTTAACCTTCAAATAATTGACCTCATCTTGTGAAATCTTACAATCTTAACCACATATGCTCCATCGATCTCTTGTATGTAGCACAGTCTTTACCTATGTTAAAAAATAGACACCTTGAAATCATCTCTCTCAATACACACCATTTATTTGTATATGTATGAACATCCAATCATCATTGGATCTTGGAAGAAACTCAGTATTTATCTCTACTTGGCGTTAAACTTCAAACACTTATCCTCATCTCACTACTTCCAGACATCTTCAAATAAACACACCATGTCGATATCCTTAATGGTTACCTGAAATTTACCTTTTTCACATTTGAATAAGTATGGGAACCTTTTTAACCCATCTGTAATGTCAAATTTGCACCTTCATATCTTTTGCTTCGCTCAAGCACATGATCTAAAACTTGGACCATATGATCTCCTCACATAGGAAAATCCAACCATATGGCAATTTATTCCTAGAACCCTTGTGCATGCGATATATAACACCATTAATCTACTCACTCATATTTTTCTCCCATAGAGCCAACTATGTCAATAAATATCTAAAAAGGCCAACTTTGCACATGCATATCTTCTAATGCACTTCATCCATGATCTAAAATTTAGCACAAATTAACTAGGCACAAAATTGAACAAACCCATATGATCAAATTTTCTTGAAACTTCCACATGTGAAAAATATAACTTCATCAATATGATCACTCAGTTATTCTTGTCACATGCAAATTTGGCTAAGTATGGGAAAACACTCTCAAACTGTCTACGAGCCCAACTTTGCACTTGCATATCTTTTGTCATGATTAGTCACATGACCTAAGACTTATCACATAATATCACCTTAAATATAAAAATCCATCAATATGTCAATCTTCTCTTGGAACCCTCACACATGTGAGATATAACATCACCAAACTACTTACTTGTCTTTATTTGAACATATAAAATACTACCAAAACCTGGGAGCCCAACTTTGCACACACATATATTTGGATGCACTTCATTGCATGACTTAATATTTAGTGCATAGTAACTAGGGAATAATGTGATCAATACCATATGACCATCTCCCCTTGACTCATCCACATGTGGCAATGGTGATGTCATAAAATTGCCTACTTAGATTTTCTACCACTAGACCCAAAATGTCTAGATGAAACCAATGATCAACTAGATAAAATCCACTCATAGACACAAGCACTAAAATCATTCTTGATTTCTAGTAGGATGCATTACACATTTCAAATCACCATACTCATCCCTAGAATATCTCTAACCATGCCAAAACTAAAGATCAACCAAGCATACTTCAAGCATACTAGGTCAATCACATTTCACACTTTGTCATTGTCATTTAGACTATCAAGGAACTTTATCCACTCACCTGGAAACCTCCATGACATCATTGAAAAATCTCAAACAATATCCCCCTTTGTCATTGATGTTAACAACCATCATATAGCAATATTCAACTCATCTTCCTTCTCTCTCTTCAAGAAATTCATAATAGGAAATTTCTCCCCCTTTGACACAATGATAAAGTAGGCACCAACTAATCTTGAGGACCTAAAAATACTATCAATAGGACATGACCACTTTAGAAATATGATACAAACTCCTCCTTTCCTTGAGCCTACCTTTTTTTGACTTGACATCTTCCTCTTGCCACACGCCAACATTCTCTTCAACCAAGCACTACAACCAATGAAAATAGAACATAAAAAACACTTAAATCTAATGGAACACACTAAGGAACATCTAAGAGGGACTCCCCCTAATATTTATGAGCAATTTCACCTCCTGATCATCTTTAGATCTCCACACACCATGAAGAACCACCATACAGGTTTACTAGCCTTCTCTCTTAAGCTACTACAAAGACCACCAATATAACTTCATGCCACTCACCAAATAGGAAAAATTATTTAAACCAACTTGATAACTCACCTTGAAATACTCATGCCTTGATCTTTTTTAAAAACTGATCAAAAAACACTCTTCTTCTTAATAGGCATGTCTAGTCTCCTTATAACCCTACTTGGAACTTGCAAATATCATAACTTTCAATAGACACACATTAAAGACCTAAAACTTCATACCTAGATCACTCTTATATGCCCCCTCAAGCACACCAATTTTCAACAACTATCTCATCTTATATAATATAATTCCTTCTCAAACTAACTTGCTAATTAAATATCCACCTTGACAAATACATGAACAATTTGAAAACCACAAACCTTCAAATATCTATGAAGCTTGATTTGATAACCCATTTAGCCCATTCAACCTATTAAGAAGCCTTAAACCACAAAACATAAGGCAAACCACTTTTCTAGCATAGCCCAAAACCCTAGAATCTAAAAAATAAACATAGTTAACAAACCTTCTTATAATCAACATCCACCTCTGAAACTTCTTGTATACTTGGAGACAACCATTTCACACTTCTAGACCAAGATTTGAGCTTCCACATCTTTGGGAACCCATACATACTATAACCCATTTTAGGACCTGAATACTCTTAAGCACAAACTAGGAAACCCAAGAGCAAACAAAAATATCCAATTTGAATTCAACATACATTCAGACCAAAAAAACACTTGGAACATGCTAGAATAAGGTCAATAGACCTTTCTATGAAAAATGATCATCTTGAAAAAATCACAAATTCTCTTTTTCCACTTGAAAACCTTTAATCTGACCTTGTAGACTGACCATATACATCTATGACATCACTCTGACATCACCATAACATATCTTCCACCTAGACATACCTGCTCCAACTAAAAACACTCATATCTAGCCTTATAGAACCATCTAAAGACCACCACAAAAATAATTGATTCTCTACTAAAAGGAGTCTCTTAAGAAGCATAGATAGAGACATCCTCAGCACCACAATGTTCTGAAACAAAGTGAACCTAGAAGTGGCCCACATCTCCTCAGTAACCACTAGAATCCTATTATAGCTATAATATTTATTGCTCTTATTCTTCTTCTTCTTAGTATGAACTATGACAGTTGGTTCCTTTTATATATCACTATCCTTTTCTTCTAATATAGAATTGACAACACATGGAGCAACTATGGAATCTTGACATACCTTTTCATTTGAAGAATCAACCTTGCATCTTGGAACCTCATCACTAGGTACTGACAATTGATGTTCTTTGAATGATACTTTCTCAGCAATAGCACGATGTTCACTTGGATCCATACACATCTCAAAACTAGCCTAAAACTATTACCTTGGTCTTCTCTTTGAGTTTGGTCTCTTTATCCACAACATGATTAGACAATGAGAACCCTTGGCACTCTTCAACTTCTATAGTATTCTCCACCATAGCAAACAGGTTACATGGACATGTAGTCTCATCATGACTCATAATTACCACCTTTAGATTCCATGAGTTGGCTTTCCTTCTTCCTTACACTCTTGGAGCCTGATTGAACCTATTCTGATTTGTAGACCTTTGCTTGCGAAATCTAGCAATGTGACCAATCTTTTCATAGTTGTAGCAAACAATACTCCTTGATGGAAAATTAGCTTGTCTTACCTTGTTCAGACAAAAACTATCAATGTGTCTAATGTCATGACAACTAAAACAAACTACTCTTTTTGAAGAAGACTTACCTTGCCTTACCTTATCTGAACAATGTTTAGTAAAGTGTCCCTTATCAAGATAGTTGAAACACTCAAATTTTCTCACACCTTTTGACTGATGACCCCATCATAGTTCCATGCAAACTCATCCACCTTTCTCTCATTGACATTCATGTCAGCTTGAGAAGCAACTTTGGGCTTTTCATTAAAACCCAATCTAGATCTATTACTAGCTAACTTTTGACTCTTTAGGAGATCATCCAGATCATTAAAGATTTTATCAAACTTGCAAAATGATTTCACCTTGCTTGTAGACTTCTTTAATTCATCTTTCAAAGACACAATCTTAGAAGTATACCTTGATCATTCTTCTTCTTTGGCTCTTAGACATGCAAAAATAGATTCCAAATTAGAATTAAGAAACATGATAGTCCCTTCATGGTATCTAGATTCTTCAACCAATCTTGCCTCAAACACACTAAATTTTTCCTCATAATATTTGAGTTTATATTTCATCTTCTTATTTATTTATTTCTCAATCTTTAGTTCTACAAGAGCATTTATCAATGAAGTCTCATAGTCCACCTCATCTTCATCATCATTTGAATGACTCCAAGTAGACTCTTTTTGATGTGAACAACTACCTTCCTTAGCTATGAATAGGAATTCATCTTCAATAGGACCATCATCTTCATGATCATACTTTGAGTCACTGACTTTAATCTCATCTGATGAGTTACAATCTTCTTTGGTGTAGAGACTCTTCTTAAGTACTTTTTGTTATCAAACCTTCTGAATCCCTTTTTGTTTTTATTAGACATGAATAATCTCTTGCCATTATCATGACCTTTATCATGCTCTTCATCATCATCCTTCTTATACTTATGAGGGAACTTCTTATCAAAATGTCCTACCTCTCCACAATTGAAGCATTTGAGGGGTAGTTTACCCTTATACCTGTCTGAACTTATTTTCAATTTCCTTGAAATCAAAGAAATTAGTTCATCCTCATCTACATTAGAAACGTCATCCTCATTGGTTTCTTACCTTGGAACTTCTTCTTTGTCTTCATTTTAGTCTTGAAAATTGCTTCTTTCTTTGGTGGTATATCATCATTTTTTCGCATCTCATAGGTAGTAAGGATGCCATGCAATTCATCTAATTCAACTGAGTAAGATCATGACTTTCTTATACAACAGAGACTTTAGGATCAAACTTGAGAGATAATGACCTTAATACCTTTTAAAATTAGTATCTTCTTCAAGGTTCTCTCCAAGACCTCTGATGATGTTCATAATCTCATCAACTCTCTGTAGGAAGGATGCCACATAATATTCTTCATCTTGAGACTTTTAAATTGTCTTATATGAGTCTGCAACTTAGCAAGCTTGACATTTAAATTTCCTTCATAAATGATCTACATTTTGTCTTATATCTCTTTAGCAAATTTACAATGGATTACCTTGGTGTATTCAGTCTCTGAAAGACCGCAAGTGATAGCATTCATTATCTTATAATTACTCTCAAACAACTTCTTATCTATAACATTGGATGGAGAAATAGCAGGTACAAAATAACTAGTCACAATAGATTGTCAAATGTTAAACCCTAGGGACATGATGTATGTCCTCATCCTTGCACTCCAAAAATCATAATTGGATCCATTAAACATCGATGCTTTCTTAGTAGATAAACCTCCTTGATGACTACCCATATTGTACCTTGGATTACCTTTAAGTTGTCAAGCCTTTACCAAAGGACCTAATCTAATACCAATTATTAGAGGTATAATCACTAAGAGGGGGTGAATTAGTGAGTCTATAAATTTCAAGTTTAATTCCAATTATTTTAAAGTATTAAATAATTAACATATACCAACTTGATCAAGAAACATTAACAAGAGAGCTCATTTATTCAATGCATACACAAGATCAAACACATAACACATAGTTCCTATGGGAAACCCTCATGGAAAATAAAACCCATTTTCAAGCATGTAAAATATGGACTACTTGTCATATAATAAATTACATAAATTATATTGGTCAACTCCTTTAGACCAAAAAAATTTGATAAAATCTTTTTGACCAAAAGCCTTTAGTGAAACACATGTTTCATAAGGAGCAACTACCCCTAAGGAAGATCAAGTCTTTTAGACCCTTATTTGAAGTGAACACCTCTACCTTAGAACTAATGTATTCAAAACATAATGATGTATCTCTATTTATCTAACCCCTATACAAACTCCCTCTCTATCTCATACAAGCCTCTTACATAGGCATGCCACCATCTCACTCTTTCTTCACTTAAATTGTCCTCATATGCACACTTAGACCTCTTCACATATCCTCAAACTATAAGAGCACTAATCTATCATAAAAATATGACTTTCAAGTCACACACAGAGTCATCAATATGCTCTACTCATCAAATCATCAACTAGGCACTCTACCTCTCCTTCGCTCCATAACTCTCGCATACACCTTGCACAAGTCTAGAAATCATCATCTTTGATTTCACTAATTATAGATATTTCATGAATCATCATGTCTAAAATATTTTTTTTCAGCCATAATACATGCCATCACCCTTAAGGCATCTAACATGGGTCACACTTAAGCACAAAACACTTTTAAATAATCCTAAGTCACCTTTTAGGTCCTATGGAGACATATTCAAATCTTTGATGCTTCTCCGAACAAACTAAGAAACATAGGAACAATTTACAACACATGTACCCATGCCACATGATCTATAGGTTCCCCTTTAGTGATAACAAACTTCACAACACCCTTCTGCTTAAGCATAATTCACTCAAACAACACTCTGTGCACATAATCACCATGAACGAATACACAGTCAACTTATAAAGATATTTTCATATTTCATATGATTATTCAAACCTTCATAATGCACATTGATCATCCTCATGAGTCTACAACACTCCCAAATAGATAAGTCATAATGAGACATTGAAATACCATCAGAATGAGCTCAAATATCCTTCTTGGGTTCCTTGCAAAACATGCACAAACACACAATCAACTTTAAACCTAAATATATTTTATTGTACATATTTTCATATCTTTAAATTTATATTTCTAGATGTGCCTTAGATTTATCTATAAATTTTCTTTTTACTGCATGGTCAAATTTTGTATAGATCAAAAGTTATGGCTCAAAAACTAGACACTGATATTTCCTTTGTTAAATTTGAATATTTAAATTCAAATAGTCACAGTTAAACATCGACCACTTTGTCTGCATATCATTTCCTTGCTACTCAAATTAAACATACATCATCAATATTCTTTAAACTTTAATGCATAGTGCACCACTATCCAAACATTAACCTTCAAACAATTGACCTCATCTCATGTAATCTTACAATCTTGACCACAAACACTATGTTGATATCCTATATGTAGCTTGGTATTTATCTATGTTAAACAATGGACACCTTGAAATCATCTCACTCAATACACACCATTGATATGTATATGTATGAACATTCGCTCACCATTGGATCTTGGAAGAAGCTCGGTCTTTATCTCTGCTTGGCATTGAACTTCAAACACTTGTCCTTATCTCACTACTTCCAAACATCTTCAAATAAATGAGCTTTGTTGATCTCCTCAAAGGTTGATCAAAATTTACCTTGTGCATATTTGAATAAGTATGGGAACCTTTGCAATCTATCTGTAAGGTCAACTTTGCACCTCATATCTTTTGCTTCACTCAAGTGCATGATCTAAAACTTGGACCATATGATCTCCTCACATAGGAGAATCCAACCATATGTTAGTCTACTCCTAGAACCCTCATGTATGTGAGATATAACACCATTAATTTGCTCACTTAGATTTTTATCCCATAGAGCCAACTATGTCAAGAATTATTTGGAAAGACCAACTTTGCACATGCATAGCTTGTGATGTGTTTCATCGCATGATCTGAAATTTAGTGTAAATCAACTAGGCATAAAACTAAACAAACCCATATGATCAACTTGTCCTAAAACTACCACATGTGTGAAATATAACTTCATCAATATGCTTACTCGGCTATTCTTGACACATGTAAATTTGGCTAAGTATGGGAAAACACTGTCAAACTACATGGGAGCCCAACTTTGCACTTGCATATTATTTGTCATGCTTAGTCGCATGACCTAATATTTAGCACATAAGATCACCTTACATAATATAATTCATATAAATATCAATCTGCTCTTGAAACCCTCACACATGTGAGATATGATGTCACTAAACTACTTACTCAACTCTATTTGAACATAGAAAACACTGTCAAAATGCCTGGGAGCTCAACTTTGCACACTTTGGTTGCGCTTCATCACATGACTTGAAATTTATCACATTGTAACTAGGGACTAATGTGATCAAAACCATATGACCAACTCCTCTTGACTCATCCACATGTTGCAATGGTGACATCAGTAAACTACCTACTCAGATTTTCTACCACTAAACCCAAAATTTTTAGATGAAAATAATGATCAACCAAATGAAATTTACTCATGCACGCAAGCACTCAAATCTTTTTTGATTTTTGATAGGACCCCTTCCACATTATCAAATCACCATACTCATCCCTGAACATCTCTAACCATGCCAAAACTGAAGATCAACCAAGCATACTAGGTCAAGCACATTGTACACTTTATCATTGTCACTTAGACTATCAAGGCACCTCATCCACTCACCTAGATACCTCTATGACATCATTGACAACTCTCTAATAGAGCATGCTCTCCTCTTTCCAAACATACGATCTTTATAAAATTTAAACTATTTTAAGATTTCAATCTATGTTGATTTCTAATTATAGCTTTTTTAAGCCATTACATGCATATATATGCTTGTTTACCTTTTTTGTTGATATATATATATATATATATATATATATATATATATATATATATATATATATATATATATATATATATATATATATATATATATATATAGTTACAAACTAGGCCTAATTTTACAGGTATTCAAAAAAAATTAGTTTTCATTTTATGAGGTAGTTAGGAGACCGCATGGTTGACCATCCATTTTTTGTTAGTTTTCAGGATCTATTTAATTATAAAATTAATTAAAAAAATTATAGAAAAATTTAAAAAAAAAAAAGGTTATAAACTAGATGGTCTTATCTAAAGTTTCACTAAACAGTTTTAAACAATATTAAACAATGCTCAAAAAATGAGTGGCTATATGGCTGACTATCTGCTCTATTTTCCTTTAAAAAATAGGAGTTCTTATTGAAATTTTAGATATTTTACCTAGTTATGATTAACTATTTTTATTAAATAAATAGTTTTTTGAAAACTAGACTCAAAATGCTACAATTCATATTCTCACACCATCCTCAAATTTTGAGTGTAGCCATCTCAAATTATCTATAGAAAATTAGATTTCTCAATTTTCAAGAAAAACATGTCCATGGGTAGGCCCCTTTTTGTCCCCCAACTTTGTGAACTTACCCACCCATAACCACCACCTTGTAAGCTATAAATATAATTTTTTGGTCATTGTACGGGGTTTTTGACAACATGGTAATTTTTAGCAAGATTGAAGGAAAGGGTCTATATGTACAACATCAAGAAGAATCAATCAGAAAGAATATATTAAGTTTGTGCTATACTTTTTTTGAATGGATGATGTGCATTAGTATGTTATTCTATTTTGATCCTTCTTCTTTCAATTTGATAAAATACTATTGTTAGATAGTCAAAGATGTAGAAATTTTAGTGTAGAAGTTCATTTTAATATACATTGAGAATTTTGTGATTGAAAAGCCTTGGTGAGGTTGAAAATAAATTTGATATTTATTTTCATAGGAAAATATAGGGGGGTTGTATGTATTTTTAAGGTATACAATATCCTTGGCATATGTATTTTATTTGTATGTTTAAGACATGTCTTTCCTACCTCATTTCAATGATAAAGATTATTACTGTTGAAGATTCTACCCTCCAAGATTATTAGAGTATATTTTTATGTTTAACTGAATAGAATTATCCCATTCTCCCTTCCACCCTTATTTTCTCCTTGTTTTCCTTTCCATCCTTTCCTTCATTTCTTATTTTTTTCACCTTCTCATACATCCTGGTTAAAAGTATGAATCTCCATAGAAAATATTTTTGTTGTAAATAGTTTTATTTTCTACATTGTCTTTGTTTCAAGGTAAATTTTAGTGGTCCATATAGAAATTAACTTAGGTTTTTTTTACGAATCTCTAAGTATGTGTTCTAAAAGTCTAGCGAAAGTTAATAGATGGTGTTTAGGTAACAAGGTGAATGGACAGGTAAATCATAATAGGACGTAGAAATCACATCAATGTATAATTATATAAAAAACCTACAGACACTTCCTTCATCCCTTTCTTGCTACTAAAATTTTCCATTATGAGTATATGGGTGGATGTTTGTTTACATATAATGGTGAATAAAGTCATATTGACTTTTGATAAAGTGGTGAACTATATTTACATGTATGAAATTTATTTTAAAAAGTAGGTGAGTCGACCTAGAAAAGTAACTTACACCTAGATAAATTAGGCGAATCGACTTTATTCACCACCCCCCTAAAATAACCAAATGCTAATTTTTAAAAACAAAACATTCATGAGTTAATGAAGAATAGCCACTAAAATTTACCCTGCTTTGTTTCCAATAAAGGTAATTATGCCTTCCAATAGGAGAGGGACTCAATCCCCACACTATTATTTGAAAACCCACAATTTGTGCCCCTAACGATTTTTCAACCAACAAACAACGAGCCTTTCTACGTCTGGATCTATCTTAGGTTGCTTTTGGGCATCAACCATCTTAATTTTGCTATGGCATTCATCTGAGTAGTCTGAAATAGAATTGATTGATAGACCTTCTTTTTGCATGTTTACAGGCATAGAAAGATCTATGCTTTGATACCAAATGATCTTTGTTATGAGGGGCTCGGACTAGGCATAGGGGGTAGGTGCATGTTAGAGATAACTCGTAGTTATAATAGTGAATGTATGTAAAAGTATTGAGATAAAACAATCAACACACATTCAATGGAGTAGAAGTATGATGCTTATAGAAATATAACTTCCATTCAATGAAAGTGATTAGAGAGAAAAACATTGTGATGTACAATTTTTGTATGACATAGTAGATATGTAGAGCATATTATCTACCACTACGACTGTGTATGGCATTGACCCTTGGTCGGATGCATATGTTACATATTTATACATGTAATAAAAGAAGTTATAATTGTTGTTGATTACAAAGAAGATATTTACTAGTCATTTCATCTTCTTTGGTGAGTGATGATTGAGCTTCTAGGTGTGGCACCTAACTACCAAATTAGATAACTGATAGGTCCCAAGTTGAGAAGTGCCACTTGGAAAATCATGCGTTTAAAGCAAGATGATACATGGATGCCTTGGAGCTAAGGCAAGTGTAAGCGTGAGAGTTTGTGAGCAAGTGCAAGTGTGGCACACAAAATTGCGAGCAAACTTGGTGTAGGGGAGTGTGCAAGACTCTAAATTTTGCAAGTTGGGCACATAGGTTTGTGAACAAATGCGTGGAAGGTGTGCGAGATTGAGGGCAAGCTCAGTGTAGAGGAGTGCGTGCGATTGTATCTCAAGTGCGAGTGTGTTGCAGGAAGGCAAAGAATAAGTGTACATGGCACAGGGGCTGGACATAGATCAAACACAATGCAAACTAATAGTTGAAGCTGATTACAATAGATACATATACAACATATATACTAATAATTAAAAAATATATATATGACAAATGTTTCGCAAACCTAAACCATAATTTAGCTTTAAATTTTTAGATGGTAATATTTCTTAGACATACTTCCCTATTATAAAATATATCAGGTAGAGGTCCCATACAAGGGGTTAAAATTGGAATTACTTTACTTGCAGTAGTCTTATGTATCAATTGAACTTTAATTTTTTTTAATAAATAATTATTTTAAAATAAAGAGCGACTATTATTTGGGAAGAAATCTTTCAAGAGTGAACATTTATAAGAACTATTTTTATTTTTTAATGTCAATTATAAACGTATATCCAATCAAATGTTTTTTAATTTATTTTATTAGACAATTTTTTAAACCAAATATTTTTGTTTTGGTTAGCCGCATATATTGAAAAATTATGAAATAATTAATAGAGAAAAATTATTCCTAAAATATCTAAGTCAAATTTACAAAAATATATAAAGAATATCCCTTCCACAAAATTATAAAATTAAAGACTCTTTTTATTTTTATTCTGATAATAAACCACAAAATGTGATAAAAATATTATTTTTTATTAAAACAGCAAAATTAAATTCTTTTTATCCTTATAATGATACTGGATCACGAAATATGATCCCAAACGTTGATTTTATACCCAAAAACATAATCATTCATATTAATAATGCCAGTTTTGCCGAGGTTGTTGGCCTCAATCATTCAATTGAGTGGCAGGTGGGAATGGTTTAATGGGACCAGGTTGGAAGCTTGATAGCTTTCCCCTTTGGAGGGGCTTCAATTTTTCCTTGAGCTTGATAATGGTGAAGAACAGTGCTCTATACACTACCACCATTCCTAATAAAAGGAAGAGATCCACCCATTTAGAATATCCCATTTCAACCTGCCAGGTATCCCTTAATATATCGTCTCCTTTTATTGGTGAAGCACCAGCTTGATTGTTTGTGAAGTTCAAACCAGAAAAGTCGTTTTTATAGAAAGCCTGTTATCATAAGAGCAATATAAGCTAAAAGCCAACCAGAGCTTTGTTTGTAAAGTACCAAAACATAAATCTAAGCAATTATTACCTGGTTTGCATACTTGTGAAAGGCTATGTAGTACATCGGATATCTCCAAAATGGTTTAGGCAGGTCATTGGGTAGGCGGAAAAATCCACCATTCAACATCATAACTCCCTGAAATAGAAATAATTCAGAATATCAATATTGATGTAATTATGTGCCAAAAAAATGTCTGTAGAAGATTTCTGAGATTTGGTTTTTATTACACTGGGTGATTTATTATCAAGATACAAATAATAAAATGTTAGCATAATTTTTTCATATAAAAGCATGCCATCACCAATGCCTTACAGCAACAAAAATATAGATTTTGTGCCTTTGCAGCTCATGATAATATAAAAGAGCCTTTATTAAAGAATACATGTGTATTGTTTAGATGCATGTATTCTACCTGATGATGGATCAGGATATGTGATTTTAAATGTTGATTTAAAAAATATTCACATAATTTTCATATAAATTTTTTTTTACAACAATAAAATTATATCATATAAGAAATTTGATGCTTCCACAGTCTATCAGATTGAGAAGATTTTTTGGATTGAAATAGTGTGTTTTATTTTGATCCGATGTATTTTGAATCACTATCTGATGATATATCACAGAAGGTGATACGAAACATGTTGGATCAAAATAAGTTGAACAGTCTCAACCCAAAAAATCAACTTCTCAAAATATATCATAGTTTACAAAAGCTGAGTCTCTTTGAAAACTATAGATTTAGTATAGAAATTATTACCTAGATGCCTGCTCCTGTAATTATGCCCAACAAGAAGTCTGGAACAATGCTTGCCACCATCATCATCAGACTCTCCACAAGCGTCATGCATGCAAAAAGAACGAGAACAAAGAAGATGAAACGATCAAAGCCGCCATGTAAATTTACTAAAAAGTAGGCTATGGCTCCTGGAAGTGCAGAGATCAGCATCAAATATGGAATTGAGGAAACCGTATTTGCTATCACGAAAGCCATTACGCCGTAATGACCATTCAATCTCTCTCGCCTGAAAACCTGTTTTTAAACAAACAATCCATTAATTTATTTTTTCTTCACTTTGAATCTCAAGGGCTATGTTGAATTACATAGCTTTGAATTTTCGCCAGTGGTTCTACTAGTTTGTTTATGATCTTACCATTAAAAATTTCACTCAGGCCCTACACAAGGAATCTAGTATTTGTTGTTGATTAGATGTGCCAACTGCTTTGTTGTAATGGGTTCTTAATCGGTTTTAGATGTTTTTTTCTAAAGATATTTTTGGTGATCCGTCATCATCATTATTGTCATTGCTGTTGTCGTCATCATCATTATCATTATTAAAGAGAATGTTAAATATATAAGTTATTTAAGTGTTGATTGATCATTGCCTCAACATATCAACAGGACAATATCTTTCCTTTATCTTTATAATTTTATTTCCTGATCTTGCTTTATGAAAAATTAAAAAATACTCCTCTTAATAACTAAAAAATATGATCGGCATATACTTTCACTTTACCCAGGATTTACCTTCTACACTCCACTCCACTTAATGAAGGACTCTCAAACCCTCTCAGGGTTTCAACATCAATCACAAGTATCCAGAATCTCTTGATTTATTGTTTACCTCTTAACAGGAGCCTCAAACAAGTAATTTCTCTAGTGTTAAATCAACACTACATGTTCTGGGTGAACAAATATTATTTAAGTAGAAGGGAAGAAGAAAAATGGCTGACCCTCATATCTTCAACAAAAGATGGGAAGCCTCCTATTGCCATGAATGTGAGAAAAGCAGCGACAAACATAAGCATTGAACCTCTTGCCTGCACCACATGACCATCAAATCTAAATTTTCAGAACATTTAAAACACAAATTAATGGCAAAGGTATGGTTAATGATTTCAAAATGTTAAATCTGTGTTGTTCATACTTGTATTGCACCATATCCTTGTCCAACGTTGAAATAGATTGTACCCACACAAAGACACAGAGCAATATAAATTGCAACACGCAGCCATTAATATCCTAAATCTCTATACATGTTCACGAATGATCTCTTAGTGAGGACATAAGTCTGCATCTTGAAGCTTGCCTGGCTTCCTTTCCTTTCCAATGCTGTACCTTCCTGTACCAAAAGCAAGTTAATTAGGTTTTTGAGTTATTTCCCTATTTATTTCGAAAACATATATATTTATTGAACAAAATGGTATCCAAATATATTATTTGAAAAGTAGTCTAATTGTTTTATCATGCCTGCCTCTGGTCTTATACCTCAAAACTGCTTAGATATTTATAAACAAGAACTTACCCTTTCGGATATCTCATTTATTTTGCTTACAACAGCTTTAGCAATGCTGGATGAATGATATGATGTAACTAGTTTATCTATCACTTGAGAAGTTGTAATGCATCCTTGAGAATCTCCTTCTTCCATATCCTGCAAGTTAAGCTTTGGTTTAATATAATTCAAATATCATTTTGTAAATAGGATAGCAAAACTAAAACAGTATAATTGTTGAGTATAAGTCGTATTGAAATGGATGACCTCTTAAGAAACACGGGTGCTTCATCTTATATAAGCATCACTTAGATGTTATGAGTGCAAAGTAAACCGTATAGGTCATAAAGATTTATTATACATATTAAAAATCATGTAATTGATTCCTGATAAATTATCTTACCTAATAAGTAGCACATCTGCTCCACCTTATACAAGCATCACTTAAATGCTATGAATGCAAAATACGCCGTATGGGCCATGAAGATTCATTATACATATTACAAATCATGCAATTGATTTCAGCTAAATTATCTTATATAATAACTTGTTTTTTTTATAAACAATTATTGTAAAACAATTTCTGGGTATAACTGTTTATTTGTTTTTATTTAGGACTTTTCAAGTCTTATAGTGATGCATTGTTGAAACACTACATAAATAAAGCATTTAATCATCCAATTGATTTTTTACAAATAAATTTAGTTTGGTTTCAATATAATTCAAGTATTGTTTTGTAAATGAAAATGAAGGTAGCAACTAATAATTTATGTTTAGTTCTAATGATTGTTGAGTCTCAATAATATTACTGGAAGGGTGATATCATAAAAAGTGTGGATAATTCATACGAAACATCACCTGAATGGAATGAATGTAAAATGGATCATAAGAATCATAAAAATTGATTTTGTATTGCCAGTCATTGATTGACAATAAATAATGTTACATGAAAATACACTTTGTTAGTAGTACATAAACACCAATTGCATATAAACCATTTGATTGAAGGTATTTGTACTCACTCGTTCAAAGTCAGAATTGATGGTCCTGAGATAATGATCACAAGGGTTTCTTAAGGATGGACAAGGAAAACCATTCACTGCAAAAAACTGATTTTCGGCCAAACAAAAAGTTATTTTTACAATTAAGAGAGAGAAAAATAAATAAAATATTTTATAACTGAAAATGTTATATTTTATAACTGAAAATGTTTAAGTACCTTACTTGTTTGAGAAGCTTCACCAAAATAAACAGTTCTTCCTCCAGCGAGAAGATACAAGCTATCAAATAACTCAAACACTTCACCGCTTGGTTGATGTATGGAGGCTATTACGGTTCTTCCATCGTCTCTTGCCAGGGTTGCTATCCTTTTCATCACATGATAAGCCGCAGCACTGGTGGTGTACATTCTCCATCAAAAGTTTTTTTTTTCAAAAAACAATGAAAACAAATATTGTTAACAAATGTGGGGATTTTAACATAAACAAATGTTAGTATTGGAAGGTAAAGGGTTTGTGTCAATTTGTGATTCATTTAGTTAGAATAAGGTATATGAATATAAATAAATTATCATATTAAGTAATGTTTGTAACTCAAAAGAAAGGATGGTATTATGATAAGATGAAGTAATTAAATAAAAGGGATTGAATAGATAGATTTGCTTCACAAACTGGTACGTAAAACATTTGAAAAGATTTAAATGAGAAATTGAGATCTTATTAATATGACATTAATCCAATGATCACCTACAGTGAACGACATTACCTCCAAGAGAAAATATCTATACATAAAAAAACATCACTTATTAATTTTGGCTAAACTATCATCACCTAATAACAGTTGGCTAAACTATCATCACCTAATAACAGTTGAAATAAAGAGATGAAAAAATATGAATTGGAGAGAGGATTTATGCTTTCTCTACAAACAAAAAGAAGTAAAAAAAAAAGTCATGTAATATTGCAATGCTCAATGTACAAAAGATTGAGATCGCAGAAGCACAGTTTATTATAACATGAAGATTTGAATAATTTTCACAGTTTGTTGAATCTGCAGTAACAACCTTGAGCTGAAAATAAGCTTAACAAGAACAAATATATAACTTATGCTGACCTTACCTTATAAGCACCCAAAGGTGTTGTTGCTATTAAAATATATCATGCAGAAGCTGCTTACTAATTTATACCTGTCCAGACCGCTGGTAGGTTCATCCAAGAATAGCAGATTTGGTCTTGTGAGGATCTCAATGGCAATGCTCACTCTCCTCTTCTGTCCCCCACTTAATCCTTTCATCCTCCATCCACCTATCCTTGTATTGACTGAATCATCAAGACCCATTTGTTTTATGGTAATCTTAGCTCTTTCTATCTTCTTTGCAGTAGGCATGCTATCTGGCAACTGTAATTGAGCTGAGTAAAAAACTGCCTCCCCCACCGTCAATGTTGCCATCAATATGTCATCTTGAGTCACATAAGCCTGCACTCACGTAAATTTACAATTTACCACATCATTATTGAATAAAACTAACTTCTCTGACATTGTTTAATTTTGTAGTGACATTTTTGAACTTTATGTTGGATCCAGACATTTTTAAATTGGTAGTGGAGAAGAGCTTGATAGCTTCTTTTAAATCCTTTCACAATATTTTTCATGTTAAGGTGAACTTTTTTTTTTTTTTTTTGGAAATATGCCATATATTTCTATTAAAAAGGTAGGTAGTACGAGAACACACCCCAAAAAAAGAGATTACAAAAAATAAACGAAGTTTAACAATCTAAATAACATCATATATACACCAAAATATTATGTTGCAGTGGAACATGTAACTGGCTTGCTAATTGAACTGCTGTTCCTTTAACAGGATCAACTCCTAAATGCAAAACAGTAAATCATGGATCTTTGTTAATACTGCTTGTCATTATCTGCCTTTTCTTTTATTAATAAATTAAAACTTTCAGATAAAGAGTTGGCCCTCAAATCGAATTTTGAAATTCTGTATCCCGGTCAGCAGATTGTTGTCGTGGATTTGGATAAAAGGATTGTGACAGAATGTTAAGAAGAAGGGTAAAAAAAGTAGGTTGAATAATCTTACAAAAATTTTCCCTTCAAATTGATGAATGAGGGGGTGGCTGTTGTATAATTGGCTCTGGGTTTATGTTTAGTTTGGTTTTAGTTTCAACTAGTTTTAACTGATCTTATTTGCTTTATTCTGGCTCTGTTCTGGGAAAGGGACCAATCCTGATTTATCTATCAAATAAATTATTATATATTAGAAGATTTTTTTTGAAAAAAATGTACTGATCTTAACAACCATTAATGTTCTGGATCAAAGTGTGCAACGATTTTATTATTTGTTAATGTTAATATATTTTATTTCCAATATATAAAAAACTTTTAATAAAAGCTCAATATATTTTACAGTCTATATTTGAAAAACAAAATAGTGTTTCATACAAATTCACTATATTTATTTTGAGTAAAAGAAGTGTACACACCGATGTACCATAAGAAAGAGCTTGCTTTCGACCATTTACCAAGATGTCTCCAGCTTGTCTGGTTGCACCTCCCAATCTACCTAGGCTCAAAAATGACATAAATTTTATGTTAATTGTTTTTCAGGCAGCTTTGAGTTATCAAGGGAAAGGAAACATAATTTATGTTGGTTTTTACGGATTTTTGATAAATTATATATAAAATTTTTTATTCATATATTTTAGAGTGTAATCTGAAATGTATCGATCAAAAATTTTACACACAACTTATCTAAAAACTTTCTTTACTCCTCTATAAACTATGAAAATATAACTTATCTAAAAACTTTTTTTACTCCTCTATAAACTATAAAAATATAAAATCTCTATATTTCCTTTTTAAAAACAATTAACTTCACATATTATTCATAGAGTTTAGTGAATTGAAACACATTGGTATCCATATAAAATGCTTAAAAAACGAAAACTCGTATAAAGTAATGGAAAACATTTAACATAGTACCTGCAAGAGCGTCTAGAAGGGTGGTCTTTCCAGATCCAGAAGGTCCCATGATGGCAACCATTTTTCCGGGTTGGGCATTGCCTGTGAGCCCTTGTACAAGTATTTTACTTCCTCCTTTTGGATCTGGCACTGTTACCCACACATCTTTCCACGTTAACCAAACACCAAAGTTATAATCATAGGCAGAATTGGTCATTTTGGTACTGCTTGCAGCAAGTTCCACAATCCCTATATTTGTAGGGTGATCTATTTCACTGGCTTCAATGTTTGAAATGTCACTTATGTAGGCAGATCCTCTCTGATTAGGAATAAATTCTGTGAATCCCAAAGGAGCCAACATCTTGTTGGAGAAATATTCTGCAGAATGTGAAGAATTTTCTTGGTTAGAGTCTTTGACAATCAAACCATCCTTGCTAGTTTGTTGTTCTTGGTATTTCTTTGGGCTGAATTTCCATCGGGGAATCTCTGCATCCATTGTAACATGTATAAGAGATTTCTAAGAATCTAGTGAAGGATATTGGACTTGGAAATTTCTAGAGTAGCTGTGCACTTGCACTGAACAGCCCTGTTATAAAATCAGAAATTTTCTTTTTATATGTAACAACGTATTTACCGTTGTTGACTTTAATCAACATGATTAAATTTAATCATTTTTTTTTCCTAAATCTAGTTGTACTTGTATTTCCTATCTTAATCCACTTACAACTGGAGAACTCCTTAATCAGCATGTTCTTGGGCTCACGACCAAACATATATATTTTTTCAAAAAAGAATGGGCAATTAGAAAATGGAAACCTATGAGCCAGGTAGAGATCTCCGTTGCCTGGAGGTTTCTTTTTAATTTCTTTCTATAGTAAAGTAGCAGATTATACTACTACTCTATTAGGAGATCTGTTGTTCCTTGAGAAATCCAATCTGGGATTGAAAAAATGGGAATTAGAGTTTAATTTGGCTTTAGAACTATTCAATAAAATCCTAATTTGGGTTAGACTCTCAGGCCTTCCCTTGGCGTTTTGGGAAATAGAACTTTTGACAGGAATTATGAAAGTTATTGGGCAGATCTTAACTTTTGCTCTAGTAACTAAAAATAGAAGGAGACTGATATATGCTAGGTTCTATGTGAACATCCCTATTAACAAGGAGCTTCCGTCAATAATTAAGTTCTCTTTCAAATACAGGGTATGGACACAACTAATTGAATATGAAATAAAATTTATATTTGTGCTGATTCTAAGAAGATGGCCACGAAACCAATCCCTGCCCATTAAAAATTAAAAAAAAAATGGGTTTGGAAAAGGAAAGAAGATTTGCAATCCTAGGATGAAGGGGAAGAAAGAAATCAAGGACAAAAAGAAGAGGAGGAACCAGCGAAAGAGCAACAAGAATATTTAAAGGCCATAATATCGAATGGTAAAGAAAATCAAGAAGAAATTGTGGGCTTAGTTGAAGGTGGGATTTGTAGTTTGAATGCTTTGAACTTAAGACATCACGAGGAAAACAAAAGTAGTTGTGAGGCTACAATGATGGGAGAGGACAAAGATTCAAAAAGAACTTGAGGATGGAGAGTTTGGAAACATGGAAAACTAGGATCAAGGTCATCATGAGGAGAACGAAGGTATCTTAGAGGATACAATGATGGAGGAGGAGGGAGATGCTATAGATTTTGAAGAATTAGAGATCGGAGACATGGAAGACCAAGATCAAGCTCTGCAGCACAGAGGAGAGGAAAAGTATGATTCTCTAGTTCTATATGACTAAAGCTTCGACTTCTAAGATAGATGTGAGGAATCTGAGGGTTCATGCCTTTTAGGATGGATCTAAGTATAAGGAGTTGCTAGCAAGATGCTACCATGCTTAGACACAGAGCTTACCCATGAGGGTGGAGAGGACATTGGGGATTCAAATTTGGTGTCAAACAAAAAACCAAATCCAAAAGAACGGTTCAACCAAGTGTTAGAGTAACACATAGTATACAATTAAAGGAGATTGCTAAATTCAGACCTAGATACTTAGATAAATTTTACCATTGAGCGTTTATATGTTAGTCAAAAGTGAGTTGATGTTTTGTTGACTTTTTGTTTGTTTTACGATTTTATGGTTTATTGGCCCAATCTTTAGTTGTGTATGTTGTTATGCTGAACTCGTTCTATCTTTCTAATTCTATACAAGGTTTTAGAACCTTTCAAAACCCTCAATTCACTACAATAAAAAAACACATTGTTTAGATTTAGAGGACTATAAATATACCATCTAATTTTTAAATTATTTATAATTAAAAATTTTGATTATATTGTATCATAAAAATTATAAAATATAAAAATGGTTAAATTGCACTTCAATTGTTATGAATGATGGCAAGTTATAATTATTATTTTATTTTCAAGATATAAATTATAAAAAATATGTATATAATAAATATAAATAGAATAAAGTGATTATTTATATTAGAAATAGAAATACAATCTACAACTTTTTAAAATTAAAATATTTATTTTTCAAAAAAAAATATAAAATATACAATTAAAAATAAATTAAATAAATAATAATTTATAAAAAAAACTTTGAAATATTTAATTGGATTATATATATAAAGACCAATAAACTATAACAGAGCTCATTATATAAATTTGAATTACAATAATGTTTAATAGATATGAGAGTAATTGCTATAAAAATCATTGAAGGAGATTAAACTTTATATTATTTATTATTTATTGTAACTACTTCAATTACAATAGTGTTTAATAGATATAAGAGTAATTGCTATAAAAATCATTGAAGGAGAATAAACTTTATAATATTTATTATTTCTTATTTATTGTAACTACTTCAATTATTTTAAATATTATTTATCGAAGGGATATTTAATAATTGAAGTAGTTACAATAATAAGTATAAAAGCCACTCTCATTTAATAATGTTGTAAGATTTGACTTTCTTCTAGTAAAGTAGCTTTAGAGAATTATAATAATACCGAGTTTTAATTTTCTTGTCATAGAATGGGCTTACATTTTGATTTGTCTCATCTTGTTGGATATGGAATTTAGTAGATATATGTTGATTTTTTTCTATAATAATACTTACAGGGTAAACTTGTTCGTGAAATCAATATATATCTACTAAAAATATCTAAATAATACCGAGTTTTAATTTTCTTGTCATAGAATGGGCTTACATTTTGATTTGTCTCATCTTGTTGGATTTGGAATTTAGTAGATATATGTTGATTTTTTTTCTATAATAACACCTACAAGATAAACTTGTTTGTGAAATCAATATATATCTACTAAAAATATCTACTCTTAAAGTCAACATATATGTTCTATTCTTAAAGTCAACATATATGTACTATCAATATAATAGATATATATTGATTTTTTTATAATAATACCTAGAGAATAAAAATATCTTACTCCTAAAGTCAACATTTATGTGCTATTATTAATGACTCTAAAGAATTTTAATGATACCAAGTTTCATTTTTATTAAAAGACGTACATTACCTGTTATAAATTGTTGTTGGATGTTGTTTTACAGTGTTCTTCGGACTGGTTTTTTTTTTTCTTGTAAATTGCATTCTCTCAATTAAAAAAATATGGCGCGTGTTTTTTTTGGTTTCCTACCGAATATCTCATACTATTAATTTATTTATTTATTTTTATTTTTATTTTTATTTTTTTTCGGGTAAAAGGACCAGATCCGTGGGTCAAGGCATGGGATGCGGCGCCTGCCATGTCGTCACATCTAGAGGATGTTATTTTCTTGAATTTAGAGCTGGGGGGATTTGTTTTTGTTTGATAACGCCTGGGTTTTAGAGACGGTCGGTGAGGAGGGGAACGCAGAGCATAAATGGGCATGTTATAGTCGTTTACTAGTGTTGAATCGTCTGCCATTAATGGCAAACTTGGAACAACCTGACAGTTCTACGAAGGAATCCATCGCTAAATTTAACCTCCTTGTTAGGGCTTGCAATGGAAACGGAAGTATTGCGGACAAATGTGGATGGCTTCGTTCGCAAATTGTGGGAAACGATGTTGAAATTCAGACCTCATTTGGCAGACGGCGTTTAACCTATGTAGACCACACAGCTTCAGGAAGATGTCTCTATGTTATTGAGAATTACATAGTGGAAAATGTTCTTCCCTATTATGGTATGTTTCTCATCCTATTTAGAATCATTTTTAATAATTTATTTTCATGAATATTTATTGAGAATGAATCACAGATGGTGATTCCAAAGCGTCGATGAAAAACATACAGACAATTTTATTCGAAATCAAATGAAAAGTCGAATTTATTTTCAAATAACATAACAAAACCAGAAATCTCCATCATTGTTTATGATTGTTGCAGGGAATACTCACACAAATGACAGTTATGTTGGACACCACACTAGCAAAATGATGCACGAAGCAGGGAAATATATAAAGCAGTGTATGGGAGGCAGTGTGGAGGATGTTCTTCTATTCTGTGGCTCCGGCACAACCGCTGCCATCAAACGACTCCAAGAAATTATGGGAATTGCAGTTCCTGCCTCCATGAGATCGCAACTTCTGGATTCGTTGGCACCTAACGAAAAATGGGTTGTGTTCGTAGGACCTTACGAGCATCATTCTAATTTGCTTTCATGGCGCCAAAGCCTTGCTCAAGTAATTTTTAACCTTTTTTATTTTTATTTTTTAAATTGTGAATCTAAATTACATATTTAATAATAATAATTTTCAAAAATTATAAAATAGTAAATATAAAAAATAAGAATTAACATTATAAAAATCCAAGATTTTGTGAGTAAAATGTTTGATTAAACATGTTTAGAATCATTATTTATAATTCTTTATTATAATGTACAAACACTTTGGTCACAATTAATGGTGATTCAAAATATGTATCAAACAATTTATTCACAATTATTATCCAGAATATCTTTTATTTATTTTTATGGAGTCAGAAAACATCAAAACAAATCATTTTCTTTTTATATTTTTTGAAGATATTTTAAGCATTTCATTAATATTTCTTCAATCTTAAAATGAAAAATAATATTTACACATTATCTATTATTTTGTTATAAAAATATTCATTAACTCATTGATTTATATTCAATTAAAATAACTAATCCATGACATATAAGATTCATAAAAATATTAGTATTTATAAATATTAAATTAATTTTATCAATGTATTTTAAAAATATAATGTATTATTGTTAAGCCTTTCTCTTAATTTTTTTCATAATCATTATGAAAAATAAAATAATTTGAATAATAAATTATAAAAATTCAAAACATTTTTCTTAAAATAATATAAAATTTTATTATTTTTATATTAAAAAAAATATTGGGTCGGGGGGTGTAGTCGATTAGTTGGGTACTTTCGTTGCGGCTCTGCCCATCAGTGTTCAAGTCCCCCACCAACCCCGTGGTACAGGTATTAGTCGTGTCTAGCCAACGGCACCGGTCACGTTAAATAGTTTACCCGGCTTTCAATAAAGTGAAAAAAATATTAAAAAAAATATTCTTAAATTTAAAATAGTTGTATTATTATAATTTATAATATTTCTATTATTATAAAATTATGTTAAATTTTATTAATTGATAAAAGATTAAATTATAAATTAATTTTTAAAAAAATTAATAAATATAAAATTTCATATATTTATTTTAAATATAAATTTAATATATATATTAAATATTCAAAAATAACTCTAACAATAATAAAATAGCTTATATACATAAACATTATTCAAATGTTCTATTCAAGTATGCAACATAACCTCTATTATAGATAGCTTTGTCTCAAACCTTCAAAACCAAATAGTAGCTCTTCCTTCCATCTTTTTTTTCAATTATTGCCTCTTTTTATACTTAAATATTTTCATATATATAATTGTTATATATATTATAAAAAAATTGAGAAAGATGTTATTTGATGAGTTATATGAAACTATTGACTATTCGTTAATTAAAAATAATAATTTTGTTAATTTGATTTAAGGGTTAATAAGATATTAATAAGAATTTAAATGTATTAATTGTTTTTAATTAAAAACAATAATTTTATTAAATTAATTTAAAGATTAATAAGATATTAATAAAAATTTAAATGTTGGTATTTTTTATTTTTATTTTTAAAATTGAATTAGAATAAGACTCAACAAATATATTACTTAAAATATCATTTATATAAATATGTAACATAATAAAAATTCAAATTCAAATATTTTTTAAATCATTTATTCATGGAAAAAATTATAAACTTCAAATTTACTTTTTTTCTTCTTATACATCCTCGTCTCAAATTATTATTAGTTCTTTTCTATAAAAAAATATCCTATATTACTTATGATTCCTTATCTTCTTTAATATCTATATCATATACTTTTTATTATCATGGTGGGATATTCATCCCATACAACATTTGACACTTATCTCTACCATGATGAAGTGAGTAAATTTGTCTCTACCATTATGGAATACATTTGAGATGTGTTTATCAATATATATTTTTTAATTTCTTTATCATTTATATTTAATTTTTTTTAATATTTTATATACCTTCTCCTTCATCACATAGTAATATTAACTTCTCATCCGTCTAGTCCTATTACCATTATATCTTATAATGGGTACTTTGAAAATAAAATAAGATTGGAATAGTGTCAAGGTGATAGCCTTTTGTATGGAGGATCCTTGCCTCTACAATCAAACCCATTTAATTTATAGAGCCTACTTAAATAATTATATATTAAAATATTTTTTTAAATATTTATCATATATATAAAAGATATATTATTTTTCAATTTTATTGTCCATAGTTTACCATATGAATATCTAACTTAAATTAAATGATAATAAATTGTATTATATATATATTTGTATCTTTCAACTCCATTGTCCATAGTTTATCATATAAATATCTAACCTAAAATAAATTATAAGAGATTTTATTAAAAGGAAAAATTTCTTTGAAACATACTTATTTGTGAAAATGCACATAAGAGATTAAAGTACATTTTATATTATATTTAAGAAGAAAAAAATATATATAAATTATAAATTATAAACTATTAAATATCTGTAATAGTTGTAATGTTGATAAATTGTTCTGTGTAGGTTGTAGAAATACAGGCCAACAAAGATGGTTTGATTAATATGACAATGTTGATGTGTGCATTGGAGGATCCTAAATATAGAGAACGTTCAAAAATTGGATCATTTTCTGCTTGCAGTAATGTCACAGGAATTATCACTGATACTCGAGCAGTTGCAAGGCTTTTACATGAACATGAAGCATTTGCATGTTTTGATTTTGCTTCCAGGTATTACATGTGTTTATATTCAAACACCTTTGATAAATAAACTCATCCCATCTAAATTAGAGAACAATTTATCTTTTATATAAGTTAAGGTAATAGAGATATAAACACTCAAATCCTTATTGTGTGCAATGTAATATAGTGGACCATACACTGAAATAGACATGCGGTCTGGTGAGATGGAAGGGTAGACGCAGTTTTTGTGAGCCCTCACAAATTTATTGGAGGTCCTGGAACACCTGGCATTCTTCTAATGAGTAAAAATCTTTACATTCTTGATGATAAACCTCCTTCAACTTGCGGCGGTGGTACTGTTACTTATGTCAATGGTTTCAACGAAAAGGTATTAAATGATTTTTCGCGTCATACATAACTTTTCAAATCTAATACCAAATTATTATAGAGTAGAATTATATTTTTTCATAAGAGACCTTATAATCTCTATAGTCATTGGAAGTGGTTTCAATGAAAAGGTATTAGATTAATTATCGCTTCATACATGATTTTTTATAAATATATAGTTTTATAGGAAACCTTTTAATATCTATAGTCGTTGATTTTTTTTTTTTTTTAATAATTTATTTTTAAGATTTTAATAGTTTTATTATCGTTCTTAATTTATAAGATTTTTTTTAACATTAATATCTTTAATTTTTTATAAATATTTGTATAAAATGATTAATAAGAATACTTATGTAGTATTTACCATGTTTCAAAGGTGACCCATCCTTCTATAACAAATTGAACTATTATTTATAAGTCTCCCTCTAAAGTATGATACATTGAACTATTATTTACAACTTTCCCTAGAAATTATACTTAGGTTATACTTATGTAGTATTTACCATGTTTCAAAGGTGACCCATCCTTCTATAACAAATTGAACTATTATTTATAAGTCTCCCTCTAAAGTATGATACATTGAACTATTATTTACAACTTTCCCTAGAAATTATACTTAGGTTATCCCTACAAATCATATATATATTATAATTTTCATTTTTAAATAGATATAATGAGGTCCATCACCCCAAATACAAGAGAATTTGATATTAACAAATGTCAAAAACCTTACAAAAACATTGAAAAATAAAAAAATATAGAATTAATTGATAAATTACTATGACTGAATGGTCCCCAAACAAGTGTGCAATTGACTAAAGATTAATACTTAAAGCAATGAACTTCCAAAAAGCCTATTCCAAACCAAATAGCCTTCCTCAATCCACTGCATGGCAGAGATGATTTATCATAGCCCCCTTAGGAAGAAAAAATGAATAGGCTTATAATGTCAACAAATTTAAATAAGTCTTGGTTCAAAGTCATATTTTTGGTATAGTTTAATACCTTTAGTGACCAACAATTTTAAAACAACTCAATGTAACCAAAGAGTCTTTAAAGAAGTAACATAGTCCATGTCAAGTTTAATAGTAGCAACAACCTCCTCAAAAGTTTAAAATTATCTTTCGAATGGAAAAATTAAAATAAATCATTCACAACATGACCATATAAAAAACAACATAATTCATGTCAAGTTTAATAATAAAACCATCTTCTAAAAAGATGAAAATTATCTCTCAATTTTTCAAAAAAAAAAAAAAGACAAAAAATTCACAACAAGACTATTAAAGAGAAAATCGAAACTACCCTCCCTAATTTTAAACAAGAAATCATTCCGAATTCCTATAAAAAATCTTCAACAATATCTTCTTTTTACTTCTATCACTTTCATCAAAAATAACTTTCTCACCTTTTAAAAAACCAATCACCTATTCCAATATGATTTTGATGAAATTAAGTTTAAGAGCCCACCAAATAGCCTTAAAATACAAGTTAACTAGATTAGAAAAAGGATAATTATTACAAAGCAATTTCCACTTGATGAAGACATGCCTATCCTTCCCCCAAAGTTTTTTTCTTCATTAAAAGTACTTTAGTCCTATTGACCTTTTGAAATAAACCTCCCATTTTTTTAATAAAAACATACTCCGAAAGAAAAGTACTACAAAAGTTCAGTCATTTCTTTCACTCAAACTCGAATTTTACTCCCCTGATCACCTCCACTCAAAATATATGGTATCAAGTTAGTTTTTATTTATTTAAAAATTAAATAAATATATAATTTTCTATTTATATTTAAGATATTTAAAATATTCAAGTGTTGAATTATATATATATATATTACAATGTTTATGTATTTAAATTATATACGTATTATTTATTACAATATTTTTGTATTTGAGAATACATGTTACAATGTATCATCTTAAAAATTAAATTAAAAAAAAAAAAGAAATTGGTATTAGAAATATTGCAATTTCTAAATAGACGTATTTATGGAATCTCTAAAATCTAATGACATTAACTTTAACTGTTTGATAAATGATACTTTTTAAAAATATTTATTGTTAGGTGATCGAAAATTTAAAAATTAAGTGAAAAGGTTGTAGTCGGGTTTAGTGATTTCATATAATATCTTTAAACATATCAAAAATAAAATTAAAAAATCACAAATAATGTTTTGAAACAGGCAGAATTTGTATTGGAAAGGCTTTGATGTTTTGAACAATTTCTGTTAAGTGTAGGACACGCTCTATTACGAGGACATAGAGGAACGAGAGGATGCAGGCACCCCGGCTATAATTCAGAAATGCAAAGCAGCCCTCGCGTTTTGGGTCAAGGAGTTTATGGGATCCAATCTCATAGAGTCTCGAGAGGATTTCTTCATTCAAACAGCAATGAGCCGCTTTTTATCCAATCCAAACATTCATATCTTGGGAAATACCACTGTAAAACGACAGCCCGTGTTGTCGTTTCTTTTGTACAGTCGAAAGGTGGACATGAATCAACAACGAGGTGAGGCGAGCAGAGGTTTGTATACCTGGAAAGAGAGAACAACCGTAAGAGGGAAACCTTTGCAGGGTCGTTTCGTGGCAAAGTTATTGAACGATTTGTTTGGAATTCAAGCCAGAGGAGGATGTGCGTGTGCAGGTCCCTATGGCCATTTTCTTCTCCAGGTGGACGAGGCACACTCACTTGCCTTGCGTTCCGCAATAAAGAAGGTACTGCTCTCACCATTTAAGACACATTTTGTTCAAGATTATAATGGTATATAAAAGTGGTTATTGTTTTGTTTTTTTTGAAAAGTGTATTTTTATCTATATAAAAATATATAGTATAATGTTAGTTATATTTCAAAGTTAAGTTGTATTTTGTTAGATAAGTTAAGAATCCAAAAAAAACAGTTAAATTATAGATAGTCAAATTCTGTTTGGAAAAAAATAAAGTTCAGATTTTATTAAAAAATTGATTGTGAAAAAAATCAAATTTTGAATTGATTTAAAATATATTTTAAAAAAAAGTTGTGAAATAATTTTATATAAAATCTTACATATCATAATACAATTAATTATTATTATTATCTAAAAAATGGATAAATAAGACCATGATAACTATATTTAAGATAGTATATAGATATCTTAAATATATCTATCTAAAATATGTTGAGAGATATTGTTATCTTGATTTTTTCACATATTACATTTATTAATGACTTCATTATTTTATTTTCTATTTAGTTATATTAATGTGTTGGACTCTAAAGAAAAATGAATAAAAAAAGAAGATGTGATTTTTCAACTAGCTAAAAAGGAGTTATAAACAAAAAAATATATTTTTTAAATGAGTCAAATAGATGTAACTTAAAAGTTGAAATTAATATTTGATGATCAAATAAACGTTGATTTAACATTTGATGATCAAATAAACATAAAAAAATGAACAAGTCACTACATTATCCTCCTTCCACCTACTATTATTATTGTAGAATGCATATCAATATAATGACTAATTTTAACTATTAGACTACATTCTCTTATAAATCTATTTCCTTAAAATATTTTAAAACGAATTAAAATAATATTTTAACGATATTACATGAAATGATTGAATAAAAAATTAACATAATATTTATTTAAATTTTACTTTTTATAATTTTCTTATATATATAATTATTATTTTCATAATTAATTGTGGATTAATATGTTTTGTGAAAATCCCTTCATTGAAATTTTTGATTAATTATTGGTAGGTTATAACCAATGGAGTATTGAGAACAATGTATCCAAAAGTCCTTAATATCTTAATAGATATTTAATGTCATTAAATTAAAAATATATATTATATATATTTTTAGATTTTTTTTGGTGTTATTTTTTAATGGTGTTTAGAGTTTACATTTGTATGAATTTACTGTTTATAAATATTTGTGAGCAAAATAATTTTATCAATAAATTAATTAGTTTTTATTTAAAAAAATGATTATTAAATTTCCAAAACAATAAATAAATTAAATATAATTTATGATTTAAAATTTTAATAATAATTCATTAGGGAATTGTGCCTGGCAGGGGTATAACGGTGTGAAGCCAGGATGGACAAGACTTAGCTTTGCCTATTACATGTCTGATGATGAATTTCAGTTTATAATCTCTGCAATTGAATTCCTCGCTGAATATGGTCAGAGATTTCTTGCATTATACAATTTCAACTGGAAAACGGGGGATTGGAGCATCGACCAAAGAGCCGTGGCCAAAATTCAAAGCAACGAGGGATTCGCTATCTTCAACACAAAACTTGACCCCAAATTATTTAAGGTTGAAGTTGTCAAGCAAAATTATGAAATTTACCTGGCGGAAGCCAAACATATTGCTAATTTATTGCCTAAATTCCCTAAAGAAAGGCGCATGCCTGAAGACTTAGATATGGAACTCTTGTTATCCTTAGTGTAATAATACTTTTCCCCTATTTACTATGAGATATGGCACTCTAATATTATATTTTTGGACCATATGTAGACTAGCTCACAAAGCTCAAGATAAAAGCAGAAGAATGTATGAGTTCGTTTTAAAATAATGATTTTTTTTTGAGTTATATATAGGAATTGGTAATGTTCTTTCATTTTTTTATTGTTGAACAAGGGTTTCAAATTTATAAAACTTTTTTAAAACAATGATTCGTCGTGGATTTAATATGTACAACCCAAAACTTCAATTTATATTTGTCAACTTTTTTTTGTTTGGGTGTAATTCTTTAATTTGTTTAAATTATATTAAATACATTGTATATGCTTTCAATTAACAAAAAATGTTAATTTAAAAATTGTGACTTCTTTGAACATTCTTGCAAGTGAGCTAATCTTGCTAAAGTATGTCATTGTTAAATTGCAACTTTGTTGCAAAGTGGTCATTGGTTCACTAGAGGAGTTACATGGTTCACTAGTGGAGTTACATGGTTCACAAAGAGTTTATTAGAGGTCAATTCTTAGTGACTATATAAAGACACGAGATCATAAGAAATGAGTTTGCATGTTTAGTGGAATTGATACCCCTCAATATTGTTGTGACCAACACCCCCAATTCATTTTTGAAGAAATAGAAAACCTCTTTTGAAATTGAGATACAAACCTATTTTTGAAATTTATTTATCTCAAATTTGCCCAAATTATACTGTGAACCAAAAGACAAAAGAGAAAATTTAAAATTTCCCTCCAGATAATTTGATGAGGTTTCCATGATGTTTTTAGAACTTAGTCACATTAACTTTGAGAATAAATGAACACATAATCTTTATGTGCCCTCATGAACCCTTGTTGAAATACTTGGTGATCATTTCAAAACATTTATCCAAAGTCTATATTTCACACCCTCATATTACATTGCTACACATAAGCTTCCACAAACAAACAGACCTGATAACACTTTATAAATTATGATGTATATGTTTCAAGGCATCCATGATGCCACTTTACACTCTTGAGTTTATTCACTCCATGGATCTCTATTACTCTGCAATTTCATCAGGAGGCCACATGTCTTGTTTTGCAATTTCACTTATTCATTGATCATAACTGACATTGGTTTTAATTAAAAGAATATGATCACTAGTTGGTTCTCCACATGAAAATATCTAGTAGAATTTATAATGAATTCAAAAATCTCATTGTGACTACTTTGAGAGTTCATAAGGGCATGACCATCAAATGGTTATCATGTGTAAAAAAAATCAAGAAGAAATTGTGGGCTTAGTTGAAGGTGGGACTTGTAGTTTAAATGCTCTAAACTTAAGGTATCAAGAAGAAAATAAAGGTAGTTCTAAAGCTACAATGATGGAGAAGGAGAAAGATTCAAAAGATCTTAAGGATGGAGAGTTTGGAGACATGGAAAATTAGGATCAGGGTCATCATGAGGAGAACGAAAGTGTCTTAGAGGATACAATGATGGAGGAGGGAGATGCTATAGATCTTGAAGAATAAGAAATCATAGACATGGAAGATTGAGATCAAGGTCTACAACACAAAGGAGAGGAAAAGTATGATTCTTAAGTTCTAGATATGCAAATTGAAACTCAAGCTCCAGTGTTTGAGATCGATGTGAGGAATCTGAGAGTTCATGCTTTTTGAAATGGATCTAAGTACTAGGAGTTGCTAGTAAGATGTTAGCAAGCTCAGAGACAGAGCTTACCCATGAGAGTGGAGAGGATAATGGGGATTGGAATTTGGTGTCAAACAAAAAACCAAACCCAAGAGAATGGTTGAACCCAAGTGTTAAGAGTACAACATATAGTACAAAATTAAAGGAGATTGCTAGACCTAGATCCAGATACTCAATATAAATTTTACAACTGAGCGTGTGTATGTTAGTCGAAAGTGAGCATGTTTTGTTGACTTCTTGTTTATTCTACAACTTGATAGTTTGTTGGGCTCAGTCTTTAATTGTGTCCATTGTTATGTTTAACTGATTCTATCTTTATAATTTTGTATAAGGTTTTGGGACCTTTCAAAACTCTCAATTTATTATAGTTTAAAAAACACATTTATTAAATTTAAAATATTATATATATATATATATATATATATATATATATATATATATATATATATATATATATATATATATATATATATATATAATCTAATTTATAAATTGTTTACAATTAACAAATTTGATTATATTGTATAATAAAAATTATAAAATATAGAAAAAATTGTATTGTACTTCAATTATTATGAATGATGGTAGGTCATAATTATTATTTTATTTTTTAAAATATAAATTGTATTAAAATATATATAAGATCAAGTTTGAATGGAAAAAAGTTGATTATTTATATCAGATATATGATTTATAATTTTTTAAAATTAAAATATTTATTTGTCAAAAAAATATATATATATATAATTTAAATAAAATTAAATAAATAACGATGATGTATAAAAAAACTTTTAGATGTGCAATAAAATTATACATATAAAAACCAACCAAGGTGGCCGACCTCATTATATAAATAATTTCAGTGAATTACAATGATATTTAACAGATATGAAAGTAATTGCAATAAAAATCATTAAACGAGAATAAACTTTATATTTATTATTAATTATTGTAACAAGCATAATTATTTTAAATTATCGTTATCATTGAATGTCCACAATCATTGAATGTTGATCTCTTAGATATTAATTATTGAATGAATATTTAATAATTTAAAATTATTGTGGTCGTTACAATAATAATTGTATAAGTTACTCTCATTTAATAACGTTGTAAGATTTGACTTGTCTCGCAATAAAGTAGCTTTAGAGAATTATAAAATTATCATATTCAACTTTAGAGAATTATAAAATTATCATATTTAATTTTTCTTGTAATAGAATGGTCCTACATGTTGCCTAATCTTGCTGGATTTGCAATATAGGCAGATATACGTTGACTACTTTTTTTTTTTGGAATATTAGTTTTTGTTTTAGTGTTTATTTTATTTCTATGAAAATCTATATGGGAAAACCTTCTAGAATATAGGTAGCTATAATGTTGAACTATTTGGAGTATAATTTTTTTTAAAGTTAATGTTTAGTTTATTTCGATGTCTAAAAAAAATCTTCTGAAGTATAGTTGATTATATGTTAAATTTTTTAGAATATATTTTTTCTTTTTAATTATACATTAATAAAATATAAATGTTTTAGAATATAATTTTTTAAATTATTTTGTATCTTAAAAATTAAATAATAATTATGATTTATTATCATTCATAATAATTGAAGTATAATGTAATTTTTTTTATATTTTATAATTTTTATTATATAATTATTAACATGAAGGCACTGAGTCCCATATTTTAATTGTGCAAATGTCCATCATATTAGTATGTGAAATGTACGTCTTTTAATAAAAATGAACCCTATCATTAATAAAATGAAATTTGATATTATTATAATTTTTTAAGACTATTCTATTTTAAGAAAAGTAAAGTATTGTTAATGAGATGTGGGTGGAGTGGTTATGAGGTTTGGTTGTGTCCAGCGTCATCCATATTCAAATCTCAAAGAGTATGTTAGATCAGTGGTGGTTGTTGAAGATGTTCGGGTGATTAAAGCCACTAGTGATATTAGTGACGTTGGCAATAGCGTCCTATATAGTGATATCAGTGAGATCAATAGTGATCGTTGGTAAAATTTGTCTATCAAAAAAAAAAAAAGGTTAAGTATTCATTTTACATTATTATAATTTTCTAAAACCACTACATTACAAAAAAATTCAAATATCTAAAAATAAAATTTCGCATTATTGTAATTCTCCAAAACTATTCTATTACAAGAAAAATCACGTGTTCATTTAATATTATTATAATTTTCTAATTATAAATACTTGACTTTTCTTATAATAAAATGATTCTAAATTGTGTATACTTTGACTTTTTTTACAATAAAATAGCCTTAAATTAAGTGAATTCCCTCTTATAATTTTTTTTAAATATCTATAATTTAAAACTACTTATAATGGAATGATTTTAAATTGTGGATATTTGATTTTTCTTATTAAAAAAATTCATAATTTAAAACCATTTCATTATAAAAATGTCAAATATTTAAAATTAAAAAATTATAATAATATCAATTAGATATTTGATTTTTCCTACAATAAAATAACTTTATAAAATTATAATAATATTAAATTTTATTTCTAAAAACTTAACCTTTCTTACAATAAAATACTCTTAAAAAATAATAATAATTTATGAAATAGATATTTGACTTTTATTACAATGAAATGACTTCAAAGAATTATAATAATACCAAATTTCATTTCATTAATGAGAAAGACGTGCATTGCCCATGTTAATATTAATATGGCGGACATGGGGAAACGTGTTTTGTTTGTTTCCTACCGAATATCTTTTACTATTAATTGTTCTTAAAAAAAACCATATCCGTGGGTCAAGGCATGGGATTCGGCGCCTGCCTTGTCGTCACATCTAGACGATGGCTATTTTCTCGAATTTAGAGTTAGGGGAGGGGTTTGTTTTTGTTTGATAACGCCTAGGTTTTAGAGACGGTATGTGAGGAGGGGAAAACAAAGCATAAATGGCCATGTTACAGTCGTCTCTTAGTGGAGAATCCCAAGCGTCTGCCATTAATGGCGTACTTGGAACAACCTGACAGTTCTACGAAGGAATCCATCGCTAAATTTAACCCTCCTGTTACGGCTTGCAATGAAAACGGAAGTATTGCGGACAAATGTGGATGGCTTCGTTCGCAAATTGTGGGAAACGATGTTGAAATTCAGACGTCATTTGGCAGACGGCGTTTAACCTATGCAGACCACACAGCTTCTGGAAGATGTCTCTATGTTGTTGAGAATTACATAGTGGAAAATGTTCTTCCCTACTATGGTATGTTTTTCATTGCATTTAGAATCATGTTTTGTAATTTATTTTCAGGGATATTATTGATAATGAATCATAGATGATGATTCGAAACGTGTCTATGAAAATCATGCACACGATTTTATCCAAAATCAGATGAACAAACACATATTATATTTAAAACATAAATTTAATTTTCAAATAACATAACAAAACTAGAAATTCCCATCGTTGTTTATGATTGTTGCAGGAAATACTCACACAAATGACAGTTATGTTGGACACCGCACTAGCAAAATGATGCACGAAGCAGCGAAATATATAAAGCAGTGCATGGGAGGCAGTGTGGAGGATGTTCTTCTATTCTGTGGCTCCGGCACAACTGCTGCCATCAAACGACTCCAAGAAATTATGGGAATTGCAGTTCCCGCTTCCATGAGATTGCGATTTTTTGACTCGTTGGCGCCTAACGAAAAATGGGTTGTGTTTGTAGGACCTTACGAGCATCATTCTAATTTGCTCTCATGGCGCCAAAGCCTTGCCCAAGTAATTCTTAACCTCTTTTATTTTTATTTTTTAAATTGTGAATCTAAATTACATATTTGATAATAGTAATTTTCAAAAATTATAAAATAATAAATATAGAAAATAAGAATTAACATTATAAGAGTCGAAGATTTTTTGGGTAATAATTGTGCGTAAAATGTTTGATTAGACGTGTTTCGAATCACCATCAATGATTCTTTATCATATTGTACAAACACTTCACTCGCAATTAATGGTGATTCAAAACACATTATATCAAATACTTTATTCACAATTGTTACCCAATAAATCTTCTATTCATTTTTATAGACTGAAAACATCAAAACAAATCGTTGTTTCTTTTAATTTTATTTCTTTTTATATTTTTTGAAGATATTTTTAACATTTCTTTTAATATTTTTTCAATTTTAAAATAAAAATAATATTTATACATTATTTATTATTTTGTTATAAAAATATTCATTAATTCATCAATTTTTATTCAATTAAAATAACTAATCACATCATAACATATAAGATTCATAAGAATATTAATATAAATGAATTAAATATTTATATTAAATTGATCTTATTAATGTATTTTAAAAACATAATGTATTATTGTGAAGCCTTTCCCTTAAATCCTTCCATAATAATTATGAAAAATAAAATAATTTGAATAATAAATTATAAAAATTCAAAACATTTTTCTTAAAATAATATGAAATTTTATTATTTTTATATTAAAAAAATATTCTTAAATTTAGAATATTTGTATTATCATAATTTATAATATTTGTATTATTATAAAATTATGTTAAATGTTATAGATTAATAAAAGATTAAATTGTAAATTAATGAAAGCTTTTTTTTCTAATAAATATAAAAGTTCATATATTTATTTTAAATATAAATTTAATATATATATATATATTAAATATTCAAAAGTACCTTCAACTATAATAAAATAATTTATATACATAAACATTATTCAAATGTTGTATTCAAGTATGTAACATAACTTCTATTATGGACAACTTTGTCCCAAAGCTTCAAAACTAAATAGTAGCTCTTCTATTCAGTTTTTTTCAATTATTGCCTCCCTTTTTGTCTTCTTAAATATTTTAATATATATAATTGTTATATATTTTATAAAACTTTTGAGAAAGATGTTATTTGATGAATTATATGAAGTTATTGATTATTCTTTAATTAAAAATAATACTTTTTTAAAATTAGTTGGGTTAATAAAATAATAATAAAAATTTAAATGCATTGATTATTCTTTAGTTAAAATTAATAATTTTGTTAAATTGGTTCAAGGATTAATAAGAATGTAGATGTTAATAATTTTTTTAAAAAATTAAATTAGAAGACTCAACAAATATATTACTTAAAATATTATTTACATAAATATATAACATGATGATAAAGATTCAAACTCAAATATTTTTTTAATTATTTATTCATGAAAATTAAAAAGAAGATTTTCATGATTAAAAATTTCAAATTTACTCCTTTTTTTAATGTACATCCTCATCCCAAATTATTATCATTTCTTCTCTATATAAAATAATATCCTATATTACATGTAGTTCCTTATCTTCTTTAAGATCCATATCATATACTTTTTTATTATCATGGTAGGATATTCATCCCATACAACATTTGATACTTTATCTCTACCATAATGATGTGAGTAAATTTGTCTCTACCATTATAGACTAAATTTGAGATGAGTTTATCAATATATATTTTTTAATTTTTTATCATTTATATTTAATTTTTTAAAAATATTTTATATACCTTCTCTTTAATCACATAATAATATTGACTTCTCATCCTTCTAGTTATATTATCATTATAAGATATAATGTGTACTTTGAAAATAATAAAAGATTGGAATAGTGTCAAGATAATGGCCTTTTTTGTATGAAGGACCCTTGCCTCTACAATCAAACCCATTTAATTTATAGAGCCTACTTAAATAATCATATATTAAAATATTTATCATGTATATAAGAGATATATTATCCTTCAACTTCATTGCCCATAGTTCATCAGATGAATATCTAACCTAAAATAAATGATAAGAGATTTATTAAAAGGAATTTTTTTTTTGAAACATATTTATTTATGAAAATGCACATAAAAGATTAAATTATAACTTAATATTATATTTAAGAAATAAAAGTAAAATTTTAAATTTTAAATTATAAACTATTAAATATTTTTAATAGTTGTAATGTTGATAAATTGTTATATGTAGGTTGTGGAAATACATGCCAATAAAGATGGTTTGATTAATATGACAATGTTGATGTGTGCATTGGAGGATCCTAAGTATAAGGAATGTCCAAAAATTGGATCATTTTCTGCTTGTAGTAATGCAACTGGAATTATCACTGATACTCGAGCACTTGCAAGGCTTTTACATGAACACGGAGCATTTGCATGTTTTGATTTTGCTACCAGGTACATATAAATAATTAAATGTAATTATTATATGTGTTTATATTCAAACGCCTTTGACAAATAAACTCATCCCATCTAAATTAGAGAACATTTTGTCTTTTATTTAAGTTAAGATAATAGAGATATAAACACTCAAATCCTTATTGTGTGCAATGTAATATAGTGGACCATACACTGAAATAGACATGCGGTCTGGTGAGATGGAAGGGTACGATGCGGTTTTTGTGAGCCCTCACAAATTTATTGGAGGTCCTGGAACACCAGGGATTCTTTTAATGAGTAAAAATCTTTACATTCTCGATGATAAACCTCCTTCAACTTGCGGGGGTGGTACTGTTAGTTACGTCAATGGTTTCAACGAAAAGGTATTAAATGATTTTTTGCTTCATACATGACTTTTCAAACCTAATCCCAAATTATTATAGTATAGAATTATATTTTTTCATAAGAGACCTTATAATCTCTACAGTCATTAGAAGTGGTTTCAACGAAAAGGTATTAGATTAATTGTCGCTTCATACATGATTTTTTATAAATATATAGTTTTATAGGAAACCTTTTAATATCTATAGTTATTGATTTTTAATTTTTTTTCAAAATTTATTTATAGGATTTTAATATTTTTATTATCATTCTTAATTCATAGGATTTTTTTTTAACATTAATATTTTTAATTTTTTATAAATATTTGTATAAAATGATTAATAAGAATACTTGTGTAGTATTTATCATGTTTCAAAGGTGACCCATCCTTCTATAACAAATTGAACTATCATTTATAAGTCTCCCTCTAAAGTATGATACATTGAACTATTATTTACAACTTTCCCTATAAATTATACCTAGGTTATCCCTACAAATCATATATATATATATATATATATATATATATATATATAATTTTTTGTTTTTAAGTAAATATAATGAAGTCCCTCACTCCAAATACAAGAGAATTTGATATTTAAAAAAAGTCAAAAACCTTATAAAAACATTGAAAAATAAAAAATACAAAACCAATTAATAAATTACTGTGATTGAATGTCCTCAAACAACTGTACAACTGCCTAAAGATTAATACTTAAAACAATGAACTCCCAAAAACCCTATTCCAAACCAAATAGCCTTCCTCAATCCATTGCATGGCAGAAATGATTTATCATAGTCCCCTTAGGAAGAAAAAAAGGAAATAGGCTTGTAATGTCAACAAATTTAAATAAGTCTTGGTTTAAAGGGTTGATTTGCTAAAAAATAGAGGATCCTTCCTCAAAGTCATATTTTTGGTACAGTGTAATACCCTTAGTGACCAACAATTTTAAAATAACTCAATGCAACAAGAGAGTTTTAAAAGAAGTAACATAATCCATGTCAAGTTTAGTAGTAGCAACAACCTCTTCAAAAATTTAAGATTATTTCTTGAATGGAAAAAGTAAAATAAGTCATTCACAACATGACCATCAAGAAAACAACATAATTCATGTCAAATTTAATAGTAACAACCACCTTCTAAAAAGATGAAAACTATCTCTAAGATTTTTTAAAAAAAAAAGAGTAAGACAAAACATTCACAACAAAACCATTAAAGAGAAAATCGAAACTACCCTCCCTAAATTTAAACAAGAAATCATTCCCAATTCCTATAAAGGAATCTTCAACAATATCATCTTCTTTTTACTTCTATCACTTTCATCAAAAATAACTTTATCACCTTTCAAAAAACCAAGCACTTATTCCAATGTGATTTTGATGAAATTAGGCTTATATTAGGAAAAGGATAATTATTACAAAGCATTTTCCACTGGAAAAAGACATGACTATCCTCCACCAAGCTCTTTTTCTTCATTAAGAGAACTTTAGTCCTATTGACCTTTTGAAATAAACTTCCCAATTTTCTAATAAAAACATATTCTGGAAGAAAGCACCACAAAAAACCTGTCTTTTCTTTCACTCAAACTCAAATCTTACTCCCCTGATCACCTCCACCCAAAATATATGGTATCATGTTAGTTTTTATTTATTTAAAAATTAAATAAATATATAATTTATATTTAAATTTAAGATATCTAAAATATTCAAGTGTTGAATTATACACACATTACTCATTACAATGTTTGTGTATTTGAATTATACACACACTACCCATTATAATGATTGTGCATTTAAGAATACATGTCATTGCGCATCACTTTAATTTTTTTAATTTAAAATGGTATTAAATATATTATAATTTCTAAATAGACGTATTAATGGAATCTCTAAAATCTAAAAACCCAAATTTTATTTATTTATTTATTTTGAACTTGTTTATTTGATAAATATTACATTTTTAAAATATTTACCATTATGTTGTCAAATTAATTGAAATGGTTGTAATTTGACTGGTAAAGATGATGATCATTTATATCTATCTACTAAGATATAAATCCTTCTATATATTTGATATGAAAAATCAAGCAATTAAAATTTAGGATTATATTCTAAACGATTTTAATAGTATATATGTCCTTTAATTTATAACTGTTTAATCAAAAAACTCGTTAATTTAAATATATATTGATTCTATATAATACTTTCAAACATATCAAAATTAAAAATTAAATATTATGTTTTGATACAAACAAATTTTCTATTAAAAAGACTTCAATGTTTTGAACTTCTGTTAAGTGTAGGACACGCTCTATTTCGAGGACATACAAGAGAGAGAGGATGCAGGCACCCCGGCTATAATTCAGAAATGCAAAGCAGCCCTCGCGTTTTGGGTTAAGGAATTTATGGGATCCAATCTCATACAGTCCCGAGAGGATTTCTTCATCCAAACAGCAATGAGCCGCCTTTTATCCAATCCAAACATTCATATCTTGGGAAATACCGCTGTAAAACGACAGCCCGTGTTGTCGTTTCTTTTGTACAGTCGAAAGGTGGACATGGATCAACAACGAGGCGAGACGAACAGAGGTTTGTATGCAACCGGAAGAGGGAAACCTTTGCAGGGTCGTTTCGTGGCCAAGTTATTGAACGATTTGTTTGGAATTCAAGCCAGGGGAGGATGTGCGTGTGCAGGTCCGTATGGCCATTTTCTTCTCCAGGTGGATGAGGCGCACTCACTTGCCTTGCGTTCCGCAATAAAAAAGGTACTGCTGTCATCATTTACGATAAATTTTGTTCAAAGGTTATTGTGGTATGAAAAAGTGCGTTTTTAAAAAAAAAAAAATGGTTTGTTTGTTTGTTTTGTTGAGATTGAAAAGAGTATTTCTATTGATATAAAAATTTATAGTATAATATTAGTTATATTCCAAAAGTTAAATTGTATTGAGTTAGACAAATTAAGAATACAAAATATAGTAAAATTATAGATGATCAAATTCGGTTTTTACAATGTTAAAAGTGAAGGTTCAGATTTTATTGGAGAATTGATTGTGAAGAAAAGTCAAATTTTAAATTGATTTAAAATAAGAAATTTTAAATATATTTAAAAAAAGTTATGAAATATTTCTATATGAAATCTTACATGTCATAAGCAATTAATTAAAAATGAAGGAAAGAGAGTTGAGGGTTTTTTGCTATGCTAGGGTTTCCTCTATGCGTGTCATCGACTCGACCTTTGATTTCTATCATTCTAGCTTGTTTCACACCGTAGCGCTTGATAGGTTGCCTGCGAGACTTGTATTTTTTATCTTTTAGGGTTTCTTGCCTTCGGACGAGGCTAGCCTATTTAATGACTTCTCCTCATTCTCTCCCAGTTGTTTCAGTTGCGGAGAAGAATGGCAGAGCATCGAGTAATGGCCCCCTACAAACACCCAAGGAAATTTGCCCTGAAAGTCTACCACGAGATAACTCTTCGGACCCTCATGTTATTTTGCCCATTCCATAATTTAACTATGTTTGTCAATGGCTAGAACAGTTCTGTTTGATAGGTTATTTTGTGGGTCGAATTCCATCTAAATGTATGCTTAGGTCCTCTGTTCAAACCCACTGGGCAACTCATGGCATAAAACTTATGAGCATCCAGAATATGACCAAGGATTTTTTTTTGTTTCATTTTGCTGACCCTTCCCATGTAGGATGTATCCTCCATAAATTAGTCACATGGTATGTTAGGAACTCACTCATGGTTCTCTCCCCTTGGACACGAAACTTTGTTGTCTCGAAGCACATTACTCTAAAGTTTCATGTTTAGGTAGAAATTCCAGGTCTTTCGCTCCCCTGTTGGCATTTTATTCACCAGATAAATTTCTCCATAGGTTGGGTTGTCTACCATGAGCAAAACAAGTTCTACTCTGCTAGATCACAAAAGTGGGTTTGTATAGAAGTAGACCTCTCCCGGGACCTCAAGGAGTTTGTGGAAATTCAAGTTGGGGATGCGAGACACTCTCAGCGAGTCTTGTATATCAACTTGTCCAACACCTGTTTTCTCTGACAAGCGACCGACCATAAAATTTAGGATTGTCCCCTTCAGCTAGCCCGCAACAATGCGTCCAACTGCTCATCCTCTCCTCCTAAGCCCTCTCTGAAAGCTAGTAAAAACCTAGTTGAGGACAGTTGGACTACGGTAGGAAAGAAGAATAGCCGCACCAAAGCCACGAGCTCAAGCATAAGAAATCCTAAAGGAGACAAGTCGTCAACAAGTAATGGCTCGTAGGACTAGGGTCATGTTGAGAAAGAGCCTTCCTAGGCTGAAGCCCTGAAAGTAATAGAAAAACCTGGGTCTTCAACACCCCTCTTGCTGTCAATGTTTTATCCCAGGGTCTCGAGGCTCCTTTGCCCAGTTCTTTTGGTTTTCTAGACTCATAGCCAACCGCTTTTCCACTTCCTACTCGACAGGATACACCCAAATGCTCTTGCAGCTCTCCTAGGAGACGCAAAGAGTTGGAAGGAGAGTATCATTTTATCTTGCTATGAGGAAACAATTTGATGATTTTTTAAATGCCAACAGTGGGCATTTTTTACAGAAGCATTATGATGCCTTAGAAGGCTTAGACTCTGAGGACATGTCTCTTGACACCTGTCATCTATGAATTGTTTTTCATGGAATGTTCAGGGTCTTACAAACCCAAAACACAAGTTTGTTGTGCCTGATTTTAGAAAGAAGTTTCTCGAGATGGACATTCTTTCTCTGCAAGAAGTGAAGGTGGTGGATTTTTTATTAATGGCCATCAGTAACTTTATCTAGCATGATAGTATTATCTTGCATAGTAATCATGAACTAGGATGTGGAGGTGTGATCACGTTTATTTCTCCAAGGCGGTGGTTGCACTTAGTGAAATATGGCATGGACCCCACCAACTGATTAATTTGATCCATTTTTAGCATTGAAAGCCATTCCCTTGAATTTATTAATATTTATACCTCAAATGATGCCATTGAGTGTACCCATTTATGGTGATGGATTGCAAATGATCTCCTTGATGCTCATTGGGTCATGTGTGGTGACTTTAATATGGTGGTGTCTCTTGAAGACAAAGTGTGCCACCTACCAATGCATTGGGAAGTTGACGAAAGGGAGGCATGGTATTATATGTGCACTAAATGGGGCTTTTATGGCCTTAATTTAATCTGTCGACCTGCAGATAGATTGTCATACACCTAGAACAAACTCAAGGAGGGCCCCACTCAGATTCTAAAGTGCTTAGATAGATCAATGATGTCCACCCAACCATATTTTCCATTTGATAATGGTTTTTATTCTTCGATGCAGGGTTTGCTAGATTTTGGGCTTTCTAATCACTCCCCCATTTAGTTTTGAGTGACATGGCAATTAATGAAACCCAAGGTCCTTAAAATGCAATTCTTTCTAAACACCTCCCTGCTCAAACATGGGCCCACCATGGCACACATTCATAAAGTTTGGAATCTGGACTCTCGTCCATCCCAAGATCCCAGTTGGATTCTTTGGTGGGATGACACTATTAGAAGGACCTCTCACTTTCTAAGAATCTATGGCCACCAACTTGCTAAAATTTGAAGACACTCTTACTCTGCTACTTCCTTAAAGCTTAGCCATGCGACTTTAGCACTAGAAAAATATCCCTTCAATGAGATCTTATAGGTCAGAGTCTCTTCTTTGTGGCATTGTATCCAAATAGCAGATAATTACAATGCTCAGGGAACAAATCCAGGATATCTCTGATGTTGGAAGGAGACTATTAGAGACACCATAGATTGTTCAATATTTTGTCCTCCATGTGTTCAGAGCTCAAGCATCCTCTGTAGAGTGTGATATTGCCCTTTAGTAGTGCCTCACAGTGGTGCCTTGCAAATTCACTCTCACTCAGTGGGTGGCTTACAATAGGCTCCTCACTGTGGATGATCTGCATGAAGTAGTGGCTCATATGGTAAATGACAAATCTCTTGACATTAATGGTTTCCCTTATAAATTATATTAAACCCTTTGGGATCTTGTGGGTGCTGACTTACACCATGTTTATCAAGAGGCCCTTCAGACACATTCTCTAGGAAAGAATATAAATAAAGGAAACATTAAATTCATACCTAAGGGGATCCTGAATTGATCTGTAATTGGTAGCTGATCACCCTCCTGAATATTTCCTACAAAATCACTGCCAAAGTTCTGGTGCTCCGATTGTGTAATCTATCGACGCACATCATTTGCCTTGAACAAACATGATTAATTAGAAGTAGATATATATTAGACAATATCATTGCCATTTGGGAAGGAATGGATTAGGATAGAAGGTCTAAGCAACAAGCTATGTTTATCAAAACTGACTTTGAAAAAGCTTATGACCGTATTGAGTGGTTGTTCATCCTAGCCATGCTTAAAGCCCTGGGCTTTGGGTCCAGTTTAATTCAAACCATTCAGATATTTTTTTCAGACAATTCGGCCATCCTCTCCATCAATGGATTTACTTCTAAGTAATTTAGTTTGTTTCTATCTATTTTCCAAGGATGCCCATTGACACCTGCCCTATATGTGATTGCAACTGAGGGTTTTAGATACCTTCTTAGCAATGCCCAAGTTAGGGGCCTTGTTAATTGAATCTATCTCCCTCTAGATAAATAAAACCCTCAAGAAGATATGCAACTGCTAAATGGCCACTTTGTGGATGACTCTTTCCTTACTCTTATTGAAGATGAGAACAATGTGGACAACACCTTGTAGTATCTTAACACCTTTTGCCTTACCTCTAGCTCAAGCATCCAATGGTAAAAAGTCATTGCTACAGGCAATCATACCTCCCCTCACTGATGTTGGCTACCAAATAAAGATGGGCCTAGATCCAACATGATGAAATCTTCAAGTTTCTTGGGATCCCTTTTGTTTTTTATGCCTCTCTACCCCTGTTCTGGCAATATGTTTATAGAGTAGCTAAAAAGCTAGAATATTGAGTGACTAAACCCTTATAATTAGAAGGTAGATTCCAAGTCTACTCGAAAGTGTTTGCGACCACCCATGTTTACTACTCTTCATGCTAGGTGCCTTCAAATAATTATTACCAGTAACTTGAAAAAAGTCTCAAGGATTTTTTTTGGGCCAATTCTTCTCATTGCCATGGATTCCACAGGGTTGCTTAGGATTACTATTGCCTCACATGGGATTCCAGAGGTATGGGGCTCATTGACATGGCTCGTCAAGAAACTACCTTATGTGCAAAATGGATTGTATGGGCCATTGATGATAAGGAATATTGGGAAGTGTTGTTTCGACTCTGCATCTCTTCAAGCTTGCCTAAAGGCAAGAAAGCCTATAAAGGGCTCAACTTCTCTAATCTGCTCATCATCAAATCCCCAATTAAAAATTTAAGGTCCTTTGTGGCATAAAATATCTAGAAAGCATGGGGAAGGATCAAACCATGGCTTCTCTAGAATGGTTCAGGGTTCTAAGATGGGTTATCTGTCAACTCACACTCACTATGGTGCTCCCCTATTATCAATTTCAATTAAGTCTCTTTGGTCGAGGTTCCTTGGATCAATTCTCTCAACTTGTTTTGTATAGGCATTCATACCATCCAAGATATTTTTTGTAAGCAGTCTCGATCTTGGCTATCCTGGGAAGAGGTGAAAACCAAATTCTGGTTAGCCAACGCTGCTTGAGAATCCTACCTAGAAATCCTTAACGTTGGTCCACCTTCAATGCTTCACAAAAAAATTGTTCACTCTTCTTGTCCTTAGTGGATGGACTGGAAATGGTATGTTGAAACTCCATTTCTTAATTACAGCCCAACTTGGCTATGGGTGGCTTACTTCCCACATGCCTATGGTGGACAAGCTTAACTCATGCTAGGGTATGTATTCCTCCATTCATACCTGGTGCTTCCATTTTCACACTATCTAGGAGGCTTGCTTGAAGATTAAGCTAGCTCATTTCACTTGGTGTATCTTATATCAGGGCCTATCCATAGGTAAAAGGCTTGTGCACTTAGGAATTTTTCTTCCCACATGCCCGTTTTGTGGCCATCTGGAAATGCTCCCTCATATTTTTTGGTATTGCTCCAAAGCTCAAAGGGTTTGGACATGGATTCATGACCTCTTCAAGCCCTTCCAACCCAAATTCTTTCATTGGTAGCATATCCTTCTTGGAGATAAACTCGCCTTGCCTTTTAAATATATCCAAGTTTGGCATGCTTTCAGAGTAAAGATTCTATTTTGGTTATCGAAAGAAAGAAATAATGCAGTATTTAATAATGCTTCTTGAGATTGTAATTTTAATATTTTGAGTAAGTCCTTTATTATTTCCAATGTTCTTTTATAGATAAAAGTGCAAGCAAATAAAGTTGCCATTAAACTTGGTCATCTCCAGGACCTTCTCACTCATTGGGGAGATGTTCCTTGTGATATGGAATGGATTCCTCTATCTTTGCCCAGGGATCACAGACTTGAAAATAGAATTACAATTCTACCTTGAGGTGGACATCGACGTAGATGATCTCAACACCACTCTCGGTGCCACTCTCACAGTGGCATTGTATATCAGTGCATGACCTCCCCTGGGCAATAATGAGGGTGGCAAACCTCACCTCCTTTCCTTGCTCGGTAGGATGGTTGGGATGCTCCTCCTCTTCCTCTGCATCAAGATGCTTGGGGAGGTGCAAACTAGAGGTTGGTTGGACATGTTGGACAAGTTCCCCAGGCTCTCTCTAGCCATCTCTCCTACTCAGACACAAGAAGATGATAAGGACATTGCTTAGGCTTCTAGTTAGGAGCCAATTCTAGATGGCAATGACTTGCCAAGCTCGAGCTAGGGTCCTGATGATATGGATCCTCCACTTTCTAGCCTTGCTCTGGTAGCTTAATGTTCTCTCTTATGATGTTTTAATGACTTGTTTGTAGGTGAGGCCTAGTGTTGTTTTTGCTTTTACTATACCCTGTTCCTAGGCTTGGCCTAGTCTGACATTGAGGCTTGTTTCCATACTGCCTATTTCTTGTGAATTATTTGTATATTATATATTTTATTAATAAATAGATATATTTCATCAAAAAATAATGCAATTAATTATTATTACCTAAAAAATTGATAAATAAGACCATGATAACTATCTAAGATAGTATTACCTTCAGACATGGGAACCATGCCCTAAATGAGGATGTCGATGGAGTCGAGGGTAGGTGATGATGGGGGAATGGATTCAACATTAAGGTCAGATGAAGATGGAGAGTACGGTGAAGGAGAAGGTGATGAGGGAGGAGAACAGGAGTTGGCAACAATGGTTGGTCCCAGTTTAGGTGTACAGACCAGGGTATCAATAGTGAAAGGCATCAGGGTTGTTAAAGTGACAAGAGCTGAGGTTGTTCAGAAGGTAATAGTCAATGGTGCCTCCCCATCTGTAAGGGTTTTTGAGTCTGACAAGGCTATTGCTACATGGGTGGGCCAATTTGGGGAAGATGTTGTTCCTGCTTAGGCTATCGCCCAAGGGTTGTCAGTGCCAATGGTAGTGGTAGTAGGGCTGAAGCAGGGCCAAGGGGGAGGCAAACAAGGGCTCAACCCCTTTTCAAGGACAAATCCTAGAAGGTTTCTGGTGCTTGGAGGTTTTTGCAGGAGCAAAAGTGTGGGGTGGGTTTGGATCTGGGCAGAGGGAGGAAAGCAAAAGATGTTAAAAACTTCTCTAGTTTTTCTACATCTAAATTTGTTCAAGAACACCTATCCTTTGAAGATCTGTTGAAGATGGATAGGCCATTGGTGGGAAATGGTGTGTCTGAGGTTTGTATCTCTCCACCAAAGCTTGCAAATGGCTTAGCTGGGGTTTTTACAAAGGATGTTTTTTATTCTAATTGTAGCAATTCCTTAAATCCCTTCCATTGTTGTAGTGATTTCTGTAAATAAGTCATTCTTAAAAAGTGACCTACTTCTGCTCCTATTCTAATTTCTAAGAGCCATGTTCAGAAGGAGAATCCCTCAAAGGAGGTTCCAAAGACTATTGAGGAAGTAAATTTTGAAGCAAACTCTTCTCATAATGAAACCCTTGATACGACTTTTTTGGGTGATATCCCCTTAATCTTTTCTAAATTTCCTCCTCTCCTTGAAATCTCGTATGTTGAACTCTTTGTGCTTGAAGTTGAAAGAGGTCGTAGAGATTTGATTTACAAGTGTGTGGGAAAGTGATCCTCTTGGAGCATGCTTTCAGAGTGGTCTCAGAAAATGTAGCCCTCTCTCTCATCTCCCTCTTTCTCTGTCTTGGCAAATAGCTTCTTTGTGCTTTTGTTTCAGACTTCTAAAGACATGGACTTTGTCTAGTCAAATGGGCCTTGGTTCTTTGGCAAGCAAGGAGTGTTATTTTGTCCATAGACTCCCTTTTTTGACCTAGCCACTACGGTGATTTCTCAAGCTCCCATCTGGGTCAGATTCTACAACCTTCCTTTAGATTTGAAGGATGTTCATCTTTTTGAGAAAACGGTCAACAAGTTGGGAACCTTTGTGAAAATTGATGAATCCATTGGGCCAAATCTAAATTATGTCAGAGTGTTTTTGATGGTGGATTTAGCTAAACCTCTACACCATTCTTTTTAGATTTCTTCTTCTCGTGGTGTGTGGTAGCACTTTTTCAATTTTGAAGGCCTTCTTTATAGATGCTTCAAATGCAACCAGACGGATCATAAATATGCTTCATGTCCCAAGAGAAACTTTCAAGGACCTCACTCTTCGTTCTTTCAGAAATGGGTTAAAAAGATTGGTTGCTCAAATCAGGATTTGATTCACAAGATGCATCGTTCTAGTGATCCCCCATTAGCAACTATTTTTTAGCAGGGTGAGAACATGTCTCAACAAGGGAAGGTTTTGGAGTCAGCAGCAGTGCAACCCATTATGAAGGAAGGGCAACCCTCTTCTCCTAGGTGGGAAAGAGCTGTGCTGGAAACTGGGCCAAAGCGAGCATTCAAGCCTCATCCTACAAAGGTTTTTCAACAAAAGATGATTGAGATTGCAAAGGATGGCATTGAGAATGGGGAAGAAGATGGGGGAGACTTAGAAGGTGGGCTGGCTAGTAAATAGGAGCTCTCCATTTCTAAGAAGCCTAGTGTTTTGAAGACTCCTGACTGCGGCACAAAACCAAAAAGGGTTAGAAAAATGGAAGCAAAAAGACTGCAACTTGAGGCCCTGAATTCCGTCTATGGAGGCTTACAATGGACTTTGGAGTCTTTGCTTTCCAATAGAAGTAGACGTTTACTAGCAGCTAAAGGTTGAGTTCATTTTCTGAGCTTTTGATTAACTTTTCTTGATCATTCTTTGTTTTCTTGTCTCTCGTTATTTAGTCTTTGTCTTTGTCCTTCTTGGCCTTGATGGGTGGTCGGTATCCTCAGTCTTTTTGTGTTCTTCGTTGTCCCTTTGGTTTCTCTAGGTGTTTTTGGTGTTTTAGTGGTGTTATCACAAGGACTGGACCTTTCGTTGTGCTCGAGAACCAGTTATAGTTCTGGTCAAAAACTTTCAGCTGTGGCTCCAGTCAAAAGCTCCGTATTTATCTATAAAAACATCTAAGATAATATATAAATATCATAAATATATCTATTTGAAATATGTTGAGAGATGTTGATCTAGATGTTCTTATCTTAGGATTTTTTACATCCCACATTTATTAATGACTTAATTACCTTCTCTTCTATTTAGCTAAACTAATGTGTTGGACTAGAAAAAAAGAATAAAAAAGGAGTTACAAACTCTACACTATGGTTAAAATATTGTGATTTTTTGATTGGCTAAAAAGGAGTTCCAAACAAAAATAAAAAACTTTTAAGTTGGAGTCAAATGGATGTCAAATTTAAAATTAAAATTGACATGTGATGGTGAAATAAATATCAAATTTAAGGTTAAACATAAAAACAAACAACTTATTACATTACTCTTTACCCCACCATTAAACCACTTTAGAATCACTTTTCTTTTTGTTGAGCATTCCTTCACGTGGTGATCTTAAGCCAAGAGTCAGGAATTGAGGGGTATCCATTCTGCTAAAGGCCCTCGGATCCCAACCTCATCCTTTTTATCGTGTTAGGTTTTGTTAACAACAATAATTAATCTCTAGGGGACTCTTTGTGAGTCAACCAACTTTACCAGTTAAATTAACAACCATTCACTTCCTTAAAATATTTAAAATGAATAAAAATAATATTCATATTCATTCGAACTAAGAAAATTAATTATTTACAAATAAATAGAACCAATATATTTGATTTTTTTTAATTTTATTATTATTTTCATAATTAATTGTGGACTAATATGTTTTGTGAAAATTCCCTCTATAATTCTAATAGAGGTTGGATTTTTTTTAATTGTTGGTAAGTTATAATCAATGTAGTATTGAGAATAATATTTTATTCTTCTGATGTATCAACAAATGATGATTGGATACGTGTCGATCAAAAATACTACGAGAGTTTTGCCTTGAAATTCTATAACTCATTCTTATGAACTGTGAAAATATCAAAAAAAACATTATATATATTTTTAGATTTTTCTTGATGTTACCTCATTTTTTAATACTGTCTAGTGTTTACACTTATATTAATTAATGTTTGTAAATTCTTATGAGTGAAACAATTTTACCAATATATTAATTATTTTAAATTTTAATTTTTTTAATAAAAATGATTATTAAATTTCCAAAACAATAAATAAATTAAATATAATTTATGATTTAAATTTTTAATACTAATTCATAAGGGAATTGTGCTTGGCAGGGATATAACGGTGTTAAGTTAGGATGGACAAGAGTTAGCTTTGCCTATTACATGTCTGATGATGAATTTCAGTTTATAATCTCTGCAATTGAATTCCTCGCTGAATATGGTCAGAGATTTCTTGCATTATACAATTTCAACTGGAAAACGGGGGATTGGAGCGTCGACCAAAGAGCCGTGGCCAAATTTCAAAGCAATGAGGAATTCGCTATCTTCAACACAAAACTTGACTCCAAATTATTTAAGCTTGAAGTTGTCAAGCAAAATTATGAAATTTACCTGGCGGAAGCCAAACATATTGCTAATTTATTGCCTAAATTCCCTAAAGAAAGGCGCATGCCTGAAGACTTAGATATGGAACTCTTGTTATCCTTGGTGTGATAATCTTTTCCCCTATTTACTATGAGATATGGCACTCTAATATTATATTTTTGGACCATATGTAGACTAGCTCAAAAAGGTCAAGATAAAGGCAGAAGAATGTATTGAGCAAGTATCGAGTTCGTTTTCAAATAATGATTTTTTTGGCTTATATAGAGGAATCGGTAATGTTCCTTCATTTTTTATTGTCGATTAAGGGTTTCAAATTTATAAGATTGCCTTAAAATAATGATTCGTTGTGCATTTAATATGTCCAACCCAAAATTTTATTGTATATTTATCAGCGTTTTTTTGTGTGGGTGTAGATCTTTAATTTGTTTAAATTATATTGAATAGATTGTATATGCTTTCAATTACCAAAAAACACTAATTTAAAAATTGTGACCTCTTTCAACATTCTTGTAAGTGAGCTAGTCTCACTAAAGTATGTCATTGTTAAATTGCAACTTTGTTGCAAAGTGGTCACTAGTTCACAAGTGGAGTTACATGGTTCATAAAGAGTTTATTAAGGGTCAATTCTTGTTGAATATATAAAGACATGAGATCATAAGGGATAAGTTTGGACGTTTAGTGGAATTGATACGCCTCAATATTGTTGTGACCAAAACCCCCTATTCATTTTTGAAGAAATGGAGAAACCCTTTTAAAATTGAGATACAAATCTATTTTTGAGATTTATTTGTCTCAATTTTACCCAAATTATACTCTAAACCAAAAGACAAAAGAGAAAATTTAAAATTTCCCTTCAACGAATTTTATAAGGTTTCCACGGTGTATTCAAAACTTAGTCCCATTAACTTTGAGAAAAAATGAACACATAGTTAGTCTTTATGTGCCCTCATTAATCCCTGTTGAAATACTCGTTGATCATTTCAAAACATTTTATCGGAAGCCCATATTTCTTGCCCTCATATTACATCGCTGCACATAAGCTTCCACAAATAAATAGACTGGATAACACTTTATAAATTATGATGCATATGTTTCAAGGCGTCCACAAGGCCACTTTACACCTTTAAGTTTATTCACTTCATGGATCTCTATTACTCTACAATTTCATCGGGAGACCACATGTCTTGTTTTGTAGTTTCACTTATTCATTGATCATATATGACATTGGCTTTATTTAAAAGAATATGATCACTAGTTGGTTCCTTTATTTTATGTAGAGAATGGGCGCATAAAAATATCTAGTAGAGTTTATAATGGATTTAAAAAATTCATTGTGACTACTTTGAGACTCTGTGAACTCCATGACTCCATAAGGGTGTAACCATCAGATGGTTTTCATGTATCTTATTTTTGTGGTACTTGCATGCATGTGCACATGCGTGTGCATGCGCACATGTGCACACACACACATGTATATACATATACATATGCATATCGATACTAAGGGTTTGGGGGACCCCTACTCGTGCATTAAAAATTATTTAACAAAAAACTAGTGAAAGTAATGGAAAATCCAGAATATTCTACTGATAAGACTACTCTTTGCCATAAACAGTCAAAGAGGGGAAAAAAATGGAGGACAAATTTATGAAAACAAAGGAAGACAAATCTTTACCATAAGTGGCCAAAGAGGGTTAAAAACCAAAGGACATATTCCATGAAAAAAAATAAGGTTACTCTTTGCCATAAATAGCCAAAGAGGGATATAAAATGGAGGACATACCCCATGAATACAAATACCTCAGTACATTACTGTATTAAGTGACCAAGTCTAGATAACCAAAGCTAGGCTTGAGGATCAAATAACTAAAAGAGCCATGAAGAGTTCCTAGTAATAAACCATAGGTAACTGAATATGGAGCTAAACCAATAAATAAATAACAATCTCCATCAACTAGATGAATTCACTAGACAAAACCTATCCAAAAATAATTGTACCCAATCTCCACTAAACCATTCATGCTGAGGAGGATTGTCAAATATCTGATCAATCATTAGAACCATAAAAACAAGCAAAATATAGTAAATGTTTCTCAAAATATACAATTTGCTAAGCATAACTACAAAACATGTTCCACAAAAGTTGAGGCTATTTCCAATTAATCTTGACCATGGGGCACTTTGTCCTCCAACCCCTATAAATAATTAGAGAGGCTAATAGGGATGAAAGGAAAACTTCCTTTTAACCTTAAAAATCATTTGATCCTCTTTGAAGGAGTTCCCAAAGTTGTTCATGTTCAAGGTTGCCCATGATCTCTTCCCCAAATCAATACACACCCAATCATTGTCCCCTAACCCCTATAAATAATTAGAGAGGTCGATAGGGGTGAAAGGAAAACTTCCACTTAACCTTAAAAATCATTCGATCCTCTTTGGAGGAGTTCCCAAAGTTGCTCATATTCAAGGTTTCCCATGATCTCTTCCCCAAATCAATACACACCCAATCACTGTCCCCCAACCCCTATAAATAATTAGAGAGGCTGATAGGGGCAAAAGGAAAACTTCCACTTAACCTTAAAAATCATTCGATCCTCTTTGAGGGAGTTCCCAAAGTTGTTCATATTCAAGGTTGCCCATGATCTCTTCCTCAAATCAATACACACCTAATCACAGTCCCTTGAGATTGAATCAACCCTACTTAGGGGCACCCAAGAAAAATCAACCCATCTATCCCATTACCCTTTCACAAAAAATGAAGTAGAAACTATCAGAATCACACCTAATCAAGACACACCGAGAACCCTTTAGTTGGTGACAACCTTCTATGGACAAAAGATTCATAATTAGCAAATTCATTGGCTATTATGAAAGTTGTTATTAAGGTATCCACTGCCATTTTTGAAGAGGAAGTTGCATTCGATATTGCATAGAATGGATAATCAGAAACCACCAGTCCTACAGAAAGTGGAGAGGCAATAACTTTACTCTTTGGTTGATTTAATAATAACAGTCAAACAAAATATTATTTTATAAATGCCTTGTGATGTCCCCTTTTCATATAATTTTAATAATTAATAAAATTGCATGAATAGTGATTTTAATCATTCGAAAATATAAAGTAATTTAATTAATTATTAAAATAGAGCTATATTGGATAATTATTCTAATCACTGAAAAATGTGGTTTAAACCGTTTGGAAAATTAAGATAATTTTAATGATTATGCTAAGGAGTATTATAATTAATAAATTATTTGAAAAGTGAATTTCATCACTTAAATTATTAGAATATTTTAATTAATTATTAAAGCAAGGACCTAATGTAAAATAATTATTTAATTTGCTAAAAAGTAATTTTAATTGCTAATTTATCGAGGCAAGTTATTTAATTAATTCAAAAAGGCCTAAAGTGAAATTAAAAAGAATATCGACTTGGGAGCTAAAGCAAAGAAAGGAAAAGATATTCTAAAAAGGGCAAGTGAGGCTTATGAGGTATTTTACCTCCCTAAGGTGGTTTGCCCCCCTTTGGAAGGTACAAATACAAGGTGAAGATCACAATTGAAAACATGTTGAATTTGATAATAATTTTTTCATATTTGAAGAAGCTATTGGGATGCATGCCCAATAGGTGTTCGTTGTTTTAGTGTTAATCATTCTACAAAAGGTGTCTTTTGACACCACCTTTGCTTATGGAGGTTTTGTTACTTGCCTTAGAGTGGGGTGATTTGCTTTGGGAGACTTTTGTGAGGTTTTGGTTCATTATTTAAGGTTCATTTGATGCATAATAATTTTGATTATCATTTCTATTAATTTACCAAGTGTGGCAACTTATTTGGGATTGAAGGGTTTGATGCTTGAAGAGGTAAATTCTAAAAACTAGGGTTTTCAAAATTTTGGAGCAATTTTTGGTGACCTTCCCATGGAAGGAAAATTTCAAAACTATTTTTATTTTATAGTTATTATTTTTATGATTAGTTTGAGCTCTATTTTACATCATAATGCCAAATATTGAGGGAGTTATGCATTTTTGAAGTTTTCAACTGTTCGTAGGAAATATTATTTGTTGTGGGTAGATTTGCAAGGGTTTCATTCTAAATTAATTATTGCAATGATTTTATGAGTCTTGGTGAATTGATTGGACTAAGCTTGAGTAGTGATTAGAGTGGGAAAGAAGGACTTCAATTCAGCTAGTGTGGCACTAGTGTTTGGAAGATTGAAACATACATTTCAGGCCCTTTTTTTTATTGTGGTAAGAGCCATTAGTGGCCAAATTCATAATGTATTTATTTCAAGGTGAATTGGAGTTATTTTTTAGTTTGGAGGTGCAATTGCAACAACTAGGGTTTACTGATTTTTAATTTTAGAATTTGTAGATTTTGGAGAAAATCCTTTTTGGTTAAATCATCCCATTTGGGGACATTACATTGGTATCTATTTCAAAGAATTTCAACTTATATTCTAAGGAGGTAACAAGAAATAAAATAGATACGAGTATGATTGAAAAACATGTTTGGTTGTGCACATGTTAAATCAGATGATTTTAGAGAGCTCCTCTTTAGCTTAGGAGGAATGACTTGAAAATAAGACAACACTAAAGCAAATGGCTGGTTAGATAGATAGCTGGGTGGATTGCCTAGTACTAGCTAGATCTTAGAAGCAAGAGCTTCCTCAGGGGATATCAATCCATGCTTTTGAATTAATTAAGTTCAAAAATTGAAAGATAAAGTACTTGCATAAATCACAAAAGATACTAAAATTAAGTACATGAAGTTATTGGTAAAGAAATTGACTAATTATAGCAATAAGCTGGTCAACACTAGTGCTAAATAGTTTGGTTATGCTCCAAAAAATAGGTTGGGACTCTGTGAATAGGTAGAGATAAAGAAAGTTAGATTTGGTTAAGGGTAAGTGGGTGAAAATAGCTTGTTGTTATTTTGTGTCATAGTGATCGTCAACAGTTGAGGTGACTGTCGATGGTTGAGGTCACTGTCAACAATTGAGGTGATCGTCGGTAGTTAAGGTAACCATCGGTGGTTGAGACAAACCATCGGTGGTCAGAAAGACTGTTGGTGGTTACTGTGGGTTGGGTTTGGGTAATAAAGGGATACTTGGATAAGGTTCCATAATGGGTTTCTAAGAGATTGGTTTGGGTTAGGCTGATTGTAAAATACAAACAAAGTGACTGAATAATTAAAAATAAATACTTAGCTTGTTGGTGGTTGATCAAATGAATGGTTGAGGTGGTGGAGCCTAGAGTAATTCTGACAGAGTAACGGTATTTGGATGTTAGTTGATGGATAGTAGCACTTTGGATCTCTATTGTGATGGCTAGATTGTTGGATCATTGGAAGAACACCTGCAAAAGAAACTTTGGATATAAAATCTTTTGATAGTTTTGAATGAATAATTGATTTTGGATCTAGATTCACCCTCTCCTCCTCTCTCTTTATAGGATGGAAGGAGAGGTGAAGCAAGATGTTAACAAGAGGTCTAACTTATCTAAATTTAACTCTTGCATGCATGGGCTTGCACATAAATTAGACAATCTAATTATAGAAAATCAAGTTAGAGTGATGTTGGTGTTTAGTGGTTTAGATGGTGGAACCTAACTATCAACGGTTAGGGTGATTGTCAATGATCGAGGGTCTACATCAAGTTGGGTTTAAAAGGTGGGTTTAGTCAATTTGACTAGAGTTAGGTCTAGTTTACGGTTGAGAGGTCAAGGTTAGGCCTAAGGGGGTTCTGAGGTGGTCCAACAAAATTATGACATTCAAAACCATCATGTGTAGATTTATGGTGTCTACATTTTCCCCCTTTTTGTTATGTAGTTTGTATCAACAAGCTGTAAAACAAAAATGATTTGCGGGTCAAAGGTTTGGTTTCCCCAAGCATAAGAGAAGGTGTTCCCCCTCAAATTGGGAATATATGAGATAAAATATAATCAGGTGCAGGTTTGAAGAGTGGTGAAGGTGATCATAAAAGGTGGGTGATAGGTTGGTCACTAACACATGAACACGCACACAAAGTGCAAAAAAAGTGAGATAGCTAAGATCGTGCATTGACTAGGTTGCCATAGTTGGTAAAAAGTAAGTTCAGTGCTAGAAGGACTAGTGACAAGTGGACCATGTGATCACATTTAGGTGTGGTAGTTGGGAACACTCGTAAATGCAAGTCTCGTAGGCAAGGGTTATGTTTTCATGGGTATCCAAGGCAGGAAGCGCTCCAAAAAAAACATAAATTGGTTGGGTGTATTCATAAGTATCTAAGGTAGAAAGTGATCTTGAGAAGACACAAATGGGTCTAGTGAGCATAAGGTAGCACAAGTACAAAAAAGTTTAACATGGAAATTATTATCAGTGTGGTCAAAAGGACTAAAGCAAGGTCATCACAAAGCATGTGATAGTTTTGGCCAAAATGTCCAATAACAAGTTTGATGTGGTCTATGGTATGGTTGGCAAAGAAGGCAATCTCTTGGGAGGCACTGGATTTGGTGTGTTAAAAGGTAGTGGTGTAAGGCCAAAAAAAAAATATAACCTCCTGACCATCAATGGTTAAGGGTCTTGAAGTCAACCATCGATGACCACCCTAACCATCAACAATCAAGTTCAAACCCTAAAAGGGTGAAGTCAAAAGTACATCCATGAGTCATTTGAACTATTTATGATTTTTGACTATTGACAGTGCGATCTTTGGCATTTTGTGTGAAGTGTCTAATGGTGTTTGTTGAGTGGGTGAGTGGGATTGATTGTTAGAGGGTTGATTGAGCTAGGATATAGGGTGGATGAGGATGTGGTTGAAGATTCTTCCTTGATGATTGTTGAAAAATGAGGTAGGGGTTATTATTTGATTGATAGATTAGCAAATGCATTTATATTTGAAGGTTATTGGTATGATGCGATTGAGGATTGGGTGTAAATTAGGTTTTGTTTGGTTCTACCCTAGGGTTAGGTTTTGAGAATGTTTTCAATGGAATTTTGCAATTGAGTTTGGAAATTGGTCAGGGTAGGGTAGTTAGGGGAGGGTAAAATAGGTATTTTGTTAAATTAGTGGTCTAGTTATGGTGTTGGGTAGATAGGGCTGGGCAAATTTTGTTGGTAGTTAAATACATGGTCATACCCAACCTTCAACGATCAATAACCTAAGGAAGTTGGTCATATGACCGTCGATGGTCACCATGACCGTCAACAGTCGATAGCGGTGGGAAAATGTTTGTTGAATGTTGTGAAGTGTTTGATATTGTTTTAAAGTTTAAATTTTATAGGTAATATTTTGACTAAAAAAAGGATGTCAAGGGTAGCAATTAGATGATGAAGGTTGATAGGTAATAGTGTGAGTGGCCACTAGCATTTAAGGGGTAGAGGGTGTAATATTTTAGATAGAAGGTCGATTGATTAGGGTGAAAATAAGGTAGGTTAAGGGACTGGATTTGGAGATAAGTCATAGGCATAGGTTGTAGGAGGGTAAGTTTGTAGGATAAAGTAGTATAGAGAACTAATTTCATTTGCTATTGAACTTTGTAGGCATGAGAGCAAATTTAGATGCGAGCTCAAGTGCCTCAGATCTTTGCTAAGATTCACTAAGGTATGACTATTGATGATTGGGTGCACATGGAGGAGGTGGGGCTTAGGGAGATGTTTCACCACCAACACATACCATGAGATGTGGCAATGATAGTGGCCTTCATTGAGAGATGGGATTTAGCCACTAACACCTTCCTACTACCCATTGGTGAGATGATGATCTTACCTAAGGATGTGCATAGGCTTACATGGCTACCCATTCAAGGTGAGCCTATTTATCATATCAAGAGAGGAGAGAGATGATTTCATGAAGCTATTATATGGAGATGACCATGATTTTGTTAGGTGGAATGCTAGAGGTTTTAGCTACACTCCATTATATTAGAGGGCCAAAGATGATAGGAGACTGATGACATGATGATGATGGTGGTGTCATGCTTTATCATTCCAAATTTGAGTAGCATGAGGTTTCCCTATTTATTATCAGGGGTTCTGGTGGAGATGCTATTGGGGCACATAGTGTTTGATTAGGTGCATGTGCTAATGGTCTAGATATATAGGGAGCTATGGGGATTTAGAGCTCACAAGAGGTATGGTATCAACATAGGATTTATTCTACACTATTGGGCATATGATCATGTCTGAGTTCTGCAATCGATGGCAATACCATGGGAGGTGTATGCACAAATGGAGTTCAAACTTGACTTCATGTGGTAGAGATGTTATTTTTCCCTTTTAGGACTAGGTAGAGGGGTAAATGACATTGATTGGTTCAAAGGTTCACTGGATGTGTTTGTTGTTGGTGACATGAGTTGGAGGCCATACATCAAGTTTATAGAGTGGGTTGGATACAGGAGACATACACTATCCTTGCAGAGCAATAGGTGGATCTTCGATAGGAGGGATGGTGAGATAGAGCTCATCCCATTTGATAGGGTGTGGTGATAGTTTGGCTTGGTATAGGGGATTCTGGGTCCATTCTTGAGGTATAGGTAGGAGGATGTGGAGCTTCTACTTCTTGAACCATAGCCCATACATGGTTTGCTTGATCATAAGGAGTTACTGGCTAGGGTCAAGATATATGATGTAGGATTTATAGATGGGTACCTAACATGGTACCAGGCACTCTATGTTATAGCTAATTTTGGGGGTGATGACAGTGGTAGGTAGTTGATGGATGTCAACCTAACTGGTAGAGGTCAACAGGCATAGGTAGATGGGACTACCCTAGATATACAAGTAGTGACTATAGAGAGAGATAAGAAATGAGTGACATTAACCACAATATAGGCTATTGTGGTAGCAATACATGGTTAGTTAGTAGTGGCATAGGGTCAGGTATCTATAGTCACAGGCAAGAGGGACCAAACTAGAGCTACACTAGCCTTAGTTACCTAGGAGAGAGATTCCTTGAGATAAGCTAGAGAAGGAGCCGCAATGCCTATAGGACTATTGGGAACTATTCCCATGGTGCAGCATACAACCATAGTGAAGGAGCTCCACTATTATGAGGCCATAGTCTTGAGACAATGTCTCAATGAGCCTCTATGGGGTGAGTACAGAGCTAGTTTGGCAGGTGGTGCTAGTATGGTGACATTAGTTCAGTGGGTTGCTTTTGTAGGTGGACAAGCAGGTACCTTGGGAGGATAGACACCAGGAGGTAGTGGTGCTCTAGGGGCATAGTCATAATATGGTCAAGAGATAGTATATATGTTAATGTATATCATTTTGATATCAGCCTGCAAGTCGATGCAGTGAGATGTATATTTTGAAAGAGATACATGTATATTTGTTGTATACACATTGATTATGTGGTTATTTTTATTAAAGACTCACAATTTATATATATGCTCTTTGTTTATCGCTTATGATTCATTTATGTTCATGTTTGATCATTTGATGATGTTACATTGATTATGGTTGTGATATGGATATGGATGTTAATGTGGACTCACCTAGCTAGGCATGTGATGAGATTTTATTTTTTTATTCATGGTTATGATGATGTTTGTTCATGCTAAAATTTAATGAGTGTCTGCTTAGTTTTTAGACATGTGTTGAAAGTGGTTTATTGCTTTATTGTTCATGGATGCTATGATGTTAATATGATGTTGATGGTTAAGATTATGTTTATGGACATGGTTTATGCTAATGATGTCTATATTTGTTCATGATATATGATGATATGTAATGATTATGGTGATTTTTCTTAGGGTAGAAGACATGAAGTAAGTTGAATAACAACACTAGATGTGAGAAAGAGAAGATAATTAAGAGACAAACATCCAAGTGAATATATCATCTAGTTATAAGAGGATAAGAAGAGGACACGATGCTTTATCTTTAGCAAGGACTAAAATAAAAATCGATGTTGGATTGGCTTAAGGAACACAAGCCCTTGGAATGCTTCACATTAATGTTTGTTAGTTGGTTAAAAAGGTGTCTTGTTCACATGATATCAAGTGAGTTCAAAAATCCCTTTATAATGCAAAAAAGGGGAGATGGATAAAAATGGAGCCTTCTTGTGTGACTAACATGCCTCTTCTGGAGGTTACCGAAGAGTCAGTATAAACAAGTCTATGTCATATAAGGTGTATATTGATGGATGCAGGAAGCCTACTCATGAGAGTTGATTGCGGCTTTCAAATTATTTTGTTTTTGAGAGCCAATTTTGGCTTTCAAGATTAGTTTGCTTCTATTTCAATATTGATAATGGGTCTTTTGCTTTTTGGTTGTTTAAGGGAAGTTGATCAATGTGGAAAGCTTCCAATAAATTGCTATGCTTTTGACAAATGCTTTACTCAGCCATCCTTCAAGGGAGTGGCCTAAGTTTGTTTGCTTTGTTCAAGAATTCTTGATAGTTTTCCTTCAAGGGAGCAATTTACCTTATATTGAGCAATTTTGATATATTTCCAGTAGTTGTCCTTTGAGGGAGTAGTTTGTGAGTGCTAGGAATGACCCATGATTGTTTTTGGTTATAAATTTACTTTTTATTTTTTTTATTTTTTTGTTTGACATAGTATTGCTTATATAGGCTTAAAGGTTGACCTTTATGAAGGAAAAACTAAAAGCACAAGAAGGTTGATCAGGTCTAAATAAGTTTAGGTGACAATGATCATGGGAACTCATCTTGTAAAAGGGGCAAAAAGTACCATGAGAATCATGCCATGGGTAGAGCCATGGTACTTATTATTCAAGACTAGGCTATGATTGTGATGGATAATCACATGATTCAATTTTAATTGATTGTCCCTAAAATAAGGAGATGAATGTGTTTGAAAGCAAAGGATGAGCTTAAGTTAAATAAAAGATGATTTTTATCCTTTTTAACAAAAGAAAGGGCACATATGCGAAGCATTGAGGGGCTCATGTTATGGATTTCCTTAGAGAGAGGACAACCAGTAAACTCTTGATCCATACTTGTGCATTATGATGTAAGTTCCAAGCCAATTAAAAGAAAATTTTCTCTACTTGATTTTATCCATATTGGTGACATGTTGGTTTTACTTTAAGACAAGGTCTCTGATGTTGAATTATCATACTTTAAGGTGTTTTTTATAATCAAATTTAATTCACTCTTGATAGACATGAAGATGGGTAAGGGAGGCTAAGTGACGCTCATTAAGTAGCTCAAATTGGGCTATATGGTGCTAATGATAATCATATTTTGAGACAATATATTATATGGATATGCAAAGAGAAGGAATTTGGACTTTGAGAGGCAAGACAACATCTACTCTATAAACCAAAGAGAAAGGGGTAGCACCCATATGGGTTTGAATGGTAGTACAATATGCCCATAAGGCAAAAGAGATGTGTAAATGCCAATCCTGACCAAATGCATTGACCATTTTAGTTAGCATGTTATTAAGAGTTTTGTTAAAGGCCTCAGCCTATCCATTAGCTTGAGGGAGATAGGGTGATGAGAATCTTAAATTTATCCCAAATACAACACAAAGACCTTGGACTTGTTTGTTTTTAAAAGATTTTTCATTGTCGGTGATGATTTTGTGAGGGACACCAAAATGATAGATAATGTGATGAGTGATAAAGTTGACAATTTTTTTAGCTGTAGTGCAACTGAGAGGAATATCTTTAACATACTTGGTGAAATATTTGATCGTAGTGATGATATAATGATGTTGTTGTGAAGAATGGGGGTTAATTTCACCAATGAGGTCTAAACCCCATTGTGAAAAAAATAAAAATCTATGGAGACACAAAGGTTATGGCTAGGTGCGTGATGTAAATTAGCATGTTGATACTTAACACACTTTTTCACATAATCACAATAGTCTTGATTAAGGGTAGGCTAGTAATAACCAAGGTGAAGGATGAATTTATCCATGGTGAGGCCACTAAAGTGTCCCCATAGAGCCCATCATGCATTTATTTGATAGCATGAGAGGCTTCATGACTGCATAGCTAGTGGAAGAGGAGATTATCAAAGCTATGTTTATAAATAATTCCCCCAAGATGGTATAACATGAGGTATTCTAGATAACTGCTCTTTGAGCATTCCTAGAAAGACTAGAGGAAATGATGACTAGATTAATATAGTCAAATGTCTTCTAATACCAAAGGTCAGGTTGGTTTGCCTCCACATTGAGGATGGTGGGAAAATTTGATTTGACATAAGAGGGTTAGGTAAGTCTATGGATAATGACAAATATCTTAGAGTTATAGGGTGCAAACAAGATCTGAGAGGTGAGGGAAGCCATGGTATCAATGAACTTGTTGGTAGATCATGGGGTGGTTTGGATATGGTAATGTTTAAATGATGTTAAGAGTTAATCAACTAATTGTTTTTACTATCACAAAACATCATTCGTGAATTGATTTGAGCCATTTATTTGATTGACCATAAGTTTAAAGTCACCAAAGATGTTGATTATTTTGACTCCCAAGGCTAACATAGTTTGGAAGCTTATGACTAGGACTTTGTACTCAACCATGTTGTTGGTACATTCAAAATCTAGCTTGAAAGATAAAGGAAGATGTTCATCATGAAGGGGAATAAGGATGATGCACACTCCCCCACCATGTTGACACTTTTATCTATCAAATAACATGGTCACGTGATAGGTGAAGTCTGCCTAAGATAGGGTCATGATGGACTCATCTGGAAACTAAAGAGGAAGAGGTTAGTTGTCTGCTAATGGTGCATTGGCCAATTGGTCAGCAATGACTTTCCCTTTAATTGAATTATACTAAATAAATTCAAGGTCAAACTTAGATAGAAGCATGAGCCACTTGGACATACATTGGTTTTGGTATGGATTGGAGTGCATATAATTGAGTGGGTAGGTATTGATTATGACATAGGTCTTGTGGTTAAGCAAGTAGTGGTGAAGTTTGGTGGCCATGAAGACTAAAGATAGGCAAATTTTCTCAGTATGGGTGTATTAAGTCTCATACTCTACAAGTGTGTAGCTAATGTAGTAGATGGCTTGCTTTTTTTGTTATTCGTCTTGACGAGTAAGCATTGCCCTTAGGGAGTGGTAAATGGTGGAGATATAAAGGTAGAAAGGTTTATCATCCTTGGGAGGGGTGAGGATAGGTGGAGACAAAAGGTAATTTTTAAATGAATCAAAGGCCTTTTGATAGTCATCATTCCACTTGAAAGATACGTCCTTCAAAAGGTGATGGAAGGGTTGGCATCGGTCTGAGAGTTGGGAGATAAAGCGATGAATGGATTGGAACTTCCCTTACAAACTATAGAGTTATTTGAGGTTGATTGGAGGAAGCATGTCAAGAATTTATTTGATTTTTACAAGATTGACTTTGATTCCCTAAAGGGAGACAGTAAAGCCAAGGAGTTTCCCTAACAAGACCCCAAAAATACACTTCTTGGGGTTAAGGCAGACATTGTAATAGATGAGGCACTCAAAGATGATCTTAAGAACTACCGAATGATCCCTACGATATTGGGATTTCCTAAGAAGCTCATTGACATAGTCTTTGATGATTTTGTGGATAAGGTTATGGAAGATGTAGGTCATAACATGTTGGTAGGTTGCACCAATGTTCTTCAGTCCAAAAAGCATGACCCTATAGTAGAAGATTCCCCACAGGGTGATGAAAGCAATTTTATGTTGATCTTCAGAGGTAGTTAGGATTTAATTGTAGCCTAATAATCCATCCATGAGAGGTAACATCTCATGGCTGTACTATCAACTAGCTAGTCAATGCTTGGTAAAGGGAATTAGTCTTTTAGGCAAGAAAAGTTGAGGTCATGAAAGTCCACATAAATATGTAGTCCCCCTCTGGCTTTGGTGATAGGCATGATATTCGAGACCCATTAAGGATAGTTGATGGGTTGAATGAAGTTGATAGAGAGGAGACATTGAAGCTCTTCTTTGATGAGAAGGGCTAGGCAAGGGTGAATTCATCAAAGTTTCTACCTAACAAGTTTGGCATCATGATTGGTGATTATTTTGTGGGTAGCGATGGAGGGGTTGATGCCAAGCATGTCATTGTAAGACTAAGTGAATGCTATGTTGTGGTCCTAAAGGAAGGAGGGAAAAACATGAAGCTCTTTGGAATTTAGTGGTTGGCTGATTTTGACAATGCATATGTCATCTAAGGTACCTAAGTTGATATCTATGGTGGATTCGTTTAACATGGTCAAAGTCTCAAGATGTAGGGATTTGTGGATGGAAGAATCTGGTGCACCAAGGTAGGTGAGAATAGAATCATCATCCTGACACTAAATGATATTAATAGTAAGAGAGTCATCTCCTATCATCTCAGGATGGGTCATAGAGATGGTTATTTTCATCCCATACTTTTGATAAGTTAGGGGTCTAAGGCTGATCATGTTGATGAAAATTTTTTAGGGGGGGATGATATCATCATCCTCACACTCAGGTGGAGAAAGGGTTGGTGAAGAAGGGATGTCTTCCTCAACAGTGGTGATAGTAAGTGGTTTGGTTTTCCTCATGGGTATAATGAATCCAAGGTCATGTTTCTCATGAGATTTCTTGGTCTCAATTGAAATTAACTCATGCAGTCCATGCTCATATTGTCTAAGACCAAATCCCTTCCAAGCACACCTATGGAAGTATGTTTTGGAAAATTCCAATTTATCTACATAGGAGAAGATGGAGGTGAATGTTCAAGGTAAAAAAGAGGTGATGGAATCACTAAGGGATTTATTGAGTCCCATAGAAGAAATGGGTTTGACAGTTTGAAGGTCTGAAAGGGTTAATAGTTTTGATATTGGGGTCATAACCGGGTTGGTTTGTAAGCTACTTATATTCATGGGGAGTAGAGAAGACATCAAGGGTCAGGAGGTGATATTCTCCAAGTGAAAGGCATTGGAATGTTGATTCCAAGTGGTTTGCATTGGGGATTTGATCCGAGGGGATTGATGAGCTAGTAGATGCCTCATTGCTAGAAGAAGATATGGCTTTATCTTTGGTCGTTGAGGGCTTGTCTTTGGTGATGAGGGTGTGTTAGACGAAGGTAGGAGGACTTCATTGGGTCAATAAGTCATGTTGCATGATGAAAAGGGACTTGGATTAGATTGTATGGTGACAACCTAACCTTCGTGCTCAAATTTGATGCAATGATGAAGGGTAGAGGGTACATAGCCCATGGAGCAGATCCAAGGTCATCCCAACAAAAAATTATATTGGAATTCACCTTCCACTACATAGAATCGTTTTGGGAGTGTGTGAGGTCCTAAATGGATATGAAGGATAATAGTTCCTAGAGTAATGGTTGTGGTATCATTGAAGGATCCAAGGATGATTGAGGTTTTAGACATGACATTATTTGGTAGTTTAAGTTGATCATAGGCATGAGAGGAGATGATATTAATACTGGCTCCCCCATCAATCATAACCCATTTGATGCGGGTTTGGTTGATGTAGGTAGTGATGAAAAGAGGGGGATCTAGGTCATTAGGGTGGATAGAAGGTATTTATGAATCCTTAAAAGTGACAAGGTTATAAATTTTGGGAGTGCCAATAAAGGTTGCTAGAGGTTGAGGGTCTTCAGGTTGGACCTCTATTGATTGAAATGCCTCTATCATTTCTTGGTGATGATAAGGTGAGGTAGAAATCAATTTGGATAAGCTCATATTTACTAGGGTTTGGTGAATTTTTTTGAGAACCACTATTTTGATTGATTCAGAGGGGTTAGATTGGGAGGTACCCAAGATAAATACCTTGGTTTTGTTGAAGGTGAAGGTGCTTGGATTTGATTTGGTTGGGAGGTAGAAGATGGATATGTCCATGGGATGGACACTTTTGCCTTCCCCTTAGCCTTTTGTTGTGATATTATGACCACATGGATAGTATGGATAGAGGGAAGAATTGGGGTGGGATATTGGTTTGGTTCCCCCTCATTATGAGGTGAGAGTGGGGGAGTAGGTGGGCATTGGGTATTGGTTATCATTTGTTGGATTGGTAGCATGCTCATGGGAGGTTCATCTGATAATAGATTGTCTTCATCATAGAGCTGATGGATTATGGTTTGGAGAGCTTTGCAATTCTCTATGTCATGCCCAGGTGTCCTATGGTAGGATAACACTTGCTGATCATTAGACCATACTAGTTTTGAACCAAGAGGGTCAAATAGTCTAATAGGAGGTAAGGTCAAGCAAGAAGCTTGTAGTAACCTTTAGAAAATAGTTGAGTAAGACTCAGCTAAAGGTGGTGAGGGTCTAGATATTTTGGCCTTAGTTGGTAGGATGGAAGTCTTTTTAGAAATAGGCTTGGTGGTGAAGGTCTTGGGTAAGGTGGTATTCTTAATTGATGACTTTGGTTTAGGTAAGGAAGTTGGTAAGTTGGAGGTAGAAGTTTTCAAGGTAGCTAGTTTTGTTGTTGATGGCTCGATACAGATGGGTATGTTAGAAAGCAAGAGTGATGGTGTAACCAAGAGTGGTGGTTGGGTTTGGTTAAGATAGTTTGCTTCCTAATAAAAGTAGAGGGATGAGGACCCAAAATAGAGGGCAAGGTTGAGGGAGTCAAAATTTTGGCCTTTTGGTGGTTTTACCTCATTGGTTGATTTGGTTGATGGGTTTGGTGTGGTGAGCTCCACTTTCATAAATGGGTGATTAAGGTTCTACATAGGGAAAATGCCAAGTTTTTGGTTGATTTGGTTGAAGTGATAGAGGATGATTTGATTATTTGGGGTTTGGTTGTTTTAGATGGTTGAGGGATGGTTGGGTTGGTAGAGGTTTTGATTGGTGTGATAATGGGTTGGATAATGGAAATGATGGGTTGGTCTATCAAATATGTGATTAGAGGTTCTTGCTTGGTGATATAAGGGAGACCCAATTGTTACTAAAAGGTAGCTTGATCTAAGTCAAGTTTGGAGACAATTTCTAATCTTTGAACTATTCTAGAGAATGGTTTATATATTGGTCTTGTTCCCTGGGTAGTGGGATCAAAAAACAAACCCATAAGTTAAGGAAGGGGGATGGTGACCTCATCCTTTTCCTCAATCAAATAATACAAGTTTTGGATGGGTGGTTCCTTTATGGGAGGTGTAGATGTGGTGGTTTTTTCCTTGGAAATGATCTCCAAAGCAGGGGTGAATTGTTTGGTAGTTGAGGGAGAAGGTGAAGTGGTGATGGTTGCTTGCTCTTCTATGTCAATTGAAGGAGAAATTGATGACTCCACTACCTCAATAATTGGAGGGGGAAATTGTATTTCATTGTTTTGGGTCTCCAAAGGAAGTGAAGGTGACTCCACTACCTCAATACATGGAACGAACAAAGAAAAGGTAGATTGGATGGTAAGTTCTTTAACAATGAATGTATCAAGAACCATATTGATGGTATGGGCATCATAAGAAGACTCAACTTTGTTGCTCTCCTTTTTGGTAGGTGCATGATTGGGGAAAGGTTGTCTATAAAATGTCAAGGTCTTGGTTCAGAGGTTCATTGGGGTTGTCCAACACAAGTTCCCCCTTATCAATGAGGGGTTGGAAAATGTTTTTGAAGGTATTGCACCTACTAACATCATGCCCAACTGCTTGATGGAAAGCATATAGGTCATTCTCATTATGCCATCCAGGTGCAGGATGAGAATAATCAAATTATTGAGGGGTTTTGATGGGAGGAAGTTTTATGATATTAGCTTTCAACAAATTCTCCAAGATTGAAGTGTAAGACTCCCCAAACAGAGTAAATTACTTCTAATTATTTGGTTTTGGTTCCTCATGTTTTGATTTGAGGAGCTATAAGAGTTTGGTTGATTGACAAATGGTGAAGGATTAATTTTAAGGATAAACACATTCGTAGTTCCCTTGCTCTTGGTGTTGGTTTGGTTACTTGGTTTAGAGGAAGAGGCCTCACTGGATTTGAAGGTAGAGTGTTTGTTTTTCAACTTTAACTTTCCTTCATTAATGGCTCTATTTTCTAGTTTACATGCCATGGTAAAAGCTTTGTCAAAGGTTCTGAAGCTTTGAACATGTAATGTAGAAGAGATGTGCTTGGCACATGCCTGAGCAAAAATTTCTATTAGTTTAGGTTGGGTAAAGAGAAGGAAATTTATTGATTAGGCTTCTCCAATGAGCTACAAATCAGAAATAGATTCATCATCAAATTGTCAGATAGAATAAAGGTTAGTGATGGATAATTTCTTGGTGATGTTTATTGAAAAGTGATCCAAGAAAGTTTGGGCTAGCTGGGTGAAGGAGAAGAGAGTGTTTTGTTATGGCACTGTACCAATCTAGTGATAGATTGAATAGGGACATGGGAAAGGTATAAAGAAGGAAATCATCATTATAGGCAATCAAATAACATGAAAGCCTAAATGACCTGAGGTGTTATTGGGGGTCTTCCTTTGAAATTTAAAAAAATTGGAAAGTTCCCACTGAGGAGGATATGGTCTGATAGGGACAAATGGGTGAATGGGCTCATTACAAATTTGGTCATATGATAAAATATTGTGAGCACTAGAGATGGATGACTCTAAAGTAGTCATTTTATCCATTAGTATTTTCATTAGATCTATTTGGGGTTGTGCACCTAAAAGGTTATAAGGTGCATATTATTTTTTTGGTTGGGTGACATATTGATAATTGGTAGGAGGTTGAGGAGCTACCACATATTGATATGTGGACATAGGTGGTTGGGTGGATGTCATGTAGTGGTGGGTGGATGTAGGTGGTTGGGTAGTGGGTAAAGGTACATGCCCTTATGGGTTAGGGATGCAACCCAAGTTGGGTATGATGGGCACCTATTGAGAGGTAAGGTGGGTTGGGTAGGAGCTATGGTTGGGTTTGTAACCAAAGGAAAGGTGGTGACCTTTGTACTGATTGCTGGTAAAGTGGAGGGTATAAACACCACAATATTTTGAAGTGGGGTAGTGACTAATGGATTCGGGTTAGCCAAAAGAAGGTTGGTAATGCTAGTATTAGGTACTCCCATGGTGAGTGGAACATAAATAGTTAATGGTTGGGTTGTTCCTAGGGTAAAAGAGTTGTTGGTGGGGGTGGAAGGTGTAAGGGTGTTGGTAGGTTGGTTTTCAATAGTAGTATCAAAGGGATTATTCATAGATGAAGATTCTTGGGTAGTCAATGATTAGGTGGTGAATGTGGAAATAGAAGTGTTCCCCATAAGGTGGGAAGGCATGCCATAAGGTGGGTCCACAGGTGGAATCGAAGCAGGGATATGGTGGGACATGGTATTGAGATAATGCTGAAGGGCCACATGATTATTATCTAAGAAGGTGGCAAAGTCTATATCTAATTGGGGAACTACCCAAGGGAAAGGACTTACCAAAGTATGAGGAGATTTTTTTGGTTTAGAGACATACTCCATAGATGAGGAGGTAGAAGAGGTTGATTGGTTTAGTGATGGGTTTTGTTCTATTAAGTTCTTTCACTATTGGTGAGTTAGAACCATGCAAGATAAGGGAGAGAGAAGACACAAAAAATCTCACCACTCAAACAAAGAGAAGACAAGAAATAAGCAAGAAAATCAAACACACACCAAAAAGTACATTAAGTCCTAAAGTTTTTTTTAGTCTCTCTTTTGGCTTATGCCTTAAGCTTTAAGAACCGTGTGACTGAAGTTGGCTTGTAGAGTGGGTATTAGAAAATAAGTTTATGGTTGGTTTCAATTTATATTTAGGATCTCAAAAAGGATCTTTATTGGAAATCAATATATGGTTTGGTAGTGGGGCCTACCCCCTCACTTCACACACCATAGTGATAAGGGTTTTAGGTGATTAACCAATATATACCAATTTCTAGAGTTTATACTCAACCAGAGAGCTGAGTTGGTTTTCCCCTTGGTAATGACCTCTAAGTAAGATCATCAGGGAAGGGTAAGTTGATAGCTAGGTGATGAAATCCTAGTCGAGCCTTATGTGAAGTTTTTTTAATGTTTGATTGATGTAGGTGGTTTGGTTTGTGTGTGTGATACAAGTGATGCTATGATTTAATTACTTTGCTTTAATGTAACTATGTGAGCTAAACTTATAACTAACAAATATATGCAGTTGATTTTAAGCCTAAAATGAAAATTTGATTTTGTTTATGATCATATAATAGGGAGAAGAGCATGTAGATGCAAACAAAATAAACCTAAGTAGAGACTCAAGGGTCCTACCAAGTATGCTAGAATGTTTCAGAGAATTTCAACTTATATTCCAAGGAGGGAAGAAGAAATAAACTAGATACAGGTATGGTTTAAAAAATTGTTTGGTTGTGTGTGCATTGAATCGAATGATTGTAGAGAGCTCTTCTTTGGCTTGAAAGGAATGACATACAAATAAGACAACACTAATGCAAATTGTTGGTTAGATAGATAGTTGGGTGGATTTCCTAGTGCTAACTAGATCTTGAAAGTAAGAGCTTCCTCAAGGGATATCAATCCATGATTTTGAAACAATTAAGTTCAGAAATTGAAAGATAAAAGTACTTACATACATCATAAAAGATACTAAAATTAAGTATAGGAAGTGATTAATAAATAAATTGACTGATTATAAAAATAAGTGGGTCAATACTAGTGATAAATAGTTTGGGTATGCTCCAAAAAATAAGTTGGGACTATGTGAATAGGTAGAGACAAAGAAAGTTGGATTTGGTTGAGGGTAAGTGGGTGAAAATAGCTTGTTGTTTTGTGCCACAGTGACCATTGGTGATTGAGGTGACCATCGCAGTTGAGGTGACTATCGGTGAGATTGGTTTGGGCTGGGCTGATTATGAAATACAAAAAAGTGACTAAATAATTAAAAACATATTCTTAGCTTGCCATTGGTTGATCAAATGAATGGTTGAGGTGGTGGAGCCTGGAGAAATTTTGATAGAGTAATGATATTTGGCTATTGACTGATGGATGACAATACTTTAGCTCTCTATCATGATGGCTAAATTATTGGATCACTAGAAGATCACCTACAAAAGAAACTTTGGATATAAAATCTCTTGATAGTTGTGGATGATTGATTGATTTTGGATCTGGATTCACCCTCTCCTCTTCTCTCTTTGTAGGAAGGAAGGAGAGGTGCAACAAGATGTTAACAAGAGGTCTAACTTGTTATCTAAATTTAACTCTCACATGCATGGGCTCACACATAAATTAGACAATCTAATTATAGAAAAGTAAGTTGGAGTGATGTTGGTGTTTAGTGCTTCAGATGGTGGAACTTGACCATGGTGGTCAATGGTCTAGGTCAAGTTGGGTTAAAAAGGTGGGTTCAATTACTAGGTCAATCTAACTAGAGTTAGGTCTAGTTGGGTTTGGTTTATGATAGAGAGGTCAAGGTTGGGTCTATGGGGGTCCTGAGGTTGTCTAGGGGAATTGTGACATTCAAAACTGTCATTTACAGATTTCTAGTGTTTATAGTATCAAAGCACTGATCTTGTCTATCTATGAGTTTGGTTGTTAAATGCAAGTAGGTAAAGAGATTTTGTGTTATCAGAAAAATAAAAAGCCATGGGTGATCAAAGGTTTACTTCATATCAAGTAAAGTTTTTGTAAGATTTGATCAAGGAGAGCCAAAGTGATCTTCAACATATCTTGAGTATGAAAATTGTAGCCATGTTAAATACTATAGTAGATTCAAGTAAGAGCCATCACCTCAATGGAAAAGGAAGTTTGAATGACAATGAGAAGGTTTCTATTAATCCCCTCATAAATTATTTAAGGCTACATTTTTCCAGAGAGAACTAGTAGTTGAAATTGAGACATTGATGTGTGATTCACTTAATACACATCAACAAGAGTATCCATCCCTAAACTTTGACACTCAATCACTTGTCATTTTGTGATTATTATGAGATGAAGGATGGATCAAACTAAGAGTACCAAGAATGCAACATCGTACAAATTTGCATCAAAGTGAAAGGCAAGAAGGAGTCATTAAGGAAGAAGGGAATGAACTATAGGGAGAGTAAGAAGAAAACAATGAGATGACCCTTTATGGGGACTCTTATAAGGGAGAAAATGAAGCAAAAAAATCAAAATTTGATGGGTAGCCCATAGGGGTACAAGAAGATGATAAAAGAGGAGGAAATAAAGGAGCATGAAATAAAAGAAGTGCAAGGTAAGGATATTTTATTGATAGGATATGTTTATTTATCTTATAATGATTGTATACATGACAATAAAGTCACCAAAGACGATAAAATGAAGGATATGGTTTGCAAATTTAGGCATGAGGATTCCTTGATTCAAGTTCACAATTATTGTCAGCAAGAGGTATAGAATCTTGGTAATTTTTCGTGTTATACAAAGGTTCTAAATTATAATTTTAAATTCTTTATGACTAACTCCATGGGAATAAATAAAGAATTAGAATCATTTGGGGCATGGAGGAATATAGCATACACAAGTTAACATTGGAACTAGAGTTTAAGATGGGATATAATGAGGATATTTTGCAATGAGGATATTTTGCATGGTTTGAGTGACACAGAGGCTCCTTCATCTTCATTAATCAACATGATAGAATCATATTCTATGAGTATGAGGAAGAAATATGAAAGGAATAATGATAGGACTGATATGAAACATCATGGACAACCATGTACTTGCAAAAGAAGGGATGTTACAACACAATTGGTAAGTTTATTTGGTTCTGATTTTTATCATGCATATGTTGGAAGAGATAGATTAAATTATAAATTTTATGGATTAGATAATTATAAGACATATAGTCAATTATATTCCCTGTATACAAGCATAATATTGCCCTCTCAGAATATATTTTTAATCCACAAGGAGGAGAGTTCATGCATGTCAGGTACAACAATATATTAAAAGGGATAAAATCTAGTATTGGTGGGGTTTGTTTGGTGATGCATACATATGTGAGGTAGCTAGAAATGGACAACCAAGGGAAGGATATACATCTTACATAAGGGGATCCCTACGAATGGGTTTAGATGATTATGACATACACTTGCAAGGTATGATTTCCAATTTAGTTAGGCTTGTTTTCTCTATACCAATGGAAGGACTACATTTTCAATAGGAAGAAGGATTAATATGGTATAAATAAGGTCCTAACACACCTTGGAATGCACACTATGGGAACACACTCCTCTAGTGATTCTCCATGAGATGAATTTAATTATAGACAAATTTTCTAAGCATATTAATTTGGTTCAGTTTTGCAGTCCTAATCTTCTTCATATAGGGCATAAGTGCATGGTGGTTTGTTGGGGAAGCATGGAGTTAGAGAGACCATTAAAGATAAGCTTGTTAAGGATCAAATTGAAATTTTTGAGTAGAGACATGATTGTGTTTTACTATGACAAACAACATATTTGCATGCACCATCTATGCGGGAGCTTTCAACTCATAAGGGAACTTTGTGGATAAGTTTGAATCATGATAAGAGGTATGATATCTACTTTTTTGAGTTGCATAACACATTGAGATATTTTGAGTAACATACTAAATACATGTATGGCAGGTTAAAAAGTTCTGATGGCATCCAACACATCATGGGAAGAGGGGAGAATGTAAGTATTAATTCTAAATCTTGTCTTCATGAAGAATCAAAGTTAGACATGTACTTACAGTAGCATCAAGAAGGAGGAAATATTAATTTTTGGGAACTCTTGATGAGCTTACGGAGTGTTACATGCATGCATGGGAATGATGATAAGGGGAAGTCTTTGTAAGGGCACATGTCGTGTACAAGGAGGCCCATATATGTTGAGTTGTATTACCTTGAGGCCTCACATCATGATAAGTTTACAAGATGGTACTTATCTGATTTATTTTTTCATGAGTGGAGAGTTATAATAGGGCATTTTTGGGGGTCATTACCCTCAGGGCACCATGATAATCAAATTCTATTATATTTTTTATTTCAACTTTTCACCACATATTACTTCCTTGGAGGGTATAAGGGAAAGGAGATTCCTCATCCATCACTTGGTATTGAAAGGGGTGTTTGATTGGGAACATGTTGAGCCTTTGGAAGGCTATGAGGATGCATCTAACACTTTGGGGCAACCCCCAAAGTAAAGGTACAATAAGTTCATGGCTTTGTTGAGGAAGCAAGGATAGATTTTGGTTGCATTGTGGGATGTGTTGGCAAGGTGGAATGTCATTCATTATCCATTTGGGGAATGTCATGCTATACTTGGAAAAATTTATTCCATTTAAAAGATACATGAGTGAGGCTTTTTTAGCACTACAATATGTTTTACCACTTGGACATAGTAATTGGGCATATGAGCTTGTATTTGCTTGAGGGCAAGCAAATTTGGGAAGGGAGGACTGTGATGCCTCCTTTTGATATAATTTTAATAATTAATAAAATTTATCAAATAGTGATTTTAATCATTCAAAAATTTAAGGAAATTTAATTAATTATTAAAATAGAACTATCTTTGATAGTTATTTAGATTATCAGAAAAGTGGTTTTAACTATTTGTAAAATTAAGGTAATTTTAATGATTATTCTAAGCAGTTTTATAATTAATAAATTTTTTGAAACGTGATTTTTATCACTTCAATTATTATATAATTTTAATTAATTATTAAAGCAAGGACCTAATATTAAATAATTATTTTATTTTCTAAAAAGTATTTTAATTACTAATTTATTGAGGTAAGTTATAATTAATTCAAAAAGGCATAAAATGAAATTAAAAGGAATGTTGGATTGGGAGCTAAAGCAAAGAAAGTAAAAGATATTCTAAAAAGGGAAAGTAAGGCTTATGAGGTATTTTACTTCCACAATGTGGTTCTCCCCCCTTTGGAAGGTACAAATACAAGCTGAAGATTTGTTAATGCCTGCAAGTGTATCATAGGGTGGTCCAAAGTGTCTAAGAGGAACTACTCATTTATGAATTTAGAGAATTCAATGCATGAGTTACAGGTTGTGATATTCAAGATATCTATGGTAGAACAAGTGAATTGTTTCACAATATTTATAAAGTTTGGTTGTTGGGAGCAACCTTGGATTTCTAGTTAACCTTTGAAAATTAGAGTAATCTAAGATAAATGAAGTAAATTATGCTCAAAGAATTAAGCTAAAATCTAATTCTAAGATGAATATTCAAAATGAAACTAATCTAAAGTGAATTGATCAAAGAAAAAGAAAAAATAAGGGTAGGATAGAGAAGGAACATATTGATGTTGTTAATCTTTAACACAAATATTATGACAAAGTTCAAATATCATTCAAATACACACTTAAAACCAACGTACATAACATGAAACAACATAAGCTCAAATCCTACTACACATCAAGCAAGCATCTAAAGAAATGAAGAATGCAAATAAGAACTTGATTCACTTTAAAGATTTACCCCTACAAGTAAACAACATAAACACATCCATAGAAGAGCATAGAAAATTAAATAAACCTAAAAACTTTCAGTCAACCTAGCATTAGCACAAGTTAACAACTCTTCATTTGGAAAGCGCACATCAAGAATCAATAAGAACCATTCAAATTTGAATTGTAAACCCGACAATTGAGAGAGAAGCCATGATAGAATTCACACAACAAAATGAGACAAACTTTTTAGAATTCCCTGTTTGCATTAAATTGATCCAAAATTAGCACAAAGATCTTGCTCAAAACTCCCTCTATTTTTTACAATGGACAATACCTCTTTATATAGACAATTCATGAGGTATGTTGGTCAATAATGTCAAATTAAAATAGTAAATGTGTCAGGGATAGCTGTCCCTTATACATATTTCTAGAATACTCTAGACACTTCCTAATGGACTGAACTATAGGCAATGTGCTTTACAAGTCTCAAATGCCCTTACAAAAGAATATTCTATTTTCAAAATATTATACAAGTTAAGCTACAAAAAAAATATTCTTAAATCAACTATCTTGGCTTTCATATTGAAGTGCCCTACTGCTGTTATTGCAAGATCTTCATTGCCTTGGCATGTTGCTCATCTATTAACTTCAAATTGACAATAGGCTCCATGAAGAGTCCATCCTCTTGATCTGATAGGTCTATGAATTATTTTTCATTATTTTCCATGGCTTCTTTAACACTCATTGCATTCCCTATCCTTTTTTCAGTATTCAGGATCATGTCTAAGATCTTGTTATTAGCCCCAGTCCTTCCTTGGCTCTAGTTTCTTACTTCGTGCATGAAATGAGCAAATCTTAACTTGAATTCTTCATCAGTGATTAGACCCATGGGGTCATGTGAATTTGGGTTAGTGATCATGCTCCCAAGTATCTACTCCATTCTTCTTATCAATTGCTTGTCATCTTCATGAAGGTCCTACAGGTTCTTGGACCATTTGCTCAGACCCTTGATCTTGTCTACCAAAATTGCAATGGCCATATTTAGGTGAGCCAAGATAATTGTTTCAAAGTTATGAATTTGATCCTCTATAAGGATACTGATCAAATCCTTTACTTTTTTGATTGATTTCTGCCATTGGTGGACTAGATTCATAACCACATTGCTCTGTTGGCTCACCACATTCTATCTAGATTTCATTACTTTCAAAGAGTTGAACATATCAAACAAATATGCTTTATACATATTTATCATGGCCTCTGGTACTAACAAGATAACCTACTTTTCTAAATTCTCCTTGTATTATTGCATGCCTTTGAGGGTAGCTTGCAATTATATTGACTATGCTTGGGCCAATTCAAGCATGTTATCCTCAACTATGGGATTCTCACTAGGATTTTGTCCTACCACTGGAGTTAAATTAGTCAATGGTTCTAATTTTTGGAAATTGATCTCCTCTCCACTAATCTGACCTTCTTCTTCTCTATTACTCTCTGTAATCTATCTATCTTTGGGTCAAAATTGACACCAACTGAGGATTGTGTTACTTATGGTGCACAGATATCCATTTGTGGTCCACTTGGTTCTCCTAGGGCAGCCAGTCTTCTTTCCTCCTCTTCCAAGGCAACTATCCATTGCTTCAATTCATCATGTACATGGATGTTGATGGCTTGCATCATAGCCCAAGGATGGTGCTTAGTCAAGAATTTCAGAGCAATTTAGGTCCATAAATGAACCACTCTGGAATCATCAGTCCATAAATCAGGTTCTCTTCACTAAATAAATTGAATTCACTCAAAGGATGAGTGATATTCACTTTGGGTTTCTTATTTTTTGAAATAATGGCCAGCTTAACCTTTCTCTTTGGAGGAGTGGCAATAGAAATTAAATCCAATACTTCCTTCACCTTTTCTTCTTTTATTTCCTCCATTTCTTCATCATCTGATTCACAGGCACTAGATAACAGTTTAAAGGCATCCTAAATAGTCTCATTGGGGTCCAGGGCTATCATGTGAGTCTCCTCAACAGGTGATCCTTTTTCTTCTACCTGGGTTGAATATGATGCAATCTCATCAAGCCTTCTTTCCTCTGGTCTTCCCTCCTCAATCTATGCTTTAGATCTAATTTATGCTTGGGGTTGAGCTAATGGAGGTCTAGTAGGTGCACTACTTATCAAATGGTACTCCCTTGGCCCCAATTTCCATATGTCATCTCCTTTTCATTCCCTCAACATTCTAGATTTAGGCTTTATGTTTCATTTTTCATCCTTTTAGTAACCTCAAAGTAATTAGATGTTCTAGTGCAGATGGAGTCAAAAGCTCTTGGTGCATGTTCATAAGGTAAATTCAACATTCCTTTGGTTTTTAAGTGTTCCTTAACCCTTCCATAAGGGTCCCATTGACTCTATTCATCTATTTGTAAATTGAAGGATGTCTTATGTTTTGAAGCTACCTCAATATTGTCTCATTGTGCAGAAATAGTACTACCAATGGTTATATGGAGACTGTGGAGCAGTCATACCTTTTGGCCTTGTAAAGACCATATATTCCATTGCATATCTAGAAATCCACTAGGTGCACTATATTCCATTGCATATTTTATTAGGCACATGGATAGGTAGTCTAAGAGGGGTGCACTAGGTTCCCTCAATTCTGATGATTAAACAATCTGGATATAGCCATATATCCCCTATATCTTCAATAGTTTTCTTGATCAGTGGATTGACCCTCATTATTGGGATCCCTATGATAACTTCACTTAATTATGGATAGACACAATCAATTATGAATTAAATGTGATCTATGTATTTGAATATGTGCACCTTGGAGTAATATTGTGAAACTATTTGTGCTCCACTAAGGGACCACTCCTTTTGATTAGGAATCTTGGTTGTTGCATGGAGGGCATCCAAAAGGTATGACATCATGTAGAATTGGGTTTTATTCCTCCAAATATTGTCTACTTAAAGCAATGATAATTACCTCACGTAGAGGAGGGGTGATCTATTTTATAACCATGAAATAGACTAAGGGCACTCAATTTTTTTCTACACATGTAGTGGTTGAATTCCCACACAACTTATTCATCATTGTCAAAGTCATTAATATTCTAGGTCTAAATTGACTAATGGAGATGTTTTAATTGATGTCTGAAAAGACTTAGTTCTCATTATATAGCCACATGGGAAGGATGTTATTCAAATCATTTTCTTTGGCCTAGGTATTATTTTGGCAATTTTGGTTGATGTCTATAATATTGTCATTGATGTCAAAGGTAGCTTTTGCTATTAGACAATAATGTCAAAATTGAATTGCATAGACTTATGGTGAAAATTAGACTTATGAAGATCTACTTATAAAATAAATAAAGCAGTCTTGAGAACTCGAATGGGTCTTGTAGATCAAATCAGGATTCCAGAACAACTTTACTTCTCTCAACTTTATAAGTTAAGTTGTCCTGAAAACCCGAATAGCACTAGCAGTGTCAATTAGGTTTATGAAACAACCTTACTTATCTCATGTTTATGAGTCAAGTTATCTCAAGAACTTGAAAGGGTCTAAAAGAGTTGATCAGGGTTTTGGAAGCACTTTACTTCTTTCATGTTTATAAGATAAGCAATGTGGAAAACCTGAATGGGTCAAGGAAGAGTAATCAAGATTTTTGAGTGACTTTTCTTCTCTCATGTTTATGAGTTAATCAATGTGAAAAACCTAAATGGGTCTAGGTGAGTTGATCAGAGTTTTGCAACAACTTTACTTCGTTCATTTTATTAAGTTAATCAAAATTGAAAGCCCGAATGGGTTTGGAAGAGTTGATCGGGTTTTTAAGATGACTTTACTTCCTCCAAGTATATAAGTCATGTTGAATGAAGAACCTAAAATGGTCTTGAATAATTCTTTCAAAAATATTGGCAAAGACAATTCTTTCAAAAATATTGGCAAGGACAAATCTTTCGGACAAAAAGCCCATGGAAATTATTTTGAAGGGTATGTGGAACCTTTTAGAAAAGTTGAAGGGTAGTTTGCAAAAGGTTGAAGGGTATGTGGACCATTTAAGAAAGCTGAAGGGCACTTCTCAAGAAGTCTGAAGGGAAAGTAGACCATTACAAAAGTTTTGAAGGACAAGTGGACCATTGTAGAAAGTTTGAAGGGATCTTTTCAAAAAGTCTAAAGGGTATGTGGACCCTTGCAAAAAAGTCAAAGGGTAGTTTTTGAAAAGGCCAAAGGGTATGTGGACCCTTACAGAAAATATGAAGGGTACATTTGCAAAGCCCTGAAGGGTATGTGTCTTAAACAAAAGTGCCAAAAGGAGACCTAGACAAAAAGTTCATAGAAATTATCCCAAAGGGGATCCAGACAAAAAGTCCACAAAAATTGTCCCGAAGGGGACCCAGACAAAAAGTCCATGAAAATTATCTCGAAGGGGACATGTTAAAGTTTGAGAAATTCTAAAGAGATCAACGAAGGGGAAACATCTCAAAGACATTGAAAGAAGTGAGATGAAGTCAAAATGTCGAAGGTTAATGATCTAGTCAACATAAAGAGCAAGCATCTTTGATGATCCAATGACACACACAAGTCAGGATTAAAAATATCCAATGGAACAAGTGAATCCAAAGCCTTAAATGTGCTTGAAGGTTAATGAACAATGGCAAAGTTAAAGATCGAGCATATTTGAGTAAATCGAAAGGAATGAAAGTGATCCAACTATTAAAGATATAGTAGAAAACATAAAAAGGGGCTCAAGAGTTAGAGATGGTGCGAAGAAAGAAATCAAAGGCACACATTAATATATTCTCAATGAACAATTAAAGGAATAGACAAAACCTATAAATGATTTCACAAAACTCAAGATTGATCGATCCAATTGATCAATCATCGATGAAGGAGGTTATGCATTTAAGAGATAAATCCAGTAGTTGCCAAACATAGTAAAGAGACCAAAACATTATGACATGATGCATGAACCAAGACACAAAAAGGAACTGATGTAGTTATGACCAGAATCCTACAGTTGTCAAAGATAGAAATGAGAATAGATAATTGTTGTATGATGAAAGAACCAAGATGTAGGAAAATGCAAAAGTCAAATATGCATTTAAGGAGAATCTAGAACTGAAATTGGTTAAGTGCAAATGGAATGTGAATGCAATAAGTGAGTCAAGAAACCTTAATGAATCCTTGTATAAACATGACCTTTAACACATCAAAAAAATGATGTTGATATTATATTTTTATGTGAGAAAAAGGGCTATCTATAAAAGAATATGCAAAGAGAGTAAAATGCAGAGAAAGAAGGGGAATGATGTGTATCTAAAAAAAGCATAACTAGATGTATGAAAATATAGAGTCAAATACATATGCAGACAAATATTAAGTAACCAGGAAGATAGAGCACACAAATAATGAGAAGAAGGTGAGTAGTTATGTATTAGACTTGTAACAAAGAACATTGAACTGAATTCACTTGTGAATCTATCTTGTACACTGGAGCTGTAGCTCCATAGTTTAGGTAGGTTGGTGCCTACATACAAAATAGGTTGGTGCTCAGTAAGGATATTGGTGTCTCCTAAGGATCAGTGTCCTTGAATGTAACTAGTGAAGTTTTCCAATAAGGCATTTTATTGTGAGGCTAGATTAGAATAGTGTATTCTAGCAGCTGATTCTCACTATGGTTTTTTCCTTTAGGTTTTTCATGTAAACTTTGATGTTGTGTGTGTGTGTGTGTGTGTGTGTGTGTGTGTGTGTGTGACTTATACATTTTTTCTTTGATTTGCACATGAATTTACATCTTTAAAAGGTTCTAAATGGACTAGTTTTAGATCATCTATTGATTCACCCCCCTCTCAGTAGATAGGTGTGTTCAACAATTGGTATTAGAGCCTAGGGTTCCTTAGGAGAAGCTTAATCAACTCAAGTAGATCTTGGATTAGTGAACACAATGGCCAGTCAAGAAGGAACTTCATCAAATAAGGCTCCTCTATTTGATGGTTCAAACTATGCTTTTTGGAGCATAAGGATGGAAGCATATTTGTCTTCCCTAAGGTTTGATGTTTAGATGTCTATGGTAAATAGATATATAGCTCCTGTTATAGCTCCTACTAATCAAGCTGCCAAGAAGGCTTATGAAAATAATGATAAGGCAAATAATGCTATTCTTTATGGACTGTCAAACTCAAATTTCATCAAAGTCATACATTGTAAAAATGCACAAGACATTTGGAATAAATTAAAAATCATATGTGAAGGATATGCCAAAGTGAAGCAAGCCAAGATGCAAACATATAAAGGCTAGCTCGAGAGTTTGAAGATGATTGAAGAGGAGAAGATTAAAAATTACCTCCTCAGGGTAGATGAGATTGTGAATGCTATCAGAGGACTTGGAGAAATAGTAGAAGAGTCAACTATTAATAAAAAAAATATTAAGATGTTTGCCATCAAGATATGATTCAAAAATCTCTGCAATAGAAGCAAGAGACTTGAATAAGCTCATTATTGATGAGATGCATGGAACATTCATAGCCTTTGAGATGAGAATGGGAGAGACAGACATGATTAAAATCAAAGTTGCATTCAAAGTAGCAAAGCTAGTTAAGAATGAGATAGCCACGTCTAGATCTGAGGAGTCTAACGAAGAAGAAGTCAATTTTTTCAGAAGCTAAGGAAAATATCTAAAAAGTATAAAGGTAAATTACCTTTCAAATGTTTTAACTATGGAAAGGTAGGAAACTTTGCTGCTAAATATCCTCATAAAAAGGGAGAAAATTTTGAGCAAGTGGATAATAGTAAAATGGTAAAACCCCATAATACATACAGGAAAAAATTCTTTAAGAATAAGAAGGTCTTATACATAAAATAAAAAAACAACTCAAATAAATATAACGATAGTAATAGTTCAGATGATGATCAAGACTATGATTTTGTGGCTAGGGGAAATGAATACCTATTAATGGTAGAATAATCTACATCCACAAGTCAAGAACAAGAGGAATATGAATATTGGGATGAAGAAGAGGAAGGTGAAATTGATCTAGAAGGAGAACTAGTTTGTGTTCTAAGAGAGATTGAGAAACTAAGAAAAGAGAAATCTAAACAAAAGAAGCTAGGGCAAAATGAACTTGAGAAATCTAATCAAATGATAGTGACTCTAAAAACTCAAGTTGAGGAGGCTAAGAGAATAAAAGAGGTAGTTAAGATGTAACTATAGTCCAAAATTGAAGAGTGCATAAAACTTGAAGCAAAAATAGTAACCTTGAGAAAATAACTAGATAAAAGTCTAAAGATGAAAAAAGGGTCAGATATTTTAAATGAATTAATTAGCTATCAAAAAATCTCAAATGAAAAATTAGGTATTGGATATAAGAAAGGTAAAGGTTCCTCAACTAGTATGTGAACTAGTCTATATGACAATTTCAAGATAAGAGGAGTAACAAAGACAAAAAAAGTGAAGGACATCAAGGATAACAAGATTGACTCAAACAAAATTGATGAGAGGAGAAGAATTTCTGAAAGGAAGCATGAAATCAAAGATGCAGAAGGATACACCAATGTTATATATTTGAAGAAATAAAAGGTTAGGAGAGTTCAATACATGGCACCAAAAAATGTTACAACCAGGTATTACTCATCCTTTTATGGTTATTGTTACAGTTGTAATCAATTTGGTCATAGGGATATTAAATGTAGAGTTTTGCTTACAAGAAGAGCTAACTTTTTAGTAGAAATCCATTTTCTCCTCTGTTAGATTCAAGTAAAATATGCTACAATTAGAATAACTTTGGTCACATAGTCAAGCACTGTAGGACTAAATTTGTAGCATCAAAAGTAAAGAAAGGCAAGTCTTCAAATAAGAACAAAGGTCCACAAGTTATTAATGAAGAAAAGAAGATGACATATGAGAAGCCCAAGGAAATGTGGAGAGTGAAAAATCAATCCTTGATCGCTCAAACAACACTCCATGCCAAAGAGCAAATTTTATGGGTAATAGATAGTAGGTGCTCAAAGCATGACTGGTGATAAAAGTAAGTTTGTCAAGCTAATCAAGTTTAAGGAAGGAACTGTTAGTTTGGGAGATAATACAATAGTAAGAATCAAAGGTAAATGAACCTTGCATATGGATGATAATCTTCCTTCTCATGATGTTATCTATGTTAAAGGACTTAAGCATAATCTGCTAAGTGTTAGTCAAATGTGTGATAATGGATATAAAGTCATATTTGATGCTGAAGGCTGCAAGTTGAAAAGATCTATAAAAATAGTTGCAGAAGGGAAAGGACCGAAAACAACATCTAAAATCTTGTTGAGGTAAACAATAATAGTTGTCTCTTAGGAAAGGTTGATGAAAGCTAGCTATGGCATAGGAGAATGGGTCATGTCAATTTTGAAAATTTAGTCAAAGTAAATTCAAAGAAGTGTGTAAGACATATGCCCATAATCACCAAACCCATAGATACTACATGTAGAGAATGCCATTTAGGCAATCAAATAAGGGTCAAGTTTCAGACAAAAGAATATGCAACAACAAAGCCTCTACAGATAGTTCATACTGATCTATGTGGACCTACCAAGACTAAAGGATCAAAAGGAGTTCATTACTTCATGTTATTTATTGATTATTACTCAAGAATGACATGGGTAACATTATTAAAGGACAAATCTCAAGCCTTTGAGAGATTTAAGATCTTTAGAGCCATGGTTGAAAATGAAATGGGAAGAAAAATCAAATGTTTGAGATTTGACAAAGGTGGAGAATTCACTTCAAATGAATTCATATAATATTGTGAAAAACATGGGATTAAAAGGCACTACTCTACTACAAAAACTACCCAAAAAAATAGAGTTGTTGAGAGAAAGAATAGGATTGTGAAGGAGATGGCCAGAACAATGCTGAAGGAAGCTAAAATTTCTAATGGATATTGGAGAGAAGCAGCTCAAACAATAGTATACATTCTGAATAGAGTATAGCTCAGGGTGAAAAGTGATAAAACACCATATCAACTATGGTATGGAAATCCTACATCAGTCACAAACTTTAGAGTGTTTGGAAGCAAGTGTTACATTAGAAGAAAGGAGAGAAAACTAGGTAGCTTTGAGTCAATATGTGATGAGGGAATCTTTCTTGGTTACTCCACTCAGAATAAAGCCTATGTATGTTACAACAAAAGACTGCAAAAAATAGTTGAAATCATTAACATCAAGGTAGAAGAAGGATTGAAACAAATTGAGCCTAATGAGGAGATCAAAATTGAAGAATTAGAAGAAGCATAAAATGAAGTAGAAGATAGTGAAGAGGAGGAAAAAAAGAATGAAAGGGCACCTATAAAGTTTGTTTAAAAGGAACATCCCAAGGAGCAGATAATTGACAACAAAAATGAGGGTGTTCAGACTAGGAGAAGAGCTATAATCAACAAGGAGCAAGTGAATTTTGATCTATTTTTACAAATTGAGCCAAAGACCTTTACTGAAGCCAACATGGATGAAAATTGGTTGAAATCCATGGAGGAAGAATTGAATTAAATAAAAAAGAATAAAACTTGGAAATTAGTTCCTAGACCTTCAAACAAAAATGTAATAAGAATAAAATGGGTTTATAGGAACAAACTCAATGAAGATGGAGCTATTGTAAGGAACAAAGCAAGATTAGTATGCAAAGGATATGCACAAATAAAAGGCATAGATTTTGAAGAGACATTTGCTCCAGTGGCAAGACTGGAGGTGATAAGAATGTTCTTGGCATTCTCTATTCATAAGAAGTTCAAGGTATATCAAATGGATGTGAAGTCAACATTCTTAAATGGAAACTTAGAAGAGGAAGTCTACATTGAACAACCAAAAGGATTTCAGTTACCAGAAGAAGATTATGTGTGTAGACTAAAGAAATCTTTGTATGGTTTAAAACAGGCACCTAGAGCATGGTATTCACAATTGGATCAATACCTGTAATGACAAGGATTCAAAAAAGGGTGTACAGACAACAATTTGTACTTTAAACGAAAAGGTAAGCATATGTTTATTATTGTTGTCTATGTATATGATATTATCTTTGAAGGTGGAAATAGTAACATGTGCAAAGAATTTTCCACACAAATGCAAAATGAATTTGAAATGTCTATGCTGGGAGAACTCTATTTCTTTCTTGGACAACAGATTTCACAAACTAGTGAAGGGATATTCATATCTCAAAATAAGTTTGCAAATGAGATGATCAAGAAATTCAATATGGAGGACAATAGACCAATTAGTACTTCTATGATAACTAGATGCAAGTTGAGTAAAGAAGATGAGTCCCCTGATGTGAACAATTTATTGTATAGATAAATGATAGGTATCTTGTTGTATTTAACATCATCAAGACTAGACATCATGCAGGCCGTGTGCATGGTTGTAATATTTCAAGCAACCCAAAAGGAATCACATGTTAATGATGTGAAAATAATATTTAGATACATCAAAAGCATAGTTGACTATGGTTTGTGGTACCCTACAAGTGAATATTTCACTTTGATTACATATGCAGATGCTGATTGGGCAGGAAGTGTGGATGATAGGAGAAACATTGGTGGTGGTGTGTTCTTATTTAGAAACAGACTTGTGTCATGGCTGAGCAAAAATCAAGAATCAGTTACACTTTCTATAGTAGAATCAGAGAATGTCACAACAACAACATGTTGCACCTAAGTCTTATGGATGAAGCAAACTCTCGGAGACATCAAGGTAGAGTACAAAGAACCTATCTCTATCTTTTGTGATAACTCAAGTGCCATAAACATATCCAAGAATCCAGTGATGCACTCTAAAAGTAAGCATATATCTATCAAATATCACTTTCTAAAATAAAACATTGTAGATCAAGAGGTCAAAATTGAGTATTTTCCAACAAACTACCCAATTACAGACATATTTACCAAGCCTCTTCCCAAGGAGCAATTTGAGTATCTAAGAGAGAAGTTGGGAGTAGTGGCTCCCACACCACATCATTATATTTTAGTGATAGGGCATGAATCTAGGGGGAGTATTTAAGGAACATTATTAACTCTTGGATTAAGAGAAAAGGCAGTTTGGTGAGGAAACTATAGTTCCTTTACAATTTGATGACAAAGTTATGCTAGCTCTAGATTATTATGCTTGTCTATATAGTGAAATGTCAATTATTGATTGGTATTTTAGACCAATGCTATATACATACTCATCTGAAAAATCATGGAGTCAAAAGAGATACATCTAAAGAGCCTACATAAAAGCTTAGGCAAATATACCATTGCCTAAGGGGGAGTCCTTCACAAAGTGTTTTAACTAGCCAGATCTAAGGATCAAAATAGCTAGCCAATAAAGAAACAACCCATCTCCATGATATGGAAAAGAATTTTTGTAATTAATTTCAAATGGGGAGAAAGTAGACTAGTAAGGAATGAAGAAGGGTAGCCATTCTAGGTATGTTTTGCCATCAATGACAAAGGGGCAGATTATTGGCAATTTTGGCTGATGTCTTTAATAGTATCATTGATGTCAAAGGTAGGTTGTGATATCAGACATTAATTTCAAAATTTGAATTGCATAAAATTATAGTACAAATCAGACTTATGAAGAGCTTTTACTTATCAAATAAGTAAAGTAGTCTTGAGAACCCAAATGTGTCTTGTAGAGCAAATCAGGATTCTAGAACAACTTTACTTCTCTCAACTTTATAAGTTAAGTTGCCCCAAGAACCTGAATGGGCCTAGCAGTATTAATTAAGTTTATACAATGACCTTACTTATCTCATGTTTATAAGTCAAGTTGTCTCAACAACCCGAAAGGGTCTAGAAGAGTTTATCAGGGTTTTAGAAGCACTTTACTTCTTTCATGTTTATAAGATAAGCAATGTGGAAAAATTGAATGGGTCAAGGAAGAGGTAATTAGGATTTTGGAGTGACTTTGCTTCTCTCATGTTTATGAGTTAAGCAATGTGAACAACCTAAATGTGTTTAGGTGAGTTGATTAGATATTTGCAACAACTTAGTTCATTTTAATAAGTTAAGCAAAGTTGAAAACCCGAATGGGTCTGGAAGAGTTGATTAGGTTTCTAAGATGACTTTACTTCCTCCAAGTCTATAAGTCATGCTGAATGAAGAACCTGAAATGGTATTGAAGAATTATTTAGGAATAATTCTTTCAAAAAAATTGGCAATGATAATTCTTTTGGAAATATTGGCAAGGACAAATCTTTCAGACAAAAAGCTAGCAGAAATTATTCTGAAGGGTATGTGGACCCTTTCAGAAAAGCTGAAGGGTAGTTTGAAAAAGGTTGAAGGGTATGTGGACCATTCAAGAAAGTTGAAGGGCACTTCTCAAGAAGTTTGAAGGGCAAGTGGACCATTACAAATTTTTTGAAGGGCAAGTGGACCATTGCAGAAAGTTTGAAGGGATCTTTTCAAAATTTTTGAAGGGTATGTGGACCCGTACAAAAAATTTGAAGGGTAGTTTTTAAAAAGGCCGTAGTTATGTGAACCCTTGAAGAAAATCTAAAGGGTACATTTACAAAGCTCTGAAGGGTATGTTTCCTAAACAAAAGAGCCAAAAGGAGACCCAGACAAAAAATCCATGAAAATTGTCCTGAAGCAGACCTAGAAAAAAAGTTTGTAGAAATTATCCCGAAGGGGACCCAAACAAAAAGTTCACATAAATTATCCTAAAGGGAACATGTTAAAGTTTGAGAAAGTTTGAAGAGATTGACAAAGGGGAATCATCTCAAAGACGTCAAAAGAAGTGAGATGAAGTCAACAAGTCAAAGGTTAATGATCTAGTCAATATAAAAAGCAAACATCTTTGATGATCCAGTGACACACACAAGTCAGGATTAAAAAGATCCAATGGAGTGAGTGAATCCAAAGCCTTAAAGGTGATCGAAGGTTAATGAATAGTGGAAAAATTAAAGACTGAGCATATTCAAGTAAATCAAAAGAAGTGAAAGTGATCCAACTATAGAAGATATAGTAGAAAACATAAAAAGGGGCTTGATAGTTAGAGATGGTGAAAATAAAGAAATAAAAGACACACATTTAATATATTCTCAATGGAAAATTGAAGGAATAAACAAAACCTATAAATGATTGCACATAGCTTGAGATTGATCGATCCAACCAATCAATAATTGATTAAGGATGTTGTGCATTTGAGAGATAAATCCTACAACTACCAAACATACTAAAGAGACTAGAACATTATGACATGATGCATGAACCAAGACATGAAAAGGAAACAACACAATTATGACTAGAATCCTATATTTGTCAAAGATAGAAATGAGAATAGACACTTGCTATATGATGTAAGAACCAAGACGTGGGAAAATGCAAAAGTTAAATACACATTAAAGGAGAATCTAGAACCAAAACTAGTTAAGTGTAAATAGAATTGAATGCAATAAGTGAGTTGAGAAACCATAATGAATCCTTGAATAAACACAAATATTAACACATCAAAAAAACGTTGTTGCTATTACATTTTTATGTGAGAAAAAGGGCTATCGATAAAAGAAATATGTAGATAGAGTAAAATGCAGAGAAGAAGGAAGGTGAATGAAGTGTAACTGAGCAAAGCATAATTGGATGTATGTAGATACGGAGTGAAAGACAATTGAAGATAGAGATTAAGCAAGCGGGAAGATAGAGCACATAGATAATGAGAAGAAGGTGAGTAGTTATAGATTAGACTTGTAATAAAGAACATTAAACTGGATTCACTTGTGAATCTATCTTGTACACTCGAGTTGTAGTTCCACAGTTTAGGTAGGTTGGTGCCTACATACAAAATGGGTTGGTGATCATTAAGGAAATTGGTGTCTCCTAAGGATCGATGTCCTTGAATGTAACTAGTGAGGTTTGCTAGTAAGGCATTTTGTTGTGAGGCTGGATTAGAACAATAGATTCTAGCAGTTGATTCTCACCATGGTTTTTCCATGTAAAATTTGATGTTATGTGTTTCTATGTGTGTGTGTGACTTTTGAATTTGTTCTTTAATTTGCACATGAATTTACATATACATGTTCTATAAAAGGTTCTAAATGGACTAGTTTTAGATCATCTACTAATTCACCCCCTCTCAGTAGATAGGTGTGTTCAACATATTGATGGAAGATAAGTCTATTTGGGGTTTAGGTAGCTTATAGTAGTTTTAAAAATCTATATCAGAGATAAAAGCTATCTTATTTTGAGTGTGTCCATTAATTAACATGCCTTTATCAATTTTTGCATCCTTAAAAATAGGAGTGAGGATATCAATGCAGTAGAGTACCTAAGGTTTTGCTGCTACATAATGTAGACCAATCATTTGAATTACAACTACATCATAGTATTGCCTCTTGGTAGACACATTCTTCTCCTCCTCTTTTGTGATGGCGGGTTGGTCTTCAATGGTCCAAAAAAGCTTAGACCAATTGTTGTCTCTTGTATTTAGAATAGTGGCATCAAACTCTATATCTTTGAAAATCCTACCCTCAACATCCATGGTCAGATAGATCTCCACATATTATTTAGAAACACCATTCTTAGCTACCCTAGTTGTGAATTGATCAAATTGCTCACCAGTGGAATATAATTTGATTCTAGATTGAATTATCCTTGCACATGCAATAATTCAATGTTCTTCAATTTGATTATGATGAACGTAGGGTTAAATTAGGGCTTCCATACTTACTAAGGCTTTTTTGAAGGTTTTCAAAGTGATTTAATGGTGGAAACTAGTTCAAAAAATGAGTTTCATGCCTTAGATTTTGTTTAGACCATATTCTAAGGGTCCACAAAATCTCTTAATCTGACTTGGTGCTTATGTGGCTCTATTGTGTCATATATCCCATTAATATTTAAAAAGTGACCATTTGTTTTTTGGACACATGTCAATGCTTCATTCGGTATGGGGCCTTTGAAAATTCCACCTTAGTTTACATCATTGGATCATGTTTTCTTGGATCAACATAGTCCATTAATTTCAATTTGAAGGATTGAATGCCATTGGTTGCTTTTTTATAGTTAGGAATCAGCTTTTACATTGACTAGATTTGAGGTATTTATAGAGGTAAATAATAAATAGTAACTATTTGAGTATTTACCCTAAAATAAATAGTACTTACTGTTATGTAAGTTAGTAAGTAATATATTATTGTTATGTAACAATAATATATTTGCTATGATATTATGTGTGATATTTGGTTGTTAAGCCAAACTCACATAAATAGGTCTGGAGGTTTTATAGGTGAGAGAAATTAATGGAGAGAATATAGGCACAAGGTTCCTATATATATGTAACCTCACGTATTGATTATTAATCAATGAGAATAGTACACAAATAATATCAGTGTTTTTGAGAAATCCACTTGTGTTTGACTCCATTATTCCTTAATGTCATTTTCTTAATCTTGTATAAACTCTTATAAACCTCTTCATTTGGTATTAGAGTAGTGTCAGATCCTATCTGTGATGGAATCCTAATAATTTGTGAGGGGTAGTAGTTCTAAACTTTGTCCCTATGGATATGCGACTCAGAGAATAATTTTTATGAAAAGTATAGATTAGTTTTGTAAGTTTTTTTAATATAGTATTTGGTATTCAGATTTGCTTAGATCTACTTGTAGAATTTGTCTTATGCTTAGCATCAATGCATAATGTGTAGAGGAAAGGAGAATCACCATCACTATACATTCTCATCTTCTTGCAGACCTGTGCATAGATCTTCTCTACATATTGGTTTGTAGATCTATACTCTATAGAGACTGACCACATTATTTGGTCAACATCAATACAAGACATGTAGACTTTACATCATTTTTAGACTATATTTTATTTCTCTCTTATTGCATTTCATCTAATATTTTTTGTTACAACATCAGTTACAAGCATCCTTAATTGACTATGACAAATCTAAATTTTATAGATGTGAAATTGATTTATTCATCCCTACATTCAGTGAGTTTTTCATTACATGTATAGTGCACCGATTAGAACACTATGATATGGGCTCCTCAATCTAGAAATTCACAAAGCTTCTCACCATCATCATCTCATGACATGACACACATATGACATTTCTGTTTTGTTTATCATACCAACCAATTCATGCATGTTTATAATTGAATTTGAGGTTGGAAGTTTTATTTATTATCTCCATTACCCATAACCTATCAATGTTCATGCTTAGAAAGATCTGCGTGTCTACATATATATTTCTAGAAGACCATCTTTGAATATATGAATTCAACATGGCTAGTTCTAGACTCGACGACTATGGATATCTATAGATAGATTAGCGATATCCAAGAAAGATTAATATTTGGCACAATTCATTGGTCTATTTAGGAAAGTATTAATTGCATGTAATCTCATCTACATGGATTCAATCTTGGATATGTTTTAGGTATTTACGTCAATTTATTTTTTATGTATTTGATTTAGTGTTATTCATTATTTCACTAGTTTTGGTTCCTAAGTTAAAGTCAAATGGTTTAGGTATTATTATTTTAAGTTGTTTATTTTTAGTCTTGAGTCCATTATTAGGAGTCATTAATGTATGTCATCTTGTTAAAATCTAAAATTTTAATAATCAAGTCAATGTCATGTTTAGAGTATTTAAAAGTAAATTTCATTTATTATTTTTTAAAATGTTGTGTTTTATAAAGTGTCAATTTAAGAAAAGTTATTATTGTCGAAAGTCATCATCTAGAGTCATTAGTCAAAATAAAAAAGTCATCTATTATCAAGAGTCAATTTGTGTGATGAGTCATAAGTTCAAAGTTTTCGCATCAATAATAGAGTCATATTTTATAGTTGAGTCATTTTCAAAAATGTCAAAATTAATAATAGTTATTTTATGTGTTAGGTGTGTTCAAGTCATCAAAAGTAAAAGTCATGTATGTCAGTCGATCATCAAAGTTAAATCCCTTGTTTTACACGGATGTATTTTTGGGCATACCCAACATCTAGTGAGCACATACACATTGTGGGGGGGATTTTCCTTGGAAAATCATATACCTAAGCTACATCAATATACCACTTGAGTAAGTATTATCACATACTAGAGGCTAGAGGATACATGGAGGAATGAGGTCTTTCAGTGACCTCTCGTCAGTCACCAAGGATAGGGCCGCACAAATGTTTTGGTGACTTGTGTGTGTGTGATTTTCATATTTTTTGCTGTGTGTTTACAAATAAAGAACATAAGAATAATTCCTATTCATTTAATGTAATTTTTATGTAATTCCAAAAATGATTCCTTGATGTGAAGACATTGTGAAAAGATAGAAAGCACAAATGTAAGTCAGTTCATCGATCTTGAAAAGGTTTGTGGTAGATCCAAAAAACCACATGAGGTGAACATTTGATGGGTTATATTCATGTCAAGGTTTGTGGTAAACCTATAAAACCATGGGAGGAGTGAGGCTCTCTTTGTATCAAGGTCATGAGCCAAATAAGGCATGTTACAAGAGGTGAGCATACTATAGATAAGAGTGTGAATGCTTTTTCACCATGTAAAAACTATGGGGTGGGGGGGAATGTTAGGAATTAGCTTTTACATTGCATATATTTGAGTATTTATGGAGAGAGGGAAATAGTACATAGTAACTAGTTGAGTATTTACCATAATATAAATAGTACTTACGATTATGTAAGCTAGTAAATAATATATTATTGTTATGTAACAATAATATATTTTTTATTGTATTATTTATGTGAGATTTTGTTGTTAAACCAAACTCATGTAAATAGGACTACAGGTTTTATAGGTGAGAGAAATTAAAAGAGAGAATATAGGAACAAGGTTCTTATATATATGTAACCTCACATATTGATTATTAATCAATGAGAATATTGCAAAAATAATATCAGTGTTTTTGAGAAATTAACATGTCTTTGGCTCCATTATTCATTAATGTCATTTGATTAATCTCATATAGACTCTGATAAACCTATTTAGTTATATTCCTTGTGGTTTTGACACTTATCACTACCGTATTCATTTTGGGCTCATTGAAAAGTCCACCTTCATCTTGTACTATTGGATCTTCTTAATATAGATGAATGTGCTCCATCAATCTCGATCCACTAGATTCTATCCTTTGCTCTATGTGTCATTGATCAAAATGTGTACATTAAATTGTGTGTCATCTATATTTAGGAAGATTTTTGATCTTTAATTTGTGGCCCATGGTTATACCACTTGTCATCTCCATGCTTGCTTGTAGGGCTTTGACTTTTCAACCTTTGCTTCACACCATAAGATCATCTTCAATCGATCAAATGTACTCTATTAGATCTTAATATGAGGGGTTGACATTGGATTTTCAATGTTCTTTTTTCTAAATTGTGACACTTGTCACCTCCTCATTTATCTTGGGGCTTTGTTAAAGTTTTGACTTAACATGCACCATCAATCAAAATGTGTACGCTCAGTCGAATACCATCAATCTTTTAGAAGATGATTGAGATTTAGCTTGGGGCCATGAATTGACTTTTCACCTCTAATCTCACACCATTAGATCCTCTTTGTCTAAGTAAACATGCATTATCAATCAAGGTGCTTGACTTATTGACTTCATATCACACCATTGGATCAACTTTGCCCAAACAAATGCACACCATCAATCCTATGGATAGTAAAATAAAGCAAGTAAGGCTCATGAAATATAAAAAACTTAGGCTAAAGTTTTAGACTATGGTTTTATTTGTGTTGATAAACATGATAAAACCTTAGGATAAAATTTTAAGCTAAGTTTTAAAATGTAATAAAGTAGACCCTACGTTTAATTAGCCCATACAGAAAAGATAATTAAAGGGTCTCGAGAATAAATAACTCAACATTATAATTTTAGACTAAGGTTTTATTCAAGTTAATAAACATGAATAATATCTTCGATAAAATATAAGCTAAGTTTTAAACAAATATAAAGTGTTCCCACATAATTTTCAAATAAAGTGACCCACAAAAATTTGAATTCAGATTAAATGGACTTAGGCTAAAATAATTAGACTAAGGGTTTTCAGATGCTCAAACATGAATTAAATTGAATAATTAAGGGCCAATGACTACTCAAAGGGTCAATTTATCATTAAAGCTCAAAACCCTAGACATTGTCCACAATATTGAGACTCTATTAAGCCTGTAGCTTGGAAATATAAAAGTCATTAACAGCATCAGGCAAAACAAGACAAGGATCAAATGGAGACATGTCAATTAAGCTAAATGAGAACTAGGTGTGGATGATATTTAAATAAATAATTATGATCAAGTGTTATTTTAATTTAAAGCACAAATTTGCAAAATTTTGAAACAAGGGTTCCCATTTTCAAGAATGGGGGGATGTTGACCTGAACAAGATCACAATTGAAGACATTTTAAACTTGATAATTTTTTCTTCATGCTTTAAGAAGTTATTGGGATGCATGCCCAATAGGTGTTCATTGTCTTGGTGTTGATCATTCGACAAAAGGTGTCTTTTCACACCACCTTTGCTTACAAAGATTTCATTACTTGCCCAAGATTGGGGTGATTTACTTTGGGAGACTTTTGTGAGGTTTTGGTACATTATTTAATGTTCATTTGATGCATACTAATTTTTATTATTATTTGTATTAATTTCCAATGTGTGGCTACTTGTTTGGGATTGAAGGGTTTGATGTTTGAAGAGGTAAATTTTGAAAACTAAGGTTTTCAAAAATTTGGAGTAATTTTTGGTGACCTTCCCATGGAAGGAAAATTTTGAAATTATTTTTATTTGATAGTCATTATTTTATGATTAGTTTTAGGTCTTGTTCACATCATAATTCCAAATATTGAGGGAGTTATGAAGTTTTGAATTGTTCGTAAGAAATAATATTTGTTGTGGGCATATTTGCAAGGGTTTCATTCTAAATGAATTATTGCAATAATTTTAAGAGTTTTGATGATTGGATTGGACTCAACTTAAGCAAGGATTAGAGTGGGAAAAAAGGACTTCAATTCAGCTAGTGTGGCTTTATGGTTTGGAGGATTGAAACATCCATTTTAGGCCCTTTCTTCATTGCAACAAGATCCATTAGTGACCAAATTCACAAGGTATTTATTTCAACGTGAATTGGAGTTAATTTTTAGTTTGGGGGTGCAATCACAATAGTTAGGGTTTGCTGATTTTTAATTTCAGAATTTTAAAATTTGTGGATTTTGGGGAAAACCCCTTTCTAGTTAAATCATCCCATTTGGAGACATTACATGTCCCTCAATGTTTTGGTGGGTAAGGGGTTTTTAGTCACCTAATGACCTATATATTTTAAATAGATGTGCCACGGTGAGATACTTTGGGGGAGTTTAAGTGTACTTATTAGTGGTGTGGGGTGGGGGATTCACTTGGTGGCATTTCAAAGTTTTTATTTAATATTTAAAAATGGTAAATTATATTCTATTAATGTATTGAATTATACTAGTATGTACATATATATATATATATATATATATATATATATATATATATGTTGAGGGATATCAATTTAAAGGTTATATCATGATTAATCTACATACCACATTGATTAATAATTGTATTGCCTTCACCATTAACTTTCCATTGGCTGGTGACAAATGACATCAATATAGCTACACCATTATTTCTAGGTTGAAAAAATTCTCTAGGAAAAAATGGGCTCCAATCTCCACCATATGGCCAAGATAGTAAAAAAAATCAATTAACTTTTCAAAAAAAAAAAGAAAAAACTTTTTAGTGATTATAAAATGAACATTATAACTTGTGCAATTGATTTTTTGTTTGTCTACCTATGCTTGTCTAATTTGGTTGATTGATTACCTGTAGGTGTTGAATGTTAGGTTGTGGAGCTAAAAGCTTCACTGATGCATACATTGGAGGAGGGTGCTGAGTGTCACAGTCACCGACGTCAGTCAGGCCAACCAATGTCGGTCAGGTGGAGACAAGAAGCTGCCGACAATGGTTAGAGATCAGCTGACGTCGATCACCCCCAGGCAGATAGGGACCAACGTCGATCGCCTATGCAGTTCCAGAACTACTAGTTCACAGATAGTTAGTTAACGAACCAGTTGTTTGCATGTAAGAAGGTTAATTATAGTCTTGAAGCTACAGATCTAATTACTATAATTAGATGTCTAATTATTGTTTGCATGAGATATATATAATAGACTCATGGGTTGTATTGTAATTTGTGTTAGAGAGTAAGAGAGCAAAATTAGCTCCTTCAGAGTGAATAGAGCATGGTGTGTTCCTCCTAGTGCCACAGTGCCAAGTGTGGGTGATGGTTTGGAGAATCAAAAGGATTCTTCATGTATGTAGGATCTTGGTCGGCAGGTGTGCAAGGCCACATTTGGAGATCTACATGGTAAGCAAGATCGGTTGATCTACAAGTGTGTGTGCGAGGGTCAAAGGTAGATCTACGAGGTAGTAAGATCAAAGGTGACAGCAACACATCAAAGAGAAATAGAGGAAGGCAAGGTAGATCCTTCCATAAGTAAGATCATTGATTTGCAGGTGTATGTGTGTGCGAGATCTAGGTTTTCAGGTGTGCAGAACCAAGGTGATTTGCAGGTGTGCAAGATTTGTGAGGTCAGCAACACAATAGGTAGCAAGATCAGGTGAGATCTACTTGGAGTACGTTGAGTACTTGGAGTGCATGGAGTACTCAAATTTGGGGTGCATGGAGCACTTGTGTACTGGCAGTAGTGATACTGACTGGTGGTACTGGCAGTAGTGATACTGATTGGTTGGAGGTAAACACCAACTCTGTGTTTGAGTTGTGTGTTGGGACCATAAGAGAGAGAGTGAGCTCTTGAAGAGATTTATTGTTTATTCCCTAGAGGTGTGGGAGCCCTAGAGGTGTGTAAGGAAGAAGACTATGGCATCTTCTTTGTTGTATTTCCTTCTGGAAGAGTATTAATACAATTGGGTCTTGTCTCTCATATTCTATGTTATTTTTGAATTCTAGTTACTTGTGCCTTTTGGTTTAATTCTGCATGTTAAGTTTCTTGTACATGGTAATCAATTGTGCTTCCTAGATCCTAACAGTGGAGTTAGAGCATGTTTGTTGTTCTAGATTCCTAACATTGAATTGTCATGCAGAAGAACCTATAATAGTGCAACTAGTTCCTACACATAAACCAAATAGGTATCAAATGAAAAAGGGTGAACTAGGAAAAAGGAATAACTGATATATCTTTAGAAAATCTTACATAATCTAAGTTTTTATTACATGGTGTAAAAGGACCTAAGGCTGATGTAGTTGCCTCTATTAGAGTGAGTGTGTGAATCTTAATACTTGCACTATATGGATGCAACTAGTAAATTGACTTGAATGCCTAAAAATGAATTCCCTTGACCTAAAATAAAATATTTACAACTTTATCTATGATTTTTAGAATAAATTAGAAATTGAATTAGAAATATTAGTGCCATTTTTCTCATTGTGCACTATAATTGCGAAGTGATTGCTAATTGACTATATTGAGTGGCCTTGATGTGTTTATATAGTGGAAGATTTGAAATATTTCCTTTAACCAATTTTTTTAAAATCAAAAGAGGGCCAATATGAAATGTATCAAATTTGAAAAATAACCTTTAGAATGTGGGAGACAAAGCCAAGTTATGTCCTTGTTTGACCTAGTGCAGTCTTAACATAAAATGTTGAAGTCTATTAGAGCTTAGTTGAAAGTAATATTTACATAGAATAATTATTTATGAATGATGTTTTCAATGATTTTATGACAATGAGTAGGATAGTGAAGACTTTCTTAGATATTTGAAGTTAATGGAATGACAAATAGGTCAACCAAGATAAGGATGTCAAGATCAAACATTGTCAAACACTTAATGATTAAATTTTAGTTTCTAAAATAGTGTGATAACAAATAAAACCTATCACAAGGATGAAAACAAGACATGCATCACAATGAAATAAATAATTATAATCAAAGTGGCACGTCAACTCCAACCATAGTCATATCCATACATGCAACAAAGAACTATAAAATTAATTTTTAGGTAGATAATAGAAATCAAGCCTAAATTCCACACCATCATAGGGTCACTCATGAGTAAATTAAGTAACAATTCATGTGTAAAAAGGAATAGGTTAACACAAAATTAGTATAACCACAATTTAAACACCATGAGGCTTACACTCAATCAATACAATACCAAGTTTTAAGGGAATAACAAGTACACCTTAGTTAAGGGCCATAGCTTCACAATAAATAAGGGCCAAAGAAGCTCACCCTAAAAACTAAAATGAAATGGAGAAGGATCACAACATGGAAAGATGATCCAAAACTAGTGGTATCAATGCAACATCTCCATACCAACATAAGATCCAACCAACCATCCAACTAGCCTCCAACAAATTAGGACATACATCCTAACTCCCAAAAAACCACTAACCAACCAAAATTACTCTACCAAGCACACTACCAAGTCACTATCACAATACCTAGAGTAGAATCATCATGTCACCACTGCCATAATGCACCTCAATTTTTCTCTTAGAGTCAGAGAAAAATTGAGCTATAGATTAATTTTACTATTATTTTTTTTATAAACCATTATGTTAATAAGAAAAATGGTAGATTATAAGTAGAAAGGTTTGATTAATATATCACATGAAATTATTTTGAGTCTTGAAATTTTGATACCTTTTTCATTTATTTTTTGAGAAATTTAGTGGATTTTCATGGTTTGATGATGGATGGTAATTGTGATGTTTGGAATAGAAGTAGTAGTGGCATAGATAAGGATATAATTATTAGGTATTTGAGATATATTGTGAGTGATTGATGAAGGTTGGGAATAAGTTTTGGAATATGGTTATACCCACCAAGAAGAGAGATAAAACCATAAAGTATGAGTATACTTCCTTAATCAATAGTAGCCATGTCCATCTACTGAGAGGGGTGGGGGGTGAATCGGTAGATGAGCTAAAACTAGTCAATTAAAAGTTTTAAAGGAAATACAATTTCATATGTAAGTCAAGGAATAGATGCAAAGATCACACACACACAAAAACACATTACACTAGATTTATACATGGAAAACCCAAAGGGAAAAACCATGGTGAGAATAATTGCTAGAATCTACTATTCTAATCCAACCTCATAGTTAAGCACCTCACTAGTAAAAACCACACTAGTTACATTTAATATCATCCACTCCCTATTTGAGTACCAACGTAGTCTATCTGATGGCACCAACCAATCATAACTATGGAGCTACAACTCTAGTATACAAGATAGATTCATAAACTAAATCCTATTTTATTTCTCTATTACAAGTCTAATTTATAAATATTCAATCTCTGCACATTCTCTATGTCCTTTATTCCTTTCTACTTCACTCTCTTCTCAATCCCTGCACATTATTTGTGTGCTCTTACTTCCTCTCTACCTCACTCTCTACACATTTTCTATGCATCTTTTCTTTGATTACAATGATGGTAGCGGCAACAACATCAATAACATTTCACAAGGTTTTAGATATCTCTCTTATATGGACAAATGAGTCTAGGGTTTTCCATATCTAATGTGTTCACACTTCAACTCCCCTTAACTGATTCCGATACTTTGTTCTCATCTAATGTGACTGACATATGAAATTCCTATGTCTCGATTCATGCATCACACTTCAATGCTTAGATTTATTTTCTATATTTGGCAACTATTGGATTTTGGTCATAACTATTTCACTTATTTAATTGAGGAATGATCAGTTAGATTGATTATTATTGAGCTCCATGAAGATATATCAAGTTCATCACCAGTTCTATCTATTCCTTCACTAACCATTAGAACATATTAAATGCAAGACTTTTATTTCTTTCTTTGCACCATTTCTAAGCTCTTTCATTAACAATCGATATCCTTTCTACATCTTGCTATCTCTTATGCCATTAGGTCACTTTCACTCCTTTTAATTTTCTCAGACATGCTCAATCTTTATCTTTCTGTTGTGTTGTTAACCATCGATCACTTTCATTTATTAACTCTACTTAGCTTCATTAGATCTTTCTAATCAGTTTTTCTACATACCATTCGATCTCTAAAGAGGCATGATCTTTATCTTATCTTTGGTCATTAAACTCATGCATGTTAACCTTATCTCATTTTCTTCAACATTTTTGAGATGCCTTCACTCCTTTGATCTATTCAGACTTGCTCAAATTTTAACTTGCCTTGATGCTTCTTCTGAGTTACCCTTTAGAGACTTATAATGGTCCTTCAGGACTTGTGTTTATGGCACATACCCTTCAGAACATATCCTTCAAAACAATTGTTTTGGACTAATTGCTTCAAGACAATTTCCTTGATAAAATGCTTTGGGACAATTTCCTTGACAAAAGGTGTTGTAGGCTTTTTGATTTTGGGACATTTTCCCTAACAAAAGTGCCCTTCAAAACTTTTGTCATGTACCTTTTGAGTATTTTCAAAACACCTTTTCAGAAACTTTGCAAGTATCCACACACCCTTTGGGTTCTTTGTAACAATCCTTTCAAAAACTTTGAAAGGTCCACATACACTTCAGATTTTTTGGAAAGATCCATTTGAAATTCTTGAGTGGTCCACTTACCCGTCATAAATTTTGTGAAACTATCCCTTCAGCATTTTTGTTTGGGACAATTTTTTTTACAAAAGACTTATACATTTTTCTGAAAGAATTCTCCAAGACCAATTCAGGTTCTTCACATTGATTGACTTATAAGATTGAGAGAAGTAAAGTCATTCCAAAAACCCAATCATTTCTCCCTTGACCCATTTGGGTTCTTCTCCTTGCTTGACTTATAAGTTTGAAAGAAGTAATGGAGGTCTAAAAACCTGATCAACTCTCCCTTGACCAATTTGGGTTCTTACCATCACTTGACTTATAAAATTGAAATAAGTTAAGTCATTTTGTAAAATCAATCAACTCCTCTAGACCCATTCAGGTTCTTGACATTTCTCAACTTATAGACATTAAATAATTAAAGTCATTCCATAACCCCAATTAACTTCACTAGACCCCTTCAAGTTCTTGAGACTGCTTAACTTATTAACATGGGAGAAGTAAAGTCATTCTAGAAATCTGAATTACCTTACTAGACCCATTCGGGTTCTCGACATTGCTTTACTTATTTTATAAGTAGAAGCACTTTACAAACCCGATTTACACCACAAGACCAAGTCGGGTTCTCGACATTGATTTATTGATTTTATAAGTAAAAGCACTTCACAAACCTAATTTACCTTACTAGACCCATTTAGGTTATTGACATTGCTTTACTTATTTTATAAGTAGAAGCACTTTACAAACCTGATTTACACCATAAGACCAAGTCAGGTTCTCGACATTGCTTTACTAATTTTATAAGTAAAAGAACTTCACAAACCCAATTTAAACCACAAGTTATTCAACTCAACCTTTGACATTAACGCATGATATCACATGCTATCTTTGACATCAATGACAATTCTTTAGACCTTAATGACTGTGCCCAACAATCTCCTTAGACCTCCTAAAACACACTTTATTCCTCCCAAGATCATCTTTAAAACTCACACAAATAATAACAATAATAAGTGGCACTCAAATCTCATTCTAATCCCAAGAAATAGGGGAACATGGTTTTAAGAACTTTCCCATACAAGTTACCACCCTAGCCTTAAACCTACAAGTCCCCAATACTTGCACAAATGTGACAATTACTCACATCATGAACATATAATAAAATAACCTTTGAAATCAAATGAAAAATTTCCAAAATAAAACAACAATACAATGAAATAAATCATTGTCCAAGTAGCCTAAAAAAAATATAAAATAAATAAATATTTCCTTAAAAGTTTGAAAGAAAAAAAAAGTAATAAATGGCTAAGAAGACTTTATAAATAAATTCACAAGAAATAGTGTTGGCTTCAAAATCAACAAAGATCATCAATCAATTCATAATAAAATTATAACTTACCATGATAAAATTTCACATTACATGCACTACGTGGTTTAGGATAATCCACCTTAAGGAAGGAACTATATTAAAGAGTCATAAATGCATGCATATAAGTCTCAGTTATCACCCTGAGGTAAGAGTAAGCACATAATCCCTACATCACCAATATCCATATACACCATAATGTCAAACTCACCATAATGTTGCACCTCCATAATCCTCACCAACATCCCTTCTATAGGACCATCTCAACATCAAAACCACCTCAACATTAGCGCATCAAATCCAACTTTCCCCACACTACCAAATCACTCCAATTATGAACATGTTGATATCTATTTTATGCACACCAAGGGACCTTATGAAGTAGCCTCTAACATTTTAGGATTAGTGACAAATATTCACTCCAAGATAAGAGTTATAGGGTATTGGGTTTTGTAAATAACCGAATGGTGGATCAATGATGAGCGAAGTAGTTCTTTACTTTAGACAGTTTAGATATGACATGAGTTTAGGCCTACTTGAGATGGATGTATAGGTGGTGAATATACCTAAGGTGGAAAGATTAAAATAAAACTCAAAAATAAGGAAGGGTAGAGTATAAAAGAAGGTATTTGAATCATAGTCAGATGAAACCCTTCTAAATTAGAAATTGACCTAGGGGTTAAACAGGAAGTCAAGAAATCAATGCTTATTGCAAGTTACTATTAGCACACAAATAGTCAAACATAACTAAGGGTCCAAAAAAACAAAATACAACAAAATATAGTGCACATAATTAAAGGTTTTTTTTTTATGATTGCAATTGCACATCTACTAAGGGAGATTATGATAATTAAATACAAAACACATAGCTTAAAGACTAAAATACTAGAATAATGGAACTTCCTCAATAAATAAAGGATTTGGAGAAGAAAAATATTTGCACATCAAGACTAATTTATAAAACAATTTTTAGAATTTCTTATTTATCCTAATATCCAAAATTATCCTCCCTTTTGAATCGAGAGGATAAAAGTATATATAAGCTTGGGGAGGGGTCACCTCATCTTAATTTTACTAATTTTATAACCCATGCACAATATGCATGTACAAGATATAAATAAAATGAATGGCCCAAATTACATTTTATATATATATATATATATATGGAACCTTCTTAGATTTACCTGAAGAAGCATGGGACTACATGCTTGATGTCACAACTGAAGCAGTAGGAGGAACTTCATGTAAATATATAGTATTCATTGTTGTTGATGAAGTACCAGTAGGTTGAGAAAGAATAATAACTACTGGATGAAGTACCCTATCTTGGTAGACTCCATAGTAGCCTTTAGTTTTTAAAATAATGCATAGGCAACGTCAAATTCTTTATTAATAATATCAAAATTGAGCATAGATGGTTTAAATATTTTACCAATTTTAGACATCAATGTTTTATGCTCAATTTAAGAGGCTCTGAATCCATCTTAGAGTGCCTCTATCATAGTCACTTTATCCTTCACAAAATTGATCAATTGTAAGATTTATTCACTAGTTTTATAAATAGGGCCCTCAAATTTTGCTTGGAAACTATCAACAGTTGCTTTGAGAACTGATTCAAATTTAAGATTATTTATCAATTGGCTTGTAGAGGTTATCACAATTGTGACCTTAATATCCTTTAAAATATATATGACCTCCTTTTTTAGGCTATGAGTTATGCTACCAAAACTTTCATATGAGTGTGCCAATGAAAGGCACCATCTCTCTTTGGAATTAAATAATTTAAAACCTAAAATTCCTCCTAGACAGTCATTAAATTTAAATGACTGTATGAATTATTTATCTCATATTGAACCAAAAAATTGATTCTCTTCTCAAGTTATTTTGGTTGGTTCCAAATTTTTTTTCTAGATTTACCTTAGAAGTCATATTTTTTGGAATATCATACAACCTAAAGGTTGTACTTTGGATGTTATCAACAATTTCTCAAGGAGCCTGAATAATTTGCTACTATAGAAGTCTCTGTTTGGCCTTATCCTAAATTTTATACATTTCCTTCATTTCTTCTCCTCTTGTATCTACAAAAACACAAAAGTCATGTGTGTATTTGGTGGGGTCATTCAGATTCTTCTCTTGTATCTTAGTCGAAAGAAATGTATTTTTTTGTTTTAACATTATTTCTTCCCATGTGGTATTGTCTACTCCATTATTTTGTATTTCCCTTTTAATTGTGCCACTCTTCAAATCAAAATGGGAACTTATTATGGGAAATTTAGTAAAGACCAGACCCATCCTATCCTTATTCTCTCCTATGACTCCTTGACCCAGATAGGGATAATGAGTTCTCTATGTTCCTATAGTTGAGTGGTTTCTAGAGCAATGGGAGGTGGTATGAAATATGGTGACAACATGGAGGCACTTATTTTGATAGGAAATTGAGTAAATGGAGGGATGAACCGTATCCATGTTCTGAGGTGATCCTTTAGGGTGTCATTTTTACCACATATTTCATCTACCCCATAATTCTTTTGATAGTAATTATAGAAGTCTCAATTGGAGTGGACTAGGAAATAAACAAGTCCAATTGGGTAGATGGTCTCAATGGAGCTCATGGATCGAAAATGGAGACAATAAAAAAATCCTCAAAATGAACCTTCCTTTTATGGTCTTAGGGTTTGGCTGTTATTGGGGCAATGATTGAATGAATTAAATAATCCAAAGAATTAGAATATTGTTGCTTGACTTCCTCAACACAAATATGAGGATACAATGATATGGTTTTCAAACAATACTCTTTTAATGACTCATAAGGAGAGAGAGGTGAAAAACTCAGGCTAGTTGATGGAAAATTGACCATTTGATAATGTACAATAGTAATATAAGAAGTGAGGGATGACACTACCTTATTCAAATCTTTCCTTTCCCCTTCATTAAGGATATTTGTACTTGACTTGATAGCTGACGTATTTATTGGAGTAAATGATATTGAAACAATGACTTCAAGAGAGATATTTGGAGTTGAGGCTACAAGTGCTTCAGTAAGTCTTAGAGTAGGGGATTATTGAAATGCAAAGTGTGCATCTATCTCTAATTAGTTGTCTCTAAGTTCCCTTTCTTGTTTCATTCCTCCTTCCTCTCCCAATGTCTCTATATCTCTAGATTCCTCTTCATAATTTCCTCAAAGAAATGTTTTTCATCTTCAAGGTCTGTATCTTCTTCAAATTCCCATTCTTATTCAATTCCCCATATTTCATCTTCTTCATCACTATCCAACACCTAGACAACCTCCACTTATTTTTCATTTTAATTTTATTCCTCTTTTCTCTCCTCTAATTTCTCATGTAGAAGACCTCCTTTGGTAAGTGATCATTTGATATGTCATTCTTCTAATTGTACATTTGGAGGTGAAATAGGAGGGGTCTGGGCTTCCTCTTATAGGTAACCATAAATGGATTAGTTTCCATGGGGACTTGATGTGAAGTAGATGGAATGGAGGATGAAGGGACTTTGGTAGTGGTAAATGGAGGTGAAGTAGAAATAATAGGAGTAGCCATAGGTGTAGGCATTGGAATTATAGAAAACCTTGGTGGATATGATGGGGGTGTTGAGACTGAAATTGAATAAAGCATTATTAAAAAATAACTTTATAAAAGAATGCAGGGAGACTCACCTATTAAATAATAGTTAATGGGGGTAAAGGTGATAAATAAAATGCTCTTTCTTGTGTTCTTATATAAAATGAAGCTCTTGTAGTTACTGTAGGATACTATAGTATAACTAATGGTTGGGGGATTGTAATCCCCTTAAGAATGTTCCTTATCATATAGAGGTTTACCTCCCTCTAATGGGCACCTTTTTCCAATGGGATAGCTTCTAATTTTCGTTGAGATGGAGGATGATCATGCTTAGGTGATACTTGAGCTTGAGGCTGGGGCCATTGGTGACTTGCAACTTTATTATCCTATTTGATTGTCTAGTTTTATTTTTCCCTTGTGATTGAGGGCTCATATTGAATCACCTGGACTACCACCATAGGCATTATATGTTGGCTCATCCAAATATAAACCTTAGAATCATCTACAACATTTATAATTGTTGGGTAATACTCATATCTCATGTGGCCATAAGGGATATGGACCCCTTCTTTGTAAGGTAACTAAGGTATAACCTCACTCTATTTTTTGGATCCCAATCTCTGAATTGCACTTGATTTATCCCATAGTGGGTCCTAATCTTCCCAACTGATTTTAGGTACCTCCTTAGTGAATATTTCATCTAGCTAATTATTAGAGGGGTCTTATGATAGTACCTTTGATGCTTGGCAGCTAAATCCTCATTTACACTGTTATAAATATGAAAATTTATTTCTTGTTCTGATACTTTGTCAAGAAAAAATAAGGGAGATTCAGAGGATAATCCATGGTTCCATCTATCATGATTACAATACATTAATGATAATACTAGTTGTATGATCAAGAATTTGGACACTCAAATTTTACATACAAAGAGCTATTAAAATCTATCCAAAACTTAGAGTCATTAAAAGAAAAGGATAAGGAAATAAGTCATCATATAATGGAAAGATATTACCATCATATTTCTCTTGAATCTCCTTTCCAAGACTCTTTAATATTTCTTAAATACCAAAATAACAAAGTGAATGCCTGAAATTAGATATGGGATTGCAAATGTGCTCAAGACTATAATGACAATGGCTACTTGGGAGATGATCTTGATAACATAGACACATTCCAACTCTAGATTTCCCCAAATCCTTTGGTCATATTACATTTATAGAGGTGTTCAAGGGGAAAACGAAGGGGAAAATTCCCTCTCAAATTTTAAATGGAAGATGGATTTAGAATGGATAAAGTTCTAGAGGTTGGAATTCTCTAGACTTTCTTTGGGATGTATGTAATTAGAAAGTGGAGGGAATATTTAGTATTTTGAAATTTTAAAAATAAGAATATTTGGTGAATGGTTATTATGGGATTTAAGGAATTAATTAATTTAGAAGGTGACAGGGGTGAGGTTAGCATGTAAAAAGGGGATAAGAATTTGGACACTCAAATTTAACATACAAAGAGCTATTAAAATATATCCAAATCCAAGAATCATCAAAGAAAAAGAGAAGGAGAGCACTTAGTGTATAATCAAAATATATTACTATCAGATTACTCATTAATCTCCCTTCTAAGAATCTATAATGTTTCTTAAAGACCAAATTAACAAAGTGAATGCCTGAAATTGGATATGGGATTGTGAATGTGCTTAAGATTGTAATGGCAATGGCTAATTGGGAGATGATCTTGACAACATAGACACATTCCAACTCTAGATTTCCCCAAATTCTTGGTTCATCTTGCATTTATATAGGTGTTGTAAGGGAAATGGAGGGGGAAATTTCCTCTCAAATTTAAAATGGAAGATGGCTCTAGAATGGAGAAGGTTTTAGAGATTAGAATTCTCTAAACTTTCTTTGGGATGCATGTGATTAGAAAGTAGAGGGAATATTTAGGATTTTAACATTTTAAAAATAAGAATATTTGGTGAATAGTTACTATGGGATTTTAACACTTAATTAATTTACAATGTGAGAGGGGTGAGGTTAGCATGTAGAAAGGGGATAGGAATTTGGACACTCAAATTTAACATACAAAGAGCTATTAAAATCTATCCAAATCTAAGAATCATAAAAAAAAAGGAGAATGAGAGCAATCAACACATAATAGAAAGATCTTACCATCATCTTGCTTTTGAATATGCCTTCTAAGACTCTATAATATCACTTAAAGACCAAATTGACAAAGTGAATGCCTTAAATTAGATATGGGATTGTAAATATGCTCAAGACTATAATGGAAATGGTTACTTGGGAGATGATCTTCACAACATAGACATATTCCAACTCTAGATTGCCCCAAATGCTTAGGTCATCTTGCATTTATAGAGGTGTTGGATGGGAAATGAAGGGGAAAATTCCCTCTCAAATTTAAATGGAAGATGACTCTAGAATGGAGAAAGTTCTAGAGATTGGAATTCTCTAAAATTTCTTTGGGATGCATGTGATTATAAAGTGGAGGGAATATTTAGGATTTTGAGATTTTAAAAATAAGAATATTTGGTGAATGGCTATTATGGGACTTTAGGAATTAATTAATTTATAAGGTGAAAGGGGTGAGGTTAGAATGTATAAAGGGGACATAGGGTAATAATTTAAATGGATTAATTAGTTAAGATGGATAAAATATTAAATGAAATTGGGCAAGTTAAGTGGATGAGATAAACTAGATGCATACATTTTTACCCTCTGTGAAAGGGCATTATGACTAGAAGAAGTAATGATATTTCAAAGAAGAAATATGGTCATGTATGTTAGTGAGATTAGTTGGCTCTTGATTCCCCCTTGAGGGGACATGCAGGGAGAGATGACTTGGATTTTCTCTCAAAAGGATAAAGGGGGTTTATAATTTGAATAGCCAAGGAGTGTAAGATAAAATTATCAAGAGAAACAAGCTACAAATTAATGATGCACTTAGAAAATATCAATACATAGGGAGTGAAGATGATGGTGTCATGGTTGTTGACATGTCCCAAATGGGATCCAATCATAAAAGGATGATGATAAGATAAAAGGCCTTAAATGTTTGATGTATCCTAGGCAAGGACACATGCCATGGAGCTAACTGAGAGGAATTGGTTGTAAGCTTTAGATGTATCCCAAGTAAGGATGCATATAAGGGAGAATTATAACCTAATTAAGGGGAATTAGCTACAAGCTTTCAACATATCCCAAAAAATGATGCATGCAAGGGATAATTTCAACCTAAGATCAGATGAGGAGAAGATAAATAAGGCCCCAAACATTAAATGAATCCCAAGTAAAGACACATGTCAGGGAGAGTTGTGGGCCCAAAATAATATTATAGGTGTTGCTCAAAACATCTGACAAGTGGAGATTGATTGATGAGAAGACAAAGGGGAAGAAATGGGTAGTGTGGCCGAGTTGTCATTGGACACTATAGATAACCAAGTGCTACCTACATAGTTTGAAGAGACCTCACGTTGATGTAGTTGTCTCAAAAGGGGAAGAATGATGTGATGAAAATGAGACTTGATGATGAATGAAGGAAATAAAAGAATTAGATGTAAATAATAGGGGTGAATGAGGTGAAGTGTTTTCAATCAATGATCTACAATATGATGGTATTGAGGATTTCCATGGTAAATATAGATGCATAGAGAGTGGAAAAGTTGGTGTCACAGTTGTTGAAATCGATTGTAACAAAAGAGTGAAAGAAAGATTTGTGAGATTTTGACATATTCTAAGCAAAAACACATGCTTATGAGAATTAAAAGTCTTGAATTGAGGATAGATGGGTGTCATTATAGTTTAAAAAGGTGATTGATTATCAAGATTGGGTAGGAGATGAGGTTGATTGATGAAGGATGGGGTCGTGATGATGCCATGATAATGATTGATTGGACCTTAGGCAACTTAGGTGACTGAGGTGCCTATAGAGTGTGACAGAGACCAAAGGTCAATGGATATTTATGAGTGGAATAATCCCATATGCATTGGGAGTAATGGTTTTGGAGGGAGAAATATGAATAAAAAATAAGAGGTAGGCACCAAAAAAATAGAGCTGATACAAAGGAGGTTGTTTCTTTGAAAAAGGCAAAGAATGCTTTCAAAATGCCAATGTGAGGTGGTAGAATGGAGCGATAAGAGTGGAGTGGTAGTAGTTATGGTTACGATCCAAGTTTTAAGAGGGGCACATCTATTAGGATCTACAGAGGTTTTTTATCAAACTTCTGTCATCATTATGAGCTATGTTTTACTAGATTTAGCAAAGTTAAGATCGGTTGGTGTTTGTTGTACAAGAGGTTGTCATTATTATGTGTCAAAGATGATAATTGATATGTGTGGAAACATTTTAAGAGCATATTCAAGCTCTCCATAGGGAGGTGTACACATCATCTCTCCTCATACCTTTATACCATGAATACTTGTAGGGAACTGAGGACAACATCATCAATGTCAAGCTCAGTGACCTAGAGGAGGAAGGCATGGTTATTGGTGAAGAATGTAGAAAAGGTTTAGTCACCCATCGAGAAACATTAGATATAGTCAATAAAAAGATGAAAAGAGAATAAAAGGTGTAAAATAGACATGATGTGTGAAATTAATGAAGAAAAGGCCAAATAGTGTAGAATGATGTGAGATGGAGGTTGTGATTGAGGTAGATGGTAAAAAATTTGGGTGTGAAATGGTGAGGAGGATGGGATAGGTGATCGACACCGAAGCAAGCATAGAAACTAGGTATGGATTTATTGTGGGAATTGGTTTATATTTATTTTTGTATTGAAGGTGAATTAGGGTTTTGTGAGCCACTTTTTGGGAAGAAGTGGGGGATTTTTGGTAAGAAACCATGGTGGGGAAGATCACAGGGTGCGAATGGGAAATCTACAAGTTTGGGGAGTGGGGAAAAGGAGTTACTCAAGAGAGTAGAGGTTATTGTGTGAGAGGTTGTAAGGAAATGGGAGTATAAAATTATGGGGAGAGGAGGCTAAAGAGTGAGGGAGGCATAGGGTAAGTGTTGCATGGGTGAGAGAAGGCCATGAGATTGAGGGGGGACATACAGTATGGAATGAAGGTTGCATCATAGGAGGTCATAATAAGGGGAGTCACATTAGGGAAATAATGGTCATAGAGAGATAGGTCGTAGGTCAGGGAGTGATGTTGGTGGGAGGGTAGGTATGTCATGAGATACACTATTTGACATGTAATTATATTTGTGTGATAGGAAGATCAATCATTAAAGGTGATGATGGTGGCTAGAAGTGCATTGAGATGGATGCAGAGTTGGAGATGTATGTACTAGTTAAGGAATGTATATTGGTCATGGAGGTAGGTGAGAAGAAATGACAATAATAGGGGTATTAGGAATTATTCAAGTGAACTATCAGGAGGTATAGATTGGGGTTGTGTAAGAACAAGTGGAGTAGATTTAGATTGGCCATATGTAATTGTTGTCATAGTTGGAGCAAAGAGAGATAGAGGCATGGGTGTCCAAGATGGAAAGAAATATGGATCAAATATTATTAGATGCACTAGGATTAGGAGATGTGATGACCTAGGTGGAAAGAATGGTTCAAGATGCAATATTAGAGAGTGTTATATGAGTAGGTAGTGTTAGTATGATAAAGGGGTCTATCATATAGGGTGATGAGTCGATCTAAGATGTCATTATATTCCTGGTCATCTAGTCAGTTAGTGTACCCTTCATTGAGACCACCACCACATGGTAGGATGTAAGTCAGGATGTATCATTAGAAGTTAAGAATAGGAGGATAGATGTATGTAATTATAATATGGAAATATGATGTTATTGACAAGGATGATAAGTGTAATTGTTTTGTGCTATATATATATATATATATATATATATGATGGTAATGGTTTGCATAGATGTGTTATAGGTGATGTATGGTTATGTGATTATTTGAAATCATGGTTATGCTGAGCATAGATGCGATGTCATACAATAAAATAATATATGTGATTTTGATGATAATAATGGGGGAAAATGGGATGGGTCTTATAATGTCATGTAATGATTAAGATGTGATGATGTGATGTGATATTTAATAGCTGGTAAGTTAATTATTGAGTGTATGTGGAATCATGACTTATGGGGATAAGTATGTTTAGGGCATCCAAAAGATGATTTGATGGCACTTGGTGAGTGGTGACATTATGATGAGGGGTTAATGACTACTTTTGGGCTCATCTTGTCGGTAGGTTTAATTAGGCACTACCATGAATTATGGAGAGTGGTGTTATATAATGCTCAAGGATGTGAGGATTTTATGTAGTGAAGTCTTCTATAGCCATCTATGTAATTGTTTAAGTGAAGGTGGTTTGATACTCAAATAATGTCATAGGATAGGATAGTACCACCACCTAAGTAGATATATGAAGTAAACATGCAAGTTTTCCACACTCTGTATCAAGTTATGGACATTTTGGAGGTGATATTACAACAATAATTGTAAGAGCTAAGGCCCCAATTGTAATGTAAGATGCACTGATTTTGTTACATAAGGTGTCAAGCAAGAAGATGTTCCCAAGGCCCTATGGGACCTAGAAGCATCTCTTTGTTTCATAGGGGAAACTTGCAAGGATGTTGAGATCTAGCAAAACTCGCATAAGGGAAACAAGATGATGTAACCAATGGAGCTAGGGAGGTGGTTTAGGAATCACCACCATTCAACATGTGTTGTTATTGTGGATAGCTTGGCTATCTAGGCTAGTATTGTCTACAAATGGAGCTAACAAATGTTGGCTCTGTGGAAAATAGGTGGGGTGGTTGGCTTGTGGGTACATCATGGTCGATCGAGGTACCTGCCAAGCCTTGAAATAAGGATGTAAGGCATCGACTCGAATATGCACTTGTTTTTATATAGCAACTAGATTTTATTATTATTATTGTAGTATTTTCATATGTTGTTTAGATGATGTTATGGTGCATGTTTTTTTAAATTATGAATAATAAAGTGTGGATGATAATGTTGTAAAGTTTTTTGGTTTCATGATATGGCTAGGTGCAATCCTCCTACCTGAAGTATGAAGGTAGGGAAATAATGATAAGATTATATGTTTTTGGTAGTGGAATTAGTGGATAAAGTGGAATGACAATGTCTTGAGCCATGTAGGTTGTGCAATCCATGTTAATAAAGAACGAGGCAAGTTGAACCCATATATGTTGTAATCAGGGTATCATTAGTGCCAAAGTGCATTAAGGACACAAAATACATATAAAAAAGGGACATATTGCTTGAGGCATCATGGGTATAAACTTACCAATGTAACATCACAACATGATGTCGAATATTAAAAAAATCAAAAGATGCAAAAATAATAAAATGACATGATGTATACATACAAATGGTGACAATATAACCAAAATCAAAACTTATTGACTATTGAAAATATAATCAGTTTACACAAACAAGTACACCATAGACATATCACACAAAGATGTAAAACCAAAGATAAATAGCATTCAAGTAATTAAACGAGCCAGTTTGGAAAGTGGGTGAGCAACCATTGATTCTATCATTCACGATTGTGTAATATCTTCTTTTCCCTAAGTATAAATGGAGACATGAAAGGGACTTGGAGGATAATGATAAGGGATGGGATGAAGGGAGTAGAGGGTGGATGTAGAGCATGTGATGGTTAGGGGCATAAAATTGGATTAGGCAAAGCTAGCTCGAGGCATCCACCTCAAGAGAAATCAAGTGGGCATACTAAAACCAGAAATGGATTGTGTAGAGGTGTTGCAAAAGGGGGGTGGAATGGAAACCATAGCATAAATATTCATAATTTTGTTTTTCCTTCCCCTTATTAGACATGGATTGAATTTACTTTATGATGCGTGATGGCACTCCTTATGATTTGTCCTTCCTTCTATGTGGCACACTATGTGGAGACCAAGGCCAAAAAGGTGGATGGGTTATGAGTGTGTCGAATGGTTAAAAGGTTTTCCCCAAGTACCCAATGTTATTTATATATGGAGGCTACTCACAAGTGATGCTAGAAACCCAATTTTCATGATTGTGTTTATCTAAGGTGCCAAAATATTTGGTTTTCACAATTGGATTTTTTTTTTTTTTTTTTTTAAGACTATATACAATAATGAGTATAGGATTGATTATCTCGAGGCATAAACCATTTAAAATGCATGATATTCATCAGTTCATCCAAATATTGACCATCTAGAGTATCCAACTTGTATGCTTTGGACCCAAAATTGGCCATGATGACATAAGTTCCCAATTAATTTGGCTCAAACTTTCCTTTCTTCTCTCATTTTGCATTTATATTCTTCTAATTTTTTTTAAGGACTAAGTCACCAACCTTAAACTCAAAAGTTCAGACCTTCTTATTATACTAGTTTCATAGCCTATTGTGATATGATCTCATATGATCTAAGGCTTGTTGACACTTTTCATCCAATAACTCTAGTTGTTGTAGACAAGAAACCCTATAGGAGTCCTCAGTAATAATGCCTTTGAATGATATTCAGAGTGAGGGAAGTTCCACCTCAACTAGAAAAATAACTGTTATTCCAAAGATAAGGGAGTATGGGGTCACACCTATGGGGGTACAAACACTATTACAATAAGACCATAATGTGGGATAAAACTAAAGATGCCAATTACAACCAGCCTTATTGATGAGTTTTTTTATAATATCAAGGAGATTTTTATTAGTCACCTCAGCTTGATCATTGCCCTATGGGTAATATGATGTGGACCTTTTATGTTGGATATGGTATTTACGACATAAAGCTTTGACATCATAATTTTTGAAGGATCTACCTTTGTTAGATATAATCAAGGAAAATATCCATAGCAACAAATTATATGATTAAGAATGAATTTATAAATTTGTTTTCTAGTAACGTGAGTGTCATGGATTCCACCAACTTGGTAAAGTAATCAATGACAGTAATAATGAATTTATGATGGTTAGAGGATGGTAGATTAATATTACCAATGAAGTTGAGTCCCTAATTATAAAAGGGACATTAACTAACTATGGTTTGCAATTATAGAGAGGGAGCTTAGATGAGATCTCCATGTTTTTTATAGGCAATGTGATTCTATACATATTGATAGGCATCATGGTCTATGGTGGGCCAATAATACCCAATCCAAAGGAGTTTCTTAGCTAGGACTGTTCCATTGGCATGGCCCCCATAAATGTCATCATGGACCTTTGTGAGTGCTGAAAGATCCTCATTGGAGTTCAAACATCTCCACAAAGTTCCATCATATCTGTGTTGATAGAGCATTCTACTAAGGATAGTGTAGTGAGAAACTCTATGTAGAAAGGCCTTGTGATGGTAGCAATTAAGATTGGGTGGAAAGATGTTATCATGGAGATAGGGGTATATGTCATGATACCAAGGAAGATTGGGATATACAATTACACATGCTTATTCTAATATGAGAGTTTAATGGGCTAATGATACCAATTATTCCACCAATAAATGGTTTTGATGCATTTCTAAAGTCATTTCTAATAGTGATCCAATAGTATCCATTGCATCTACTAATTCATTACTTCCCTTAATAATTTGCTCAAAGGATATTGTTTGGAATTTCATTTTCAAAGTATTGACCATCTACTTGTAGGGAAGCAATCATCCTTTGTCTACAATTCATTATTGACTTGTTTGATTATGAGTTGTGAATCGCCAAAAACTTAAAGTGCCAGATATTCCATTGAGTAGCTAATTCGAGACTTGTGATTAATGATTCATATTTAGCAATATTATTTGTACATGGAAAATCAATTCTAAAATCTTTAGGGATAAGGTCTCAATGAGGGGTGATAAGGAGTATGCCTGCTTTGGATCCATGATTGGTGAAGGATCCATCAAAATATAACTTCCAGGATGGAGATTTTGTAATGGTCATAATTGATTCATTAAGAAATGCTACTCTTAATGGTGATGAGTTAGACAAAGAAGCTTCAACTAGATGATCAACTAATACTTGTCCTTTAATATCCTTTTGGTTCACATATTTAATATCAAATTCATTTAGGATATAAATCCACTTGGTCATTCATCTTGTAAGAGATGATTTAGATAGAAAGTATTTGAGTGGGTCAATTTAATTAATGAGCTTAACTTGATAATTGAGCATATAGTTCCTAAGCTTCTAGGAAGTAAAGACAACTGCTAGGTAGGCCTTTCTAATTAGAGTGTAATTAAGATCATAAGAGACAAGGGTCCTGCTAATATAATATATGGCTTTTTATTTACCATTTTCATCATGTTGTGCCAAGGTAGATCTTAAATAATGTGGGGTAGTTGAAATGTACAATAGCACAAACTTTCCTGGTACTGACGATGTAATCATAGGAGGCTTCAGTAGATTATTTTAAAGATCATCAAATAGCTTTTGACATTTTGGACTCTAATTGAATTGGGATTTATTTTTTAGAAGATGAGTAAAGGGGTGACATTTATCTACCAATAGGGAAATAAATATGTGTATAGATTGCAATTTTCCTTGGAGGCTACGTAGATGTTTAAGGTTTTTGGGTGGAGACATATCAATAATTGATTTTACCTTTTCTAGACCAACTTAAATTCCACAATGAACCCCAATAGTTTCTTAGATGTTACACCAAACATACACTTCTTGGTATTTAGCTTGACTTTATAGTCTCTCAACATTTTAAAAATTTTACGCATGATTACCAGATGTTTAGCTCATGTTTTAGATATTCTCAACATATCATTGACATAGTATTCAATTATGTCATGCCTCATATTGTGAAAAATTACAATAATGGATATTTGGTAAGTGGTTCCTATATTTTTCAATCTGAAGGGCATGACTTGATAAAAAAATCTACCCCATAGATTAGTGAAGGCAATCTTGTGCTGATCTTCTAGCGCAATCTTGATTTGGTTGTAACTCAAGAATCCATCCATGAGGGAGAGCATTTCATATCCTACCATGGAATCCATGATCATGTCTACGTTTATAAGGGAAAAGTCATCTTTTAGACAAGTCTTGTTAATATCCTAAAATTTTGTGCAGATTTGAACTCCTTTATTTGGTTTTCCAATATGGACAATATTATAAATCCAATCAGAGTAATCAATTAGATGAATGAATCTAGCTTCCAAAAAATTTTAGAGCTCTTCTTTCACTAGTAAGGCCACCTTGGGGTAGATTCTATGAAGTTTATGATTCATAGGTTTAATGTTAGGGTAAACAACAAGGTGATGCACTACCAAAGCTAGATCAAGACTTGACATATCTGCATAACACTGGGCAAAAATTTCTAGAAATTCTTTAAGAAGAGCAATGATGACCTCTATTTTTTCCATCATAATACTTTCCCCCAGTTTAACAATCTTGCGATCTTCCTCAATTCCAATATTGACTTCAACAAGCTCTTGTACTAAGGAAGAGGTTGTATTCAAAGAATATGTAGTATAAAAGGCAAGTGAAAATGTTCAGGTGATTGGAGAGTACCTTGATGTTCCTAAAACAACTCATATGATTTTTTATTTTTAGGACCAAGAAAAACTCTAGGATTTTATTATGGTTTAGAAGATAGGTTTTTTAGAGATTTATTTGGCTCAACTTGTTGTAATGACTGGTCATAGCCACCAAAATAGGAATAATCCTGCAACTTGATTTTCAACCCCTTTTTATGATATTCTGATGGCATGTGATTGTGAACTGCAATATATTCAATTATGGCCTCATCATTTTGAAAAATATCGAATGCAGGTGTAAGATGTCAATCTTAGTTGATGAGGGAAGGGTGATAGAGCTTGAGGTCAATGGTGTAAATAGAGGTTTCAAATAATAGGTTTTTTCCAGTAATATCCTCATAGGGACTATACACAAAACTTGTTTTGATATCCATATCAGTTAGAGGCTCTTACAAAATCACAAAAGTATGTAAGATGACACTGTAAAGATCCTCACTAGGTTGTTTGTATCCTATGACTAGACATCCCCTATGTTATAATGTTTTAATATGTTCTAAATTACCTTATTAGTGTAGGCCTAAACCCTTGACTTTGTAATCCATATTCTTGAGAATTTGATTAGCTATGGGGAATGTTAGATTCTAGAAACATGAAGTAAGACCATCCATAGAGCCAAGAATCATTTGAGCTTTCTATTTCTTCATTTGATAATAGTTCTAATTTCTCAAATGATGTATAACCATATGTGTAGGAAATCATTCATATATTTTGCATATCAGGGGACCTATATCTTTGGGGTGCCAGGGATAGATTAGTAAGATTGAATGTCTGATATTCATATTCTCCATAACCCTTTCAAATATTTTTGATGTGTGTAGACTTGGGAAGATTTGATGGAATGGATAATAACTCATCAAGATGAATATATTTATTTTATGCATGATTATATGGGTTGGTTTTTGTGGTGTGGTAGTACATCTTCTAGTCTTCACCTTCTAATTGGCATTTATGAAAAGATTGTGGGTCCCCATGGATTGTTATTTCCATATTAGAATGAGTAAATTTGAGGCACTGGTGGAGAGTGGATAGAACTTTTCACATCTCATGGATCCATGGTCATCTAAGAAGAATATTATAGGGAAGATCAAATTCAACAACATGGATGAGGGTTTGGTGAGCTACAAGTACCATTGTAATTGGGAGATAGATCATGCCTACATACTATCTCTTGTTGTCATCATATGATTTGATGATGATCAAATTTTTATGAAGAGATTATTCTAAGTAAGCCAAAGTTTTGATCAAATTTATATTACATAGATTGACTACTGACCTTCCATCTACAAGTACCCAAGGAACTTGGTGATTGACAATGGATACTTTTATGTACAGGGGATAGTTGTGATTAGGGCCAATGGGTGGATGGTCATGGGGGTGAAAAGTGAGTTGTTGCATTTGGGATAAGTGGCCAACCAAGGCTTGGAACTAATTGGGATCAATGTATTTAGGAATCTTAAACTCATGAAGGATTTGAATAAGGATGTCATGATGGACTGCTAAGGTCTTGAGAAAGTCCATAATAGAAATTTGGGTAGGGGTCTTCTCAAGTTTTTAGATAATATCAAAGCTTACTTTAGGAATGTTAGAGGTTTTTTAGGGTACATTGATATTAAGAGGAGTCTTTTGAGGTGAGGATTTTGGAGGTGCCCCCAAGACAATGATTTTGCCTTGCCAAGTGGTAATGGCACAAACAGAGGATGATCATTTGATTTTGAGGACATGATGTTGTTGGTCTTGGGGTTCTTCTAGTAGTTTATCCCTAATTTTAATGTTAGATACATGATTAGTATATAGATAAGGGACCTTATGGTAAGAAATATGTTTAGACAAATGTTGGCCTTAGTCTCATAGTGTACTCTTATGCTTTTAATTGTGTTTTGGAAAAGGGTGTCTTGATAAATTCATAGTTGCTGATTTTGGAAGATGATCTTTTTGTGCTTTCTATATCTATTTCCCCTTTTTCAATCAAATATTGAATCAAATTCCTCAGTTTACTGAATCACTTAGTATTATGCCCCTATATTTGATGGTAATGACAAAATTCATTCTCATTAAACCAATCAGGGCAAGGTTTATTTTCTTCAAGGGGATTGATCTCTAGTAAAGTGATCATCTTTGTGGCAATTAAGTTTCTTAAAATATCCTCTATCAGTTTGCCTAATTTTGTGTAGTGTCATTTCCTAGTAGCAACCTTAGGTCTTCATCTTGGTATAGTAACATTGGATGTGTTCTGACATCTTGGTAATGAGGTTGAGACCTGAACCATTTGCACATTTTTAGATCCAGCAACCCCATATCCAACAACATTTTTATTTATATTGAAGAACTTAGATTTTTTGAAAGGAATATTAATTTGATGGTAATTATTTTGAGAATAAATTTTAACTATCCCTTTTAGAATGAGGCCCTTTAAAATCTGAATCTCTTTCTCCACAACCTCCTCAAAAGTTGAGACATAGTGAAGCTTTAATTGGTGGCCCAATTCAGAATTAAGATGATTGATTAATATCTTTGTTAATTCCCTCTCAAGAATCAAGCAAGGGAAGTGGATTTCAAGACCACACCATCATTTTAGTAATGATATTAGACTTTCCCTAATTCTTTGTTTCATGTCATAAAAATCTAACAAAGTTATTTCATGTTCCACATTATAAGAGAAATGTTTCACAAATTTATTTATCAGGTCCCCAAATGATGTTACACATACCTTTGACAATTGCATAAACCATTCTAAGGTGGGGCAAGAAAGAATTTGAGGGAATAATTTGAGAATGTATGTGTCACTATATTTAGCCTTATGACATGCCATGAATAACTCTTTGACATGTTCATGTGGGTCAACTTTTCTAACTTAGGGGGTTCAAAGTGTGTTAGAAAAGTCACTTTAAGGATGCTCATATCTAGGGGATAAGATAATAACTCTTCATACTAATATTTATTGGTGTGAGATTGGGTGTTGATACCCTGAAGAGTTTCCTTCATGGTTTTCCATTCAAGGGCAGAACATGGATCTGTCAATGTATTAGAGATGGATGGATTAGGTTTTGGCTTATTTTAATCAAGACGAGTGGATGAGGAAACAAGTTTTATGGGTCTTTTAGTTAGGTTAGGATTTAGAGGTTTAACATTGAACTAGGATATTAATGAATTAACTTGTTGGGTTAGTTGGTTGAGGTAGTCTAGCATAGCTTACTTATAATCATTTTTTATTTGATTCTCCATAGTGGAATTTTCATTGCTAGCTTTAAGTTTATTGGTATTGACAATAGGTAGAGGGTGTGGTTCTTCATATTCTTCCTCAACATCGACTAATTCTTGATATTCCTCTTCTTCTAGTGCAACAAGAAGAGGATTTTGAGATGCAATGGGTTGAGGTCAGAAAATATTCTTCATAGGTCCATATTAAAATCTAGTGGTAGTGTAGTTCCAATTTCAAGAAGGTGCATGAGCATTTGTTCTCGATGGTCATCGATATATTCAATATTGGCTCTGTCATTATCCAAAAATTGATTTATGTTATCTTCATTTCCCCTTGGGGTTTACATATCACTTTGATTTTATTCATTATCAACAAGTTTCTCACCTAAGGTTTCTAATAGGTCATTTTTGGTGTAGATGCTTGTCTTGTTTTAATGGATTAAGAACAAGCATTGGATTCAATTTAGATTGTAGTGGTAGGTAGAAAGTATATGTTTACCTACTAATGTATGTGGATTCAATGAAAGTAATTTAACTAGAAGGGATCACATGGATGTGATAGGAAAAATTTGAGAAAGCTTGCTTAAGAAATTAGGGCTAGTTTTACAAGTTGTGAATGAATGGGTATATATTTATTTAGGTTATGTGTGTTAGGTATTTAGACTATCAATATGACATATACTAATAAGGTATCAATGGATTTTGGATCCAAACTGGAAGAGTGACAGGGAATCGATGTTTACCAAATTTTGAGTTAGCAAGATGATAAGATAATGATGGGTGTTAATCTCAAATCTAGTAGAATGATGGGATGATAAGAAGATGAATTTTAAGTTTGAAAATAGATAGAGTGATAAGTACCAATAATATGGTAGTAAAAGTAGTGATGATTTGGTTTGAGATGATAATTAAGGTTTTAGGATAGGGACTATCAGTATGGCATATACTAGTAAGGTGTCAATAGTTGTTGGGTTCAATCTAGGAGAGAGATGAGAAATTGATGATTTCCAAATTTTGAGTTAGTGAGATGAAAATATTATGATGGGGGTAATATTAAATTTTTTAGGGTAATAGGTTGACAAAAATATGAATGCCAAGTTTGAAAATTGATAGGGTGATATGTGTTACCAATATGGCAATACAAATAGTGATAAGATGGTTAGAGGTGATAATAGAGTGGATATCACATGTGAGACAGGGACTATTTCTAGTAAATTAATTGAATTACTCAAGGTGATGGCATGGAGATGATAAAATAATATAAATATTTTGAGCTTAATTTTTGGTGATGCGATCAAAGGAGTATGGTATCTAAGTGATGGTTTTTATGTGTGGATGACGAGATGGGTAATGATGAATGTAGGATGGTGCCCAGTTAATGAAAATTGAGGAAATGAGATAAGTACTAGGTTTTTATAAGGTTAGAACTAGTTTTTTTAAGTTTTGAGGTGGTTTTAGGATTTTTGTTTCATAAACAATACTGGTTTTGACAACACTCAAACAAGTCTCACACAAGCCACAAACCTAAATTTAGTAAACTAACGTAGTAGTGTAACTTGATAACTACATAGTCTAATAGCTTCGTAGGTGAGGTTATAGGCTGATGACACTTATAAATCTCCCAAACCCTCTCAGCCCTATTTACACATAATGATCACTATGGGATTTGATACTAACTCCAACAATAAGTCACCTATTACGATCAAAGGTCTTATTTTAGGTTTATGCAGGCTCACTAGGGCAGTCCCCGATATATGTTAGGTATGGTGGGACTAAATCCATGTAGGAAGATATCTATCCCCTTTGTGTGTTGGATCCAAAATTCCCCTCAATCTATAGAACTCTTTATGGGGAATTTCACTTTAACACCTAGTGATAGTTGGCTTGATATTTATACTATGCCGAAACATAGAGTGTGGTCAAGTGTGTGGTGATGAAATCCATGTTACCAACCCATATAAAATAATGAAAAGCATATGGATGTGACTTCCATGATCATGTTTTACCCTATAAATAAAAATGGGGAGGGTTTATTAGTGGTTTTTGATCCTCCAAGAATAGTTGCAAAGATGCAAGGATGAGAGCATAAACCATCGTAGCCCTTGGGTGACACTCAGACAAGCAAAAAAAAGATTTATTAACTGATTAATTTATGTGTTCTTGCTATTGTAATGCAATAAAGAAGCAAACAAGTGACAAACAAATAATAAATAATCATATAAAATGATTTTTGCTAAACTTTGGATTGATCATCTTGTAAGCAAATGGTTTAGTAGTTTTCAAGTTGACAACTTTGACAATCGACCCTATACAAACATATTTAATAATTTTAAATGTTCTTCCTTGGAACAATCAGACCTATAATCACACATGTTATTAATTTTATATGTAAAATTTAGTGAGACAAAACTGCCATCAAATTTGGCCATTTGAAAATCCAAACAAAAGATCAGTCCAATAAGCCTTAATAAAAAGACTCAAAAAATTATGGGTTTTGCATTATAAAATTTTGAATAAGAGGCCAAGATGTAGGGGTCTGGTGGTGACATCTCCCAGAGGGGTCAAAGGAAAGTGGCTCTTATAGGGTTAAGAGGTAGCACATCTTGCAGGGTCAAGGGGCAATTTGAGACTTACAGGATGCTTAGAATGACTCAAAATTCACCAAAATGGTCTTAAAAAGAAAATAACTGAAAAAAGAAAGACAATTTTGGAGACGAACAGAAGACCATTTCAAAAATTCAAGTTCTGCAAAATTAAATCTATTTTATATTTACAAAATTATATCAAAATGATAATAATAAACTCTTTATTCAAAATGACTTCTATAATATTATGATTTTATACACTCAAAATTATTAATATTATTGTTTTTAACTAGACTGACTAAGACAAATTTTTATCATATTAAAAAAATAAGACTATACTATAAAATAAAATCTTTAATAACTTTAATAAAAAAATGTTTTGACAACATAATTTTAGTGCCAAATCAATTGGATGTGATAGAAGTCTCTAGATGACCATGGAATTTGAAAATCCTACGAGTCCTTTGAACATGATAGGTTCAAGGTTTGAAACCCCACAATCACAAACAAGTTGATTAAAATCACAAAATTTATAAAAAATGATATGGAAAAAGATGAGAAAATAATCTATTTTTGAAAAGTCTATCAAAGCAAACCCGAGAGTTGTGATATTACAAAAAATATATACATAGCTCTAAAAACTAGAAACTAGAAACTAATCAAACAATGATACATTGGTGTTTTTCTATAAAAAGCCACTAAAAATGACTGATAAAATGTCCTATTTGACCAAATGAACCAACATATTTCACAAATTATGTCTTAAGGATCTTATATAAACAATATTTTATTAGATCTACATGATAGCCAATGATCAAAACCCTTTGAATGCCTATCGACCAACTATATATGACTATGGTATTAGAATCAAAGTAATTGATTAACTAGAATTTGATAAAAGGTAAGATCATTGATAAAGAATCTACTTCAGGCATCACACATCATGTCGAGTATTAGATTAGAACTTGTTTGGGCATCACACAAACCATGCTAAGTTAATAAGAGGTGTTATGACTAGATAAAAGCAAATTATACTAGTTTCTAGTACTTTTGATAAAACTACAACTATTGTATTTTCGATCTTAATAGGATGGAAAAATGATCAATGCTTGTGATAAATCCTCTCCAAGATCCTAGTAATCTACAAAATAAAGTTATGGACTGAATATTTAGATTTATTAGATCACTTGATCAAAAATCCAATACATGGATATTTTGGGGACATAGAGCAAAATCACAAGTAGATGAGCAAAATTGTAGGTCAAAATGCAATATAACAATGAGAAATTATGAGGTAATTGAATTAATAACATGCAATTAATATTTTTCTGAGTCAATGCTACAACTAATCAATAGAAATATTTTGACTATGAAAAGTGATTTTGTTCAAATAACATAGACAAAAAGGACAATTAATGGCCAACAGTCAAAAATTGAAACTAATCGATAACATAATTGTCGGGCACAATGCCACAACTTCACATTCATAGCTACCAATATCAAATTTGCAACTTGATTGGATACATAAATTTTGAGATTTTAAGCCACTAATTATGCTTCAATCTGACATGTAAACTAATTAAAAACACTCAAAGCATAAAAGGGCCAGCTCAAAAGGAGGGCTCCCACTATGGTCACCAAATATATGATCAATAATTTGGACACTCAAATTTAACATAAAAAGAGCTATTAAAATCTATCCAAATCCAAGAATCATCAACATAAAAGGAGAAGGAGAGCAATTAGCATATGATAGAAATATATTACCATCATCTTGCTCCTAAATCTCCCTTTCGTGACTCTATAATATTGCTTAAAGACCAAATTAACAAAGTGAATGCCTAAAATTAGATATGAGATTGAAAATGTGCTAAAGACTATAATGGCAGTGGCTACTTGGGATTTTTGGAATCTAATAATTTATAAGGTGAGGGGTGAGGTTAGCATGTAGAAATGGGACAAAAGGGAATAAATTAAATGGATTAATTAGGCAAGATGGATAGGTGAGTTAAGCGGGCAAGTAGAATTATATACATACACCGTTAATCTCCCATATTTATGATGCTTTTCCTTATGTGCTCATAAAGCCTAGGCATGAAGATCCCATAAATGGATTGGTATACCAATGGGTATATTTACTCTATAATTTCCTGAACCTATACACATGGAGTAGGGGGAATTCATCACATACCTATTGTTCACAGATTGTATAGATGGCTCCCATGGCTATTTGTAGGTTGCATGCATTTTTTACATAATTTCATCTACTACATATGACATCAAAAAAATTCCATTGGATGGCCTTTTATCAAACTTGAACATTTGTGCCATGAGCTAGACATTGATGACCTCTCCAAGTGTCACAATTTTATCAAAAGTTAGGATTATATTCAACAAGGGCATCCAATCTGTAACAAAATGCTACACCAAAACCTCAAGGCGTTAGTGAAGTCCATCCACCAGGACCATAACATCCCACCACACTTTTGAAGCCTAGACTCTGGGTTGGATTTGCGCCCATACCACCAGGATTCCCTACATGTACGAGCCCCAGACAAACACTACCATACCGATGTAGCCACCCACTCTGTGACTTGAACCTGGGTGGAGGCTCTGATACCACATGTAACAAACCGCTACACCAAAACCTCAAGGCGTTAGTGAAGTCCATCCACCAGGACCATAACACACTCTTCATATACATAGGTGATGATATCAAACCCATATAACCTATTTAACAAGGCCATGGATATATTAACGTCATTCCTATATTTTATTATGGAATCCAAAGAAACAACCCATCAAATGTTTAATTTCTCTCTCTTTACCAACCATTGTTGAGTTTTCCCTTGATTGTGTAGTGGTCTAACTAGGCATTGATTGTGATCTGGTTGTAAGTTATTTTAGGCATTTTTAGATGTAAATACTTCTCAAAATCATCCAAGAATATATAAACAACTACATTTATATGAAATCCAAAGTGTAGATAGCTTTTAGTAATAGTGAATTTGAAGAATAAATCATGAAGCAACTCAATGCATGTCATTACCTCAGACTTTGTTATTATGTTGTGTAATCCCATTGTTTTTAATAGCAGTAGATCACCCAAATATATTTTTGTTTTCATCTAGTTGGTCCTAGGATGAATATGGTTTAATGCTATTGATTTCATTCTAGAGAGTAGAATAATGGGGAAATGGTCATACCCCTCTCTCAAAAATTATGTACATGCACTCAATTGCTCCTAAAATAGAATATTGGGAAAGATGCTAGTTAGGTGCCTTAGATGAATAAACCATTATTTTATTCCTAAATTTATTAAAATCACATTTGGATTGATTTGTAAATTATTTGTTAGGAAAATTAGGGATCTTGAAGTCTTGATGGATTGAATTCTTAGTTTGCATCTCCTTGGTTAATGGAAAAGTGATTTAATGTTCTCAATATTTTGCATATATTGCTTAAAGCTTGAGATTTTAATGCCTATTTCGTACAAAGGTAATGTATCAAAAACTTTTGGCTCTACTTCACATTTTGATTTGAAATTGACAATTAAAATCTGGTGGGTGTCTTTTCTACCATTTGGTGGCTTTTCATGAATTCTAAGTGCTCAGTCATCACTTTAGAATAGGTGCTCATTCCTCATTTATTTATATTTTGCCTAGCTATCAATTCTTGCACTTGTATACTATATATTTGTCTATGATATTATGCCACTTATTTCAATATTATTTATCCATGGTTCTTGGCTCTATGATTCTACTTTATATGCTCCATAAGCTATGAATTAATGATATTTTTCCACTTATCATGATCTCAGGGACTTGAGGTTATTTGAAATCCAAACTATGCACCTCTTCTATAAAGGCTTCATGTGCATGGGATGGTACCACATGGAACAATATCAGGGTCCCATAGTTTTGAGTACTCTGACCTTATACCTTTGAATGATGAGTTTCAAGCTTCTGAGATCATGCCACATGGATGACTCTCATGAGACCAGAGACTATGTTGTATTATATTTGTGTACCTTCCTTTGACAAGTTCTAGGTTTTTGAGATGACACATGGATGGTCCTAAAAAATATGGAAAAATAGAGTTCTAGTTATGTATCTTCAATTGGCAAGCTCTGAGTTTCTAAGATCTTGTCATGTAGATGTTTCTCATTAATCTAGAGACTTATAACTTTTAGTGTTGTACTTACAACCAATAAATCTTAAGTGAATGGGATTCTGCCACTTTACATGATCTTGAGAGTCTAGGAACCTTTTGGACATCAACTATATTTTCTTCCCACAAACTCTAAGTGATTGAGATGTCATCATGTGGAACAATATCAAGGCTTTGGGAACTTGGAGGACTCAAAACTCTTCATGAAAACTAGCAATGTACTAATTTTACAATATTTTGACATGTGGATGGCTCTTGGTGACCTATGAACTTAGAATTTAGCTTTAAATATTGATGTCATGATAGAACATGATGCTTCCACATGGAATAATCTCATGAATTTGGATGCTCAAAAACACTTAGAGTACTTATGTTATAAATGAAATCATCTATGAGTGAATGTGATGTCAATAGATGTCATGATCTAGGGAAGTTGATGAAGAATTGAAACCCAACATCTATATGTTGCAAATCAAAGCTTAAATATGATAACATGTATTCATTAGTCACATTAGTCTATTAAATTAAAACCTGATACTAAATACACATTTGAAAATAGAGAAGAGAATCAAAGGTGATAGATAATTCATGAATGATGTCCAAGCTTTGATTTTCTCCCTTTCAAAACATTTGCAACAAAATTTGACTTTGAAAATAACTTTAGGCTTGTGCATATTAGATCAATGTTACAATTCCTAAGGTTGATATGGACCATGAATAAATATGTATTAGTAATGATGGGTCCCTATTTGAATTTTTAAATTGGGGTTTGTTGGGGCATAATAGAATGTAAGATCAACATCCTTCCAACATTCCACAATGCTCAACATAGAATACTCATCACATATGTTTTCCTCCAAACGACCAATAAGGGATTAGTGAAGAACCAACCCTTTTACATAGAGTACACACATGAAATATTCACGGTGTCAATTAGGTTTATTCAATGTGTAAAGGGGAAAGTGGGTTTTTAACTTATTGGGTTTTTAACTTATTTAAAGAACACTTCCTAGCTTGTAACTCAACTCAAGTAAATATGGACAAGTGATTTACATCTTTCTCAAACCCCACACTTACATCGATGCTCAATCTCTAGGGAATAATGCATGGTCATATGAAACAAAAATATATTATAGGTGTGAATATGTGACCAAACAACAATTTCACAAGGGTTTCACACACATGGGGCACATCACAAATATGTCCAAAATCACATAGTTACTTTCTATTTCACATAACACAATTGAATTATTTACAACCTAACACATACATCATGATCACACAACAACAAAAATTTATTAAGAGAAAAATATCTTTATTCCATAGGGTTTAAAATGATACAAAATCATGAAAGGGTTTAAACAAGAGGTTTCACATACATATATACATGTAATTTTACCAAGGTTTGGAAAGCATACAATAACCTAGAGAAACACTAGTTCATGATGATCCAAAATCGATAAGTGAAATGGGTGTACACACATGATCACACTAAATGTGAATATGGACAATTCTAACACGAAAGAGGTTAACTAGGTTATATGGTATGTGTGTTTTCTCTATTTCATCATATCCTTGATTAGTCATAACTCCCAACAATTTTCAAAGTGAATACGGTCTAAGTGGGTGTCCATGTGCATAGTATATTTGTGTACCCAAAATAACCATAAGCATCTCATGGTTGTACCAATTTCATCAAATACCATATATTAAATATAATTTAAGCTATATATGGAAGATAAATTAACCATCAAAGCTAATTTACCTAGAGCTCTTGATATTGAAACATAAGACATGCACATAATATTTATCCAAAATATCATAGAAAAATAACACAATTTTTAATTTTAATTATCATATTCTTAACCAAAACATACTGCCTTATCAAAGTTTGGTGATAGAAGTATGCAGCCACAATAAAACACACATACAATGTAAAAACATTAGTCATTTGGCATCATGCATGCCATTAATCTATTATCTATTTCAAATAAATTATTTACATCATGTGACATGATCATTATCTTTATTTACATAAGATTTATTCATTTCATGTAAACTACTTTCAAAGTTATTTACTAATAGTATTTCTCAAAAGAACATGTTTTGAAGTCACCAAGGCTAAAGGTGAAGTTATTATAATCCATTTCAAGGGTATATAATACAACCCATGCTTACGATGATCTATCACCACCAAGGACAATGTGTTTGATCCTAAAATAGGATGACCAAGCAATAGGCCCTAAATACCTAAATTTATATACTCACACTCAATTGGTGAGTTGCCTACATATCCATGTCTAGAATCAAGGTATGATGTAGTTATGTTGATTTACCAACCTAGTGCACATGCACAAAAACTAGAAGGATGCATCCAAAAATAACATTATATACAAAAATAATTGGATTATAATCCATATAACAAGGCATAAACTACCTAGCTCAAGCTATCCATGATCCACTTAACACACTAGGTCTACATGTAACAATGGTCTCTTATTACCCCCACTAGTTTTAATGTCATTATTTATAATTTTATAAAGATTAAATTAAGGCTAAAAAATAATGGTTAACATCTAATAATAAAACATAAGGCATAGACACCAATATACGCATTCACTCCCTAAGCTTCCAACATATTAGTTTATGGGCACCTACATAAGGAAAATTAGGGCTTCTTCTAGTTCACTAATTTTTAAGCACAAGTGTTAGTCCTTACTACAAATAAAATCAACATTCATCTTATACCCTCATAATGTCATCTTTCATATTTATCCCCATAGGTAATATTATGGCCAAAAATTAGCCAACTCATAGTTATACCTTACTAAGGTTTAGAAGAGACACCCATTTCGAACATGTAGATATGTACTCCAACTGCCAATACCCTCTCACAAATATTTAAGGCTTAATTATATTTCTAAGATAAATAAAAGAAAAATGATACAAGTATCTATTACACAATATTTCTAAACCGCTTTGCGAAGGAAAACAATAGTTTTATGCCAACATATTGCATATGTTTTGAAGCTAAGAAAACTCATTTGAATCACCATTTGATTAATTAGAAAATAAGAATGATAAATTTAATTTACTATCACATGTCATATTCTATGCTAGATATATCATAATTACTTTTCCTACCTTTTCTATTATTGGTTACACTTTAAGGAAAATGTGTATGTAAACCATAGTTTAAATTAGAATTGTACACATCATTTTTAAGCTAGGCAAAACTTGAATAAAAGTATTATCAACTTAATTCACTAAACTAATAATAAAATATTCTAACAATTGAATTGTGTTTTCTAAGCTGGTGATAACACATTTGATGTCTAAGAATTTTTTATGTGGAAGTATGCTTAACATTAACCTTACACTTTAAAATGACTTTGTGAAGCTAGGAAAGACACTAACAAAACTATTATAGAACTGATTTGAAACTAAACTAATTTTATTTGTGAATATAAATATTAAAATTATATGATCATAGAACTAGTAATTTTAATATTGATATTCACAAATAAAATTAGTTTAGTTTGATCATAGAACTAGTAATTTTAATCAATTAGAATTATATTTTTATACTCATTTTAAATTACTTTCACTAGAAACTATTTTTTCACCCAAATTTCAAATGGGTTTCATAAGGATTATTTATATGGAAAAATTAACACTTCAAGTAATTAATATCAAGACAGGAATGGATGACAAAGAAATAATGAGAGTTGGAGTAAACCAAAGTTGTTGCATTGATGAATTAATGATAGATTATGATATTATATAGCTAAGCATGTGAATATTCATTTCATAATATAAGAAGACTCTTGACCTTCTTGCATAGACTATATATCTACCACTACAAGATAAAAGCTCTCTTACAATTACTCCTAGGGTTAAAATTATTATATTACATTAATTTTAGATCCTACATTAATTTTTAGGGATTATTTAGATACCAGACATTCCAATGAACTTTTCAAAATTTTCACTTCCTAATGCTTTTGTCAAAATGTTGGTTGGTTGCTCTATAGTAAGAATATGAAGCAATTTTACATTATCATCTTTTACATAATGTTGAATTTCATATTTGTTTTCAACCATGACAGTTGTTTACAAGACCCATTGTTCTTACAAATATAAAAGAACCCTTATGAGCCACAAAATTTCTCTTATTGTCTCTGTAGCTACCATGTATTTTACTTCTTAAGAAATTTTTGGCATCAGTTGCTTCTTTGAATTCTAACTGACAATTATTATTCCAAAATTCATTAGAAACTCTAAAGTAGATTTTTCTTATTGAAAATAACTAGCACAGTTAGAAAATGAATATCCAACCAGTTTGAAGTCTCGTAGCTTGAAGTATTTGAGCTTAAAATTATATGTTCCTTTTAGATATTGAAGGACTCTTATTGTTGCTACCCAATGACTTTCTTTGGGTTGATGCATAAATTGATAAAGAATACTAATAACAAATAAATATATGGTTTATATGTGGTCACATAAATTAGATTTCTAATGTGTTATCTATATTTAGTAGCATATACTAAATCTTTGGCAATTTCTTATATCAATTTTATATTTTGTTTTATGGGCATATTGAGAGGCTTCTAATCTACCATTTTGAACATGCTCAGAATTTCACTAATGTATTTTTGTTTAGTGATGAAAATATACTTTGAATTTTTAATCACTTCAATACCCAAGTAGTAATGGAGATAACCTAGATCTGTCATTTCAAATACTTTCATCAACTTTTATTTGAATTTTGTAATGTATCTCTCATTATTTCTTGTGATGAGTAGATCATCCACATATACAACTAGAAATACAATTTTTTTAAAAAAAAGAGTTACATTATCAAACTCAAAATGTTTGAAGTTTATTTTCAAGAGATATTTAGTGATTTTATCATACCATGCTCTTGGGGATTGTTTCAAACCATACAAAAACATTTATAGTTTGCACACTTTGTGCTCTTCATAGTTTACTAAAAAAAACTTTGGGTTGATTCATGTACACTATCTCTTTGATATCACCATCTAGAAATGTAGTTTTGTTGTCCATTTGGTGAAATCATCAGCCATTGTGAGCTACCAAAGCCAACATTGTTCAAATGGTGGCTCATTTTTTTTAGTGTAAAGGTTTCATTATACTTAATTTCTTATTTTTGAGAAAATACCTTTGTGACAAGCCTTGCTTTGTGCTTGTCAAGTGAGCCATTGGATTTTTACTTATTTCAAATAATCCACTTGTAGCCAATAAGTTTACAACTAATTGGAGGATCAACCAATTTCCAAGTTCCATTTTTTACCAATGCATCATTCTCATTTTTCATTACATTTATCCATACATCAATATTTTCAGCTTGTTCGAAGGAAGTGGGATCAGAGTTAAAAACATCATTGCCTTATTATTTTGGACAATCTTCCAAGGTAATTTTTTCTATCTTATCTTGAAATTTATTTAGGAACTTTTGTTATTAGTTTGCAGTTGTGTGTGCACATTTTGTGCATATTTTTTCAACACCATCATGTCTAACATTCTTCAATGTTTTTTCATCCTAATTTCAGTATATTTTTCTAAGTGTCTATAAAAATCATAGGTTATTCATTTTATTGAATTGAATATCCTTCATTTTCTAACATTAGACCATCTAATTATGAAGTTTCACTTTATTCTGTAAGGGGGAGTGTCATTTTTAGTTACACAAGTCAATAGAGATTCAATTATTTACCAATTACATGTTCCCTCTTCACTGTTTCAAACCTTCATATCAACCTCCTTGAAAAAATCAAATTTGGCATATTTTTCAAGTTGATTTAATTGTCAACTAATGTTTGTTGTGTCCTTTACCATTTCATAAAAGATAATATTTATTGTGATTATAAATTTATTATTTTTTCATAAAAAATCATGTATGCTTTTGAAGACTTTGAGTATCCTAAAAGTGTGCATTTATGACTCATATTTCTAGTTTTTTCATTTTATCATTGGGAATCAATGTGTAACATGTTGATTCAAAAATAAAAATATGTCGCACTAAAGGTAGATGACTACACCAAATTTCATATGGATTCTTCATTTATAGGGATGTTGATGGTGGCTTGTTGTGGAGGTATACTACTATTTAAATTACTTCTACCTAGAAATTTAGATTTACCCCTTTGAAGTAAAACATTGCCCAAACCATGTTCATCATAGTTTCATTCATCCACTTAGATAGTTCATTCTATTGAGGAGTGTAAGGGACTGTTAGATGATACTTTATTTCATTTTTCTTGAGATAGTTTTCAAACACCTTTGACATGAATTCACCACCATTTTCATTCTTGAGTGTCCCAATGTAGAATTGCACTTAATTGTCAACCATAGTTTGAAATTTAAAAAAAAAATCTAAGGCTTCTAATTTTTTTTAGAAAATATATGTAAACCATTTTTTATAGTCATAAATGAAAAACATGAAATACTTGTGACCACTTGTGAAAAGAATCGGCAAAGAACATAGATCGAAGTTAACCAACTGCAACTTCATGTTGGCTTTCCATTCAAATTTTTTAAACAATTCTCTTTTGTGTTTGGCCTATATGTAGGATTTACACTTTAATGTTTTTGGGCAGTGTTAGTAAGCCTAAAACACCATTTTTATATATAGAGTGAATGCTATCATAGCATGTGTTCCCAAATATAACATGCAAAATAAGAAATGTTGGTATTCCTTCTTGAGTGACATGAGAAAAAATTCTTGGCACTAAGTGCTCACCCCTAAGTTTTAGTAAATTTACGTCCTTGTATCTAATCAAAATAAATTGATAAGCAAAAATAATACTGAGAGGGGGGGTGAATCAGTATTATATAAACTTCTACTTCAAAACTAAAATCCACACATAAAGCATTCACAAAAAGAGATAACACAGTGACACCAGATTTACGTGGAAAACCCTTTAGGTAAAAAACCACAAATGATGAGCTACTTGGATCTACCATCCAAATCCAACTAAAAATATAAATGGATACAAAATGTTTATAGGCACCAACCCACTAAAGACAATGATCCCCAACACCAAACACCAACTTGGTAAATTTATAAGGCATCAACCTCTTGGAGACACCAATCCTCACAAAATAAATTATATTTCGAATAACATGCTGCTTTATTTTCTTCTTCACGCAAATTATATGCATAAATAAAATTTTGCTCTTCCTCTCTTCCTTCTCTCTCATACTTACATAATCTTCAATCAAATCGAATGTTTGTAATACTTCCACATATATTCCTCATTATATAGCCTTTACACACTTCTCAAAAAGGAGACATCCCATCCAAGAAGTACCTCTTCACCAAAATATGTGACCGTTGACATTTTCATCAATAATTCCATTAACATTTATGTCAATAATTCCATTAACATTTTCGTCGACCTTTCCATTCACTTCCAGTAATAATTCCTTTTGTTAGGAATTATCCAAAGTCTTAACATAGCTTAGGATTTTGATGTGTTAGAATAATTTAATAATTGTAAATGGGGCATGCATCTTTTATAAAGACACCTCCATAAATAAATTAGATTAACTTTTATTTGGGTAGTTTTATGTTTGAGTTAATTAATATTTTGAACTACCTCTCGGGTGGAATTCCCGTAGGAGTTGGTTAGTAGGTTAGTTGATTTTACCAGTATGAGGTGAAAACCTATAAATAAATATTTTTTCTTGTAAAAGGTTTATGGAGTAAAAACACCCTTATGTTGTATTTGATTTGCATTATTAATAAAATACTTGTGGACCCACCTATATGGGCACAAGATTCAACCTACGTGTTATCAGTGGTATCAGAGCATGGTTTTAGAAAGGACGGTGAATACGAGGAGCTTGGTGAATTTAGGAGAAGGCATGGTGAAAATTTAATTCATGTGGAATTGAAAGCCTCATGTGAAATCAAATTTTGGATAGTATAAGGTATGCCCTGTCAAATAAAACTTGGTTGGTCTAATGTTGAAAAGTTTGAAAAATTATTAAATTATTCAAATGTTTTTGCATTGATTAATGTAAATTTAAAATAAATAAGCCTTTATATTGGTATTGTATGGCTATATAATTGGTCAAGCCTTTCATGCTCCCTGGTATTACTTTCAAACTATTTTTTAAGTATTCCAGATTGAATTTTGAAGCTTTAAAATGATCCATACTTGTTTTAAAACTCTAAAATTTATCCAAAATCTATTTATATGGATTTTTTGAATCTGATAAATCCTTTGTGAGTATGTGAAATGGTTTCAAATATCTTTCAATCAATTTTCTCAGTTTGTGATCCATTTTTGAGTTCCTAAAGATCTATTTTCCATTCTAAAAAGCTTTTGTGAGTTTTTTTCAAGTCCAAATTTGCAATAATATGGCCTTTTTCTTCTAGATATTCCTATGATCTGGATGAAATAGCTTTCATTTTTTTTTAAATCCATCTTCTTAGTATTTAATTTGTCCTTTGAGTTCTTAAAGACCATCTATCAATTCTTAAACAATTCCAAAAGTCTTTCAAGCCATAAATTGTAGTAGTACAGCCCAAAAATTATAGAAGTATGACCTTCTAACATCCTTCATCATCAAAAATGAGTTTTACACAACCAAATTTTCTTTTGTCAGTCTCAAACACTACGAAATAGTTAAAGATTCAATCTTGCAATGATTTTTACGGCCCAAGTGGAGTGCCAAAAGGTTTTCAAATTTATCAGATCAAGTATGGCATTGGAATACTGAGGAAAGTTAAAAATTTTGATTTTGTAAAGTTTCAATATAGTTTGTGAATAAATTTAGGGTTTGGTGGGACCTACTAAAAGCTTGAAAGAATTGATATTTTTAACTTGGACAAATTTTTCATGAGGTTTTTAATTTTACTTAGCCAAGTAATTTATTTTTTATCATAAGAGCTAAAAAAATAAAGTTTATATAGAAAATCCTATCTTTATAAACTTGTAAATGTTCATAGACCACTTCGAAGGACTTATTTTAGATAGAGCTTTGTAACAAGGAGGTTAAGGGTTCAAATATTCCTTTTTCGAGGAATTTTATTTTTGAATATGCTTTCTTGAAAAATAATATTCCATTTTTGGAATATTTTATATGCTTTGCAAGTTGTAAAAAGCATATTTGATTGTAAAAACATGCATACTTATTGAAAATTTGCATGTGAAGTTGTTATCTTTTGCTATTATATATCTTGATGACATAAGGGTGTATCTTGGTGAAATAAGGATGTATCTTGGTGAAATAAGGTTGTATTTTGGAGACATAAGGGTGTAATTTTTAAACTTTTGGTGTGGTTAAGTGTAAAACCTCTCAAAAATCCTTTTTTTGCTCTATGTGGAGGTTAAGTGCAAAACCCTATAGAAGTAGTGTCTTGTGTAGTGAGTGTGGTGTTTATTTGCCCTATTAAATTTGTTTTGCATTTTGTCACACTTAATTTTCCTTATTGTACTTGCATTTCATTCAAGATGCCAAAGATTCAGAAGTTGCTTTTAGATGGTAATAGATTAACAATTTCTAATTACTCTAATTGGAAATGTTTGATGGAAGCTACTTTAGTTTTTAATGAGTTATGGGATATTGTTAAGAATGAAAATCCAACATTGCCTACAAAACAGGATAAACTTGATGCATTTAATTTTTGTGATTCTAAGGCCCTATCTTTGATCAAGTGTTGTTGTACTCATGATACATACATATTGAAAATTCTCCTCATAGTTACATTGCATGGAAAACCTTATCTGATTTGTATGATAGGAAACCTAATCATAAAAAGATAGACATTCATATGTAGTTGTTTACTTTGTCATTAGAGGAAGATGGAGATATGGTAGAATACATGTCTAAGTTGAAAAATATTGCTACAAAGTACACTAAGGCTGGGTTTGGAAAACTAGATGATGATCTCATAGTTACTGTTGCATTGAAAGGACTACCTGGGTCCTTTAGGAACTTTGTAGAAATGTTGCATGTCTTTGATAAGATAACATGCATAAATTTTGACAAATTGGATGAGTTTCTTATCTAACATGACCTCTCTCTACCAAATAAATCCAATAAAACTAAGGAGGCCCATGTATCAGAATCTAAGCCTAGTTCATCTTCTTGTAGTCATAAAAATAATAGAGGGAATAGTTATAGAGGGGGTCAAGGTTATAGAGGAGGTAGTTATCAAAACCTAATAGAGTTTATTCAAATCAAAAACAATCTAATCATTCTCATTCAAATGAGACAAATGATAAAGGATGTGGTCAAAAATTTTATAGAAGCAAAGGTCGAGGTAGATCAGACATTAGTGTCATAGATGTGGGAAATTTGGTCACATTGCCTCTCGGTGTAGGATTCCTTTTAAAAAAATTTAGAGGCCACAAAAGGTGACTAAGTCCAACTCTGCTTAATATGCTAACCATGACTAAAATGAGTCTAGCAATGTTACTCATGAATATGCATTCACTACTTTAGGACACATTGATTATATGGAATATGAGGCTAGAGATGAGCTCATAGATGTATGGGTTTTAGCTATAGGAGTAACCAAACACATGACATTTAGGAGAGAATTATTTTAGACTTTTAAAGAAGCTTCTCTCTCTCTAGTTGATTTGGCAAATAAGTCTATGCATACTCCACTAGGAGTTGGGTTTATTTAGATTCTTCTTCCTAATGGTTTTATAAAATACTTGGAGAATGTTTGGTATGTTCCCACATTGTAGAAACATATTTTTTTCTCGATAACTATTCAAAATAAAGGTTATCAAATTTTGCTAAAAAATGGGATCATCCATATCAATTCAGTAAAGGATGGTTATAAAACCATGTATACATGATATGAGGATGGAAATTTGGCTAGATTGCATTATAAAGTGCTTCCTCCCATAGTGGAACTTGCAGTAGTTGTTGAAATAGGTATAGGTAATATGTCTACACAGTGGTTATGGCATCTCCACTATGGACATTTGAATATTCACTCTTTAATGGACTTGCAGAGATATGGTATGGTGAGTGGGTTGCCCACTTTTTGCAAAGATAGTATTCTTTATGAATCATGTGTTTTGGGAAAACAAAATCATGAAAAATTACCTAAGAATTCTTAATGGAGAGCTAAAATATGTTTGTATTTAGTTCATAGTGATGTATGTGACATGAAAAAGTCATCCTTTGGAGGATGTAGATATTTTGTGTTGTTTATTGATGATTTTTCTAGGATGACTTGGGTGTTTTTCATGAAAAATAAATCAGGAGTTTTCACTAAGTTTGTTGATGGGTTACACTTCATTGAAAAAGAAATAGGTTCACACTTAGCCACTCTTCGTTTAGGTAATGGTGGTGAGTATACTTCGAATGATTTTTTAGATTATTTTCGGGGAACATGACACTCATTGATAATATAGTAATGCTTACACTCCACAATAGAATGGAGTATCTGAATAAATGAATAGAACCTTAGGCACATCCTGATTTATTTTACACTCTAAATAGCTCGATGATAAGTTTTGGGTAGAATCCATTGGGACTGAAATGTATTTGAGTAATAGGTCTCCCGTAGCTACAATTTTGGGACAAACTCCATATGAGGCTTGGTATGGGTCTAAACCAAAAGTTAAATACTTGAAAGTTTTTGGATGCATTTTTTTTCTTTAGTTCCCATTGAATATAGAACTAAGTTAGAACTACAAAGTCTAAAATGCACCTTTCTTGGATATTAAAAAAATATAAAGGGGTATCATTTGCTTGCACAAGATACAAGCAAATTCATAGTGAGTCAGGATGTCATATTTGATGAATTTAGTACTATGAACACTGTAGAGATTGATTCTCAATTTGGTTGATTTCAAATCATGATAAGGGATTGAATAATGAGGGAAATTCTTTGAGGTTGTGGTATGAGACTAATATCCCTCACTTTTCTCTCCTTCATCTACTAGTTCACAATTTGATGACTTAGAAAATGCTAAAAATTCTCTAAGTCTTCCTTTGAATGATACACATGATGAGAACTTTGGTGTTCCTAATTTGAATGATTTGAACAAGTATACAAAATGGTCTCAAATTACTTTTTCTAACTTGAAAGTAGATGATGTTCATTTAACTAGTCCCAGGAGTTCTAGTAAATAAGTAAACTATGCAGTGGTTGTTACTATTTCTTCCACTGAGCCATCTACATTTGAGGAGGCATCTACTAAACATGTTTGGCAACAAGCGATGCAAAGTGAGTATGATGCCATACTTAATAATAATACTTGGGTTTTGGTTGATCCTCCTCCACATATTCAACCCATAGGATTTAAATGGGTTTATAAGACTAAGTATAAATCAGATGGCTCCATTGATAAACATAAGGCAAGACTTGTTGTAAAAGGATATGTGCAACAAGAAGGTATTGACTATGAGGAAACATTTACACCAACTACCAAATGGCACATTATTCATATGGTACTTACCTTAACAACATAGAATGGTTGGAAAGTACATCAGATGGATGTTAAAAGTGCTTTTTTGAATGGTGATTTAAAAGAAGTATATATAAAACAACCTCAAGGTTTTGAGAAAGTGGGTGTAGAACACAAAGTGTGTAAATTGATAAAAGCTTTGTATGGGCTCAAATAGGCACCCATGGCTTGATATGAGAAAATGGATTCATACTTGAAGACAATTAGCTTTCAATGTATTAAATATGATGATACTCTCTATTTTTGAGTGCAGGGTAAGAAATTGGTGATTCTTATTCTCTATGTCGATGACTTGTTTATCACAAACAATGATGGAAACCATAAGAAGTCTGTGAAGAAGGAATTAAAAGATGGGTTTGAGATGATAGATCTTGGACTTTTTCACTACTATCTTGGCATAGAAGTAACTCGAAAGAGCATAATATTTTTATTTCACAAACTATGTATATTTATAAGTTGTTACATAGGTTTGGCGTGAATGATTGCAAACCTACCCTCAATCCTATGGAAAGTAACTTGAAATTATCTAAGGATGATAGCAGTGCCTTTTTTGATGGCACCCAATATAGATAGTTAGTGGGAGGTTTGATATATTTGATGACTACCAAGCCTGATATATCATTTTTAGTTGGAATTTTGTCTAGGTTTATGCATGAGCCTAGAGAAATTCATTGGCATGTAGCAAAATGAGTACTTAGTTACCTTTAGGGAATGAAAACATATGGCCTTGAGCACCACCACAACAAGAAATTCAAACTTATTGGGTATTGTGATGTAGATTTTGGCAAATGTGTGGATGATAGAGTGTCCATAATAGGATACACTATGCATATAGATTCAACTACCATTGCTTGGTGTTATAAGAAGTAGGATACAATGGAAAATTCATCAGCAAAATGTATATTATAGCATGGGATGCTTATAGATAAATTGTTTACTTACAACGTATTCTTGAAGGTCTTTAGGTTTCTCAGATTGCTCCTACACAATTATACATTGATAATCAGAGTGCAAGCAAGATGTCTAAGAACCCAGTATTTCATGCCAAAACAAAACAAATGGATGTCAAATATCATTATCTGTGAATGCTGATGGTGAAGAAATATCTTGATTTGATATATTTCCCAAATGTTGATCACACAACTAATATTTTCACAAAACCCTTTGATAGGCTTAAATTTGAAAAATTTAGAAAAATGCTTCGTATGTGTCCAAAGACCTGAATTTGGATCATAAGGGTTTTTTTTAGGACTTATCCAATTTCTTAACTTAGCTTAGGATTTTGATGTGTTAGAATAATTTAATAATTGTAAATGGGGCATGCATCTTTTATAAAGACAACCCCATAAATAAATTAGATTAACTTTTATTTGGGTAGTTTTATGTTTGAATTACTTAATATTTTAAACTACCTCTGAAGTGGAATTCTCATAAGAGTTAGTTAGTAGGTTTGTTAGTTTTACCGATATGAGGAAAAACCTATAAATAAATGTTTTTTCATGTAAAAGGGTTAACGGAGTAAATGCACCCTTATATTGTATTTGATTTGCATTATTAATAAAATTCTTGTGGACTTGCCTATGTGGGCACAAGATTCAACCTAATTGGTTCATGTGTTATCACCATTCACTTCTAGCAACAATTGTGTTTGACACTTCTGGTAATAATTTTATTTGACATTTTCATTCGTATCCATTACAATTCTTTTGAAATTAATGACAATTATTCCAATAATCTCTCCTTTTGTCATTGATGGTAATCCTCATGAATTAGTATATGAACTCCCCCTTGTCGTGGATCTCCTTTGTTCCCCTATCTTCTATTCTCCCCCTTTGATATTAATGGCAAAGGGTTGTCCACGATTCTCCCCCTGAATTGATGTTGCTTCTTGAGACTTTAGTGACTTGATGAGAAGGGTATCACACCCAAATTTTGTCTAAGGTACTAAAAAATTACTTTTGAGAGGGACTTTGTGAAAATGGCTAGTACCTACTCTTTTGTGGCAACGTAGTCCAACTTAACATTATTTTTAGCTACTTTCTCTATTAAGTAATGATATTTGATCAGAATATGCTTAGTTCTAGAATGCATAACTACATTCTTTGAAATATTAATTGTACCAGTATTATCATAGAATATAGAAATAGGATCATCATTTTCTACCTTAATATCTTGTAGAGTCTAATTCATCCATAGAACCTGTGTGCAACACTATACTACTCCTATATATTCTGCGTCCATTATGGACAAGGAAATAGAAGGCTATTTTTTTCTCAACCAATAAATTTCCACCAAGAAAAAATGCTCCTCCACTTGTGATTTTCCTATCATCCATGTCACCTACCCAATCTACATTTGTATATGTTGTTAAGGTGAAATCTTCACCTCTTGGATACCACAAACCAGAATCCAAAGTCCCTTTTAGATATCTAAATATCCTGTTAACTGCTTGCACATGTATTTATTTTGGGGATGCTTGGAAACATGCAACTAAACCAACTACTTACATGATATCTAGCTTAAAGGTTGTTGTGTACAATAAGGTACCAATTATTGCCCTGTATAGAGTCTAATTTGCTTTGGGAAACTCATAATACTTACTCAACTTACATCTTGTAACCATGGGTGTGTTGACTGGTTTTCAATCTTCCATTTCAAACTTCTTTAACATCTCCTTTACATACTTATTTTGAGACATAAATATTCCATTTTCATATTGAGAAATTTGTAAACCAAGAAAAAATGACAACTCTCCTAGCATTGACATCTCAAACTCATTTTGAATATTTTTGGAAAACTCTTGGTACATTTTTCTATCATCTCCTCGAAAAATAATATCATCTACATACACAACAATAATCAATCGATGATTACCTTATGTCTTAATGTAGATATTACTATCTTCTACTCCTCTTTTAAACCCTTATTGAAAAAGATATGTGTCAAGTCTCGAGTACCATACTTGAGGGGCTTGTTTAGTCCATATAATGACTTTTTCATTTTTCACACAAAATCCGTGTTTTCTGACAATAGAAAACCTTTTGGATACTTAATGTAAAATTATTCCTCTAGTTTACTATTTAGAAATTCAAATTTGACATCCGTTTGAAAAACCTTAAAATTCTTACAGCTAGCATATGCCAAGAAAATAATAATGGATTCTAGTTAAGCAATAGGAGTAAAGTTTCTTCAAAGTCAATACCTTCTACTTAAGCATACCCTTTGCATACTAACCTTGCCTTGTTTTTGGTTACATCATCATCTTTATTCAAATTATTTCTAAAGACCCATTTGGTACTAATAACATTTTTGTCCTTTGGTCTTGGAACAAGTTGACAAGTTTCATTCCTTTTTATTTGGTTCGATTCTTCCTCCATGACCTTGACCCAATGTTCATCTTTACTAGCTTATATTACATTTTTAGGCTTGATTTTTTATAACAAAGAGAAATTAACTTGCTCAGATGTACTTACTATTGTCCCCCAAAAATATCACTCATTTTTGGAACAACATTTGAACTATTTTGGTCTTATAGACCAAAATTATCCCTTCCCTTTCCGAAATTTGTCCTGGACATTCAAATTCCTCATTTTTCAAGCTTCTCAAAAATCTATGGACTCTACAAGAAAATAAATTCTATAGACTTTGCATGCCAAGTTCAACGGGCTTCACAGGTTTTGCAAGTGGGTTCAACCAAAAGAATCAGCCTCTAACACTTGGTCATTTTCAAGACTAGTTCAGTGCCTTGGTTCAATCAAAAATCTCCATTGGCAAGCATCTAAGCCAAGAAGGCTTGAACTATTGAACCATTGAACCACTTTGGTTCAAAGGTTCAACGAGTTCAAAGTTCAATAGGTTTAACGCTTTCGATTCAACGGTGGGTTTAATCAAAGGAATAGTTCAATCACTTGGTTCAACCAAGCGATTCAATGCTTTGTTTCACTCGAGTGGTTCATCTGCTTTGTTTCAATGCTTTGGTTCATCCTTTGGTTGAATCAAATGGTTTTTTAGTTGGTTCAAGGCTTCGTTTGAATCATTGAACCAAAGCTTGGTTCAATGGTTGGTTTAATGTCTTTTGGTTCAAAGGCGAGTTCAAAAAAATGGTTCAAAGGTGGGTTCAATCAAGTGGTTCAATGCTCAGTTCATCCACTTGGTTCAAAGGCTTGGTTCATCAGCTTGAACCATCGGCTTGAACCATTTTGGTTTAAAGCGTGGTTCATCAGCTTGGTTCAACCAAGCGGTTCAATGCTTTGGTTCAACATTTGGTTCAATCAAATGGTTTAATAGCTTGGTTTAACCAAGAAGTTCACTATGACAGTTCAAAGGAGCGGTTCAATGCAAAAGTTCAAAGAGCCTCCCAAAGGACAAGTGCCCTTGCGGAGGGCACTTGGTCAACAAAAGTACCCTTTGAAAGGGTCATTTTCAAAGAAGGCCACAAAGGTAATTCTTTTGGATTTTGTTTAGGGAATTCAAAAAAGACTAAGGCAAGAAGAAATTTCTTTAGACTTTTTGTTAGAATGAATTCCTTCAGACAAAAAGTCCATAGGGGTTTGGGAAAGCGAATGCGAGAAGAAAACCCGAAGGAAATTCTCAAAGGTAAATGGAACAAAATGGAAAAATTTTGGAGACTTTTTGTCTACGAAAAATTGCCATGGACAATTTGTCCACAGGAAAATGCCCATAAAAAAGCTTGGGGAAAATGCTTGCGGGGATTGTCCGTAAGAAGTGTCTGCGAGAGACTGCTAAAGCCCGAAGGCCATTCAAAGACTACTCGAAGGGCAGATACCCTTTTGGGGGGCTCTTCTCAACCCAAAGTGGATCATTTCAAGGCCCAAAATGGTATATTCTTTCTAGGAAAGGGCCAAATAGAAAATTTGAAGAAGGACCAAGGGGTGACACGCCCAAAGATGTCAAATTCAAGACAACAAACTAGTCATTAAAAATGTGGTGATGGGTGCATGAACATCAATTTCAAAGCTCATAAAATAGTTGTTGATCCTTGTAATTTATAGGCCCAAATGCATTCACATGCTTTAAGACCAAGACCAATAGAAAGTGAGGAAGGAACAAAATAGCAAATTGAATCCAGGACCCGATTCAATTAACTAGAAAAGGAGGAACGATGAAGAAAGATCAAATTACCAGGTGGACATTGGAAGTTGCAAACTTTCAATAGCATGACTTGTTTCTTTGCATTGAGAAAAATAAATGGGTAGATGCCCCTAAATTCTAGCCTGTCTTCTTAATAGATTTCAATGCAACATGATGTGTTACTATTCCCGAGTCCTTCTTGAAGTGGCTATATAAGGGACTCTCTTTTATTGTAAATAGATCTCTTTTTGACAATCAAAACAAAAATCTGCCCAAATTGAAAGGCATTACTAAGACTTTGAGCTCAGATTGTTGATCATATTTTGTTATTGGAAGAAGAAAGCAATTGATTTTTTAGACTTTGTGTTGTGATATCTTTGTTGTTGAGGAAACTGTTCTTATGTATTTTTCCTTAATATATCTTCTATTCCTTTAATTCAACAAGCAAAATTAGTGACAACAGTCAGGAAGGTGTCTTGAAGTCAATTGTGGAGAGACTTTGTCCCCCCATAATTGCCTTTCAGTGTGTTTTATTTTCATTTATGTGTAAAGGACCTTAGGATGATTTTGTGCCCTCATTGTCCTTCATATCTCACTCTTGAGCAATTCAGGTGGAGACTTTGTGTTGCATCTCAATTTACTAGTTACTACATCCTTGGTTACATTTTGCATTTACTACCAAGAGTATTCTTGTGGTTTGCTGAATATTACTTCTGAAAGAAGAGGAGTGCTGTCTGTCGTTTCCCTTGAGTTTTTCCTTTGATTTGCATGCATCATCTCTGAAGAAAGAGAGATGGATGGTTTGTCTTATCCTTGAGTATTATTTTCTATATATATATATATATATATCATACCTATAGGGAACCTCCCCTTGATGAGAGGAGAGATCAGTTCCCTTCTGATGTGGTAAACCTACACATTTGGATGACTAATCTTCCTACTTTGGTTGATCAGACCTATTTTCTTTATCAATACATTGATCGACAAAATATTCAACCAACAATTTTTGGCGACTCCGCTAGGGATATACATAATTTTGTGCAATTTGGAACCTCAAGTTTCAGATTGAAACATCACCTGTGTCTTACCCATTATCATTATAACGCTTATCCATTACAGATTCTGGTGACTCCATTACTTGTCTTACCAATTATCCATTTATAGCCTTACCATCTTCCTCCACCTCCGTTATTTTATATGGTCTGCAAAACTAGAGCTGCTGGGAAAGAGTGCGCAGTTTGAAACCTCAAACTTTAACTGAAGCAAGGTCAATTCTATTCCATTTTTTGTTTCACAATCTAGAAGATTCAAGGTATACACGAAGCCAAAGGGCTAAAGGGATTGTTGACCCTGTATTCGAGTTGGTACACCAAAGTGATTTTGATTTATTTCCTTCACCATCTCATCTCCAATGAACCAATAGCTTTCCTCCTACAAAAGTCAGATCTCCATTGCCAGATGAAGTATCTACTTCTGCTATTGATAAAGCTTTGCCAATAATTACTCCTTTGAGATTTGTTATTCCTCCTTTTCATAATCCTATAATGGCAGTTCAAGGCCCTTGGCGTAATGCTTTTGGTCCTCTCAATCTTACTCCACCTCTACATGAGCTTCCACGCAGTTCAAAGAAGAATTTCCCCAAATTCTATGGTGATGGGAAAGTTCATCCTGATGAACACATTACAGCCTTTAGTATAGCTTGTGGAGTAATCAGAGTAGAATTTGAAGATGTAGCAGTCAGGATTTTTGTGGTGACACTACAAGGTGCTGCTGCAGATTGGTTTTATCATCTACAAGCTCGGTCAGTAACTGATTGGAATGCTCTCAAAGATAAGTTTGAAGTCAAATTCAAAACTATAGAAGATGCACATGCACTTCTGGCTCAACTTACACAGATGAAGAAAGAGGCTTATGAACCAATGAGAGACTTCATAGCCAAATTTGACAAACTGAGGAACAAAATTCCTATAATTGCTCGACCTACAGCTGAGAATCTTAAATGCTTCTTCATTAATTCTCAGTTACCTAAAGTAAGTTTTTTTTTGAGACGTGCTAGTCAAATAAATCTTGCTGTAGCTCAACTTTTGGCCACTGAGGTAGAAGATGATCTCATCTTAGCAGGGAAGATAAGAAGAGATCCAAATAGAAATAGATCTTCATCATCTTCTAAATATGCATCTATAGGCACCACTGATTCAATGGTGCAAAAGCTGGCAAATGAAGTGCTAACCTTGAAAAAGCAAATGGTGCAAGGAATGTCTTCTGCTCCTTCATATAGAGATATGCCAAGAAGGACATTCCCAAATCAGTCATATCAGGTCAATACTACCATGAATCAAGGGCAACAGAATCACATTCCTCCCCCACAAGGAAAACTTGCCCTGAAAGCTCCTCCAACCAATTCAGCAATGGGATATCTTGAAGAAAAATCAGAGTTCTCTTTCCAACCTAAATTGAATCAAAAAAATGATGCTAATCTCCTTGAAGAAAATCAAGAAGAATTAGCTGGTGACTCCCACATTGGTTTCCTGAACTACCAAGATGAATCCAGAAGCAAAGGAGAAGCTATTGATGGATCATATGCAGTGTTTACCAGGTCCAAGAACCAATCAGTCCAACAAGCTGATAAAGGGAAGATAGAGGAGTAACCTCAACCATCAGTTATGATTGCTAAGCATGGAACCCCTCTTCCTTTTCAGTCAAAGGATTTGGTGATCACCCAAAATGTAAGTACATTAATTTCACCTTCACCTTCTACTTCAATTTTGCAAACAAGCCCTCCTCCCATCCCTCCTAAAACCCAAAAGGTTGAAATGCTTTCTTCTATTCCTACTCCAATTCAGCCATTTGACATAATTGATCATGTCAAGAAGACCAAAATTCAAATGTCTGAATTTGAATATTTGCAGTCCAATCCTGATCAATTGGATAGGTTGGTCCAATGTGTCAAGAACCAAACCATCCCTGCAAGACAAGAGGTTAAGAAAATAATTCTTGATTCCCCAAAGAACATGCCCATTCCAAATAATCTTGTCATTACTCCTCTAGCTGCCCCTAGGAAAATAGAACATTTCTATGTTTCCTTGTTAATAAATGGTTATCAACTCAATAATTGCATCATTGATTTTGGGGCATCTGACACTGTCATGCCTACTAACGTAGCTGAGTCTCTGGGTCTCACATTGACCAAAACCTTTGGGAGATGTTTCTCCATGGAGAAAAAGCAAGTACCATTGATGGGGCAAATTAAAGATGCCCAATTTGCATTGGCAGCCTTTCCAGACAAGAGAATCAAGATGACTGTCTTGGTGGCTGACGTCCTAGCATCCTATGGCATTTTGCTTGGACAAAATTTGTGCAAGAACATGGGAGGAGAACTAAGCATGGACCTATCTAAAGCAAGGATCCCTCTCTAAGGCATGATGAAGAGATTACTCCCTAAAAAGGAGGCAAAATACATGGTCATCCAAACATTAGCCCTTGCAGTACAAATTCTATTTGAGTCTTTAGGCAGGGGTAATTATTTCTTTACCATAGAGGATGTTCATGTTTTTACATATGAAAGTCCTATAGCTGACAATCCAAGAATTTATCCAAACAAGACATCAAGAGAATTGGTAGGGCACAATACAAGGAAGGATCTTCCATCTCTAATGAAGAAAAATCTGATAGGAGATCAGCTTCTGATGATGCTTCGATCCTAAAATCCAATGGCAACAATTTTTCCACCAATGATAGAGTTGGGACTGTGTTGATATCTCCTCAAGGAGATATTCTTTCTTCATGCAATTTGCAAGTCAGCAACACCAACAACACAGCTAGATGTGAATCTCTGTTGCTCAGATTAAAGATTGCTCAAGATGAAGAAATCAAACTCCTTCACATCAAAGGAGATGCTAAGATGATAGTTTGTTAGGAGTTTGATGTAGACAATACAATTATATGCTGGACTGAACCAGAAGAACAATCAATTATGGTAATGGACCATGCTGCTACAAATCAAAATTAGGCAAAGGAATCCTTCACCAAGAGAGCAAGGAGTTATGGTGTCCAGTTTGAAGACCACATCCTGCCATGGGACAAGAAGAAGAAAAAGCCAAGGGGAAGACACAAAAAAATAGTTTCCTGGTGGAGAACTCCATTCACCCGTCACTGTTTCTAGGGGCAAAATGTCTTCTTACTGATTTATCAGAATAGAGCACTATTTTCACTATCTCCTAAGAAGAAGCATCTGAAATACTTCAATTCTTGAAGTATTAGATCATTTCATCTATACATATGTATATTTGTATAGTTTTTAATTCTATTTTGCTTTGTTTATTTCCTTTTTTGATGCCTTTCATTTCTGAGTAGCATGACTCCATAGCCCAATGGTACACATGAAGACACTGGAGATTTTGGATTCTACTCCCTTTAAATTTTTTTGCAATTGATAGAAGTTCCCCGACTGGAGCCAGTTGTTGTCCCCCAAAAATATCACTCATTTTTGGGACAACATTTGAACTATTTTGGTTTTATAGACCAAAATTGTCTCTTCCCTTTCCAAAATTTGTCCTGGACATTTAAATTCCTCATTTTTCAAGCTTCTTAGAAATCTACGAACTCTGCAAGAAAATAAATTCTACAGACTTTGCAGGCCAAGTTCAACAGGCTTCACAGGTTCTGTAGGTGGGTTCAACCAAAAGAATCAGTTTTTAACACTTGGTTATTTTCAGGATTGGTTCAATGCCTTGGTTCAATCAAAAATATCCATCGGCAAGCATCTAAGCAAAGAAGGCTTAAACCATTGAACCACTTTGGTTCAAAGGTTCAATGAGTTCAAAGTTCAATAGGTTCAACGCTTTTGGTTCAACAACGGGTTCAATCAAAGGAATAGTTCCATGGCTTGGTTCAGCCAAGCGGTTCAACACTTTGTTTCAATTGGGTGGTTCATCCAATTTGTTTCAATGCTTTGGTTCATCCTTTGGTTCAATCAAATGATTCATCAGTCAATTCAAGGCTTTGTTTGAACCATTAAACCAAAGCTTGGTTCAACATCTTTTAGTTCAAAGGCGGGTTCAAACAAATGGTTTAAAGGTGGGTTTAATCAAGTGGTTCAATGCTTAGTTCATTTTCTTGGTTCAAAGGCTTGGTTCATTCAATTGGTTCATCAGCTTGAACCATTTTAGTTCAAAGCTTGGTTCATCGGCTTGGTTCAACATTTGGTTCAACCAAGCAGTTCAATGCTTTGGTTCAACGTTTGGTTCAATCAAATAGTTCAACAGCTTGGTTCAACCAAGCGGTTCACTATGACGGTTCAAAGGAGTGGTTCAATGCAAAATTTCAAAGAGCCTCCCGAAGGATAAGTGCCCTTGCGGAGGGCACTTGGTCAACAAAAGTACCCTTCGAAAGGGTCATTTTTAAAGAAGGCCGCAAAGGTAATTCTTTTAGATTTTGTTTAAGGAATTTAAAAAAGACTAAGCCAAGAAGCAATTCCTTTATACTTTTTATCTGAAGGAATTCCTTTAGACAAAAAGTCTGAAGGAATTTGAGAAAGTGACTGGAGGAAGAAAACCCAAAGGAAATTCTCAAAGGCAAACGGAACAAAATGGAACAATTCTACAGACTTTTTGTATGTAGGAAATTGTCATAGACAATTTGTCTGTGGGAAAATGCCTGCAAAAAAGCCCAGGGAAAATGCTCGTGGGGATTGTCTACAGAAAGTGTCCACGAGAGACTGCCAAAGCCCAAAGGCCATTCAAAGACTGCCTGAAGGGCAGATACCCTTGCGGGGGGCTCTTCTCAACCCAAAGCAGATCATTTCTTAAGGCCCAAAAGGGAAGATTCTTTTTGAGAAAGTGTCAAATAGAAAAGCTAAAGAAGGACCAAGGGGTGACACGCTCGAAGACATCAAATTTAAGACAACAAACTAGCCATTGAAAACATGGTGACGGGCACGCGAACATCAATTTCAAAGCTCATAAAATAGCCATTGATCCTTGTAATCTCTAGACCTAAATGCATTCACAGGCTTTAAGGCCAAGACTAGCAGAAAGAGAGGAAGGAACAGAACAACAAATTGAATCCAGGACCCAATTCAATTAATCAAAAAAGGAGGAATGATGAAGAAGGATCAAATCGCCAAGTGGACATTAGAAGTTGCAAACTTTCAATAGCGTGACTTGTTTCTCTGCATTGAGAAAAACAAATGGGTAGATGCCCCTAAATTCTAGCCTATCTTCTTAATAGATTTCAATGCAACATGATGTGTTACTATTCCCGAGTCCTTCTTGAAGTGGCTATATAAGGGACTCTCTTTTATTGTAAATAGATCTCTTTTTGACAATCAGAACGAAACTCTACCCAAATTGAAAGGCATTATTGATAATTTGAGCTCAGATTGTTGATCATATTTTGTTATTGGAATAAGAAAGTAATTGATTTTTCAGACTTTGTGCTGTGATATCTTTGTTTTTGAGGAAATTGTTCTTATGTCTTTTTCCTTAATATATCTTCTGTTCCTTTAATTCAACAAGTAGAATTAGTGACAGCAGTCAAGAAGGTGTCTTGAAGTCAACTATGAAGAGACTTTGTGCCCCCATTATTGCCTTTCAGTGTGTTTTCTTTTCATTTCTGTGTAAAGGACCTTGGGATGACTTTGTGCCCTCATTGTCCTTCGTATCTCACTCTTGAGCAATTCAGGTGGAGACTTTCTGCTGCATCTCAATTTTTTGGTTACTACGTCCTTGGTTACATTTTGCATTTGTATTCTTGTGGTTTGTTGAATAGTACTTCTGAAAGAAGAGGAGTGTTGTTTGTCATTTCCCTTGAGTTTTTCCTTTGATTTGCATGCATCATCTCTGAAGAAAGAGAGATGGATAGTTTGTCCTACCCTTGAGTATTATTTTCTATTTATATATATATATATATATATATATATCATACCTATAGGGAACCTCCCCTTGATGAGAGGAGAGATCAGTCCCTTTCTGATGTGGTAAACCTACACATTTAGATGACTAATCTTCCTACTTTGGCTAATCAGACCTATTTTGTTTATCAGTACACTGATTGACAAAATATTAAACCAACACTTACAATCCTCCATCAAGTTTTCACCCCAACATCTTTATCACTGAGAATCATATTTTCTCCATGATTCCTTCAAACAAATCTTGATGGTGTCTTAGTATCTTACTATTCATCTTCTTCCATTTCTTCTTTGACTTCATTTGGTCTAATTGTTCTAAGTGATCACTTGTGTGGTCACCTTATGTTCTTTGAACTCATCTACTCTTACATCGACACTTCCCATAATCTTTTGAAGTCTTTTATTATAGCATCTATAAGATTTACTTTTTGGGGAGTATCCAAGTAAAATAACTTCATCAGATCTAGAGTCAAACTTTCCCAAATCTTCATCTTTTCTCTTAGTATAACATTTACTTCCAAACACCCTGAAGTATTTAATGGTAATTGGTTTACCCTTCCATAGCTCATAAGATGTTTTGGTACTATTTACTCTAATTTTTACTCTATTAAGGATGCAATCTACCATCTTAACTGCTTCTCCCCAATAATTATCTAACAATTTAGACTCATTTAACATAGTCCTTTCCATCTCCTGAAATATTTGGTTCTTTCTTTTAATAACTCCATTTCATTATGGAGTTTGTGAAGCTATGATTTGTCTTCTTATTCCATTTTCTTCACAATATTCATTGAATTAATTTGAGAGGAACTCACCCCCTCGATCTAACCTTAGGCATTTGATCTTTTGATCCATTTCATTTTCTACTAAAGCTTTAAAAAATTTAAAGTTCTCAAATGCATTAGATTTATCCTTTAGAAGAGCAACCCATGTCATTCTAGAATAGTCATCAATTAACAACATAAAGTAACTCTCACCTTTTATACTTTGAGTTCTTATGGGCCCACATAAGTCTGTATGGATTAATTACAAAGGTGTTGTTGAATACTCCTTTGATTTAAATCTGCCTCTAGTTTGCTTTCCATGTACACATGGATTGAAAATGATGTTTGAAAGTTTCATGATTTTTGACACGTCTCTCACACATTGCTTATTGATTATTTTCACTAAATTGTCAAAATTCATATGGTCCAAGGATGCCATAACCAAATCTCATCTAATTGTGTCATATAGTATCTTTCTTTCTTAACTTCATTGAGCACATATAAGTTATTCGAGGTTTTTTTTGTATCTATAATTTATCTTCTTGAATCAGCTTTCCTTACTTCAAAACCTTGAGGATGGAAATTGAGGATATGTCCTTGATCACACATTTGACTTACACTTAGGAGATTATGCTTCAGCCCTTCAACATACAACACATTCTCAATTTTTGTCTTTCCATTATTTAGATCGAGGTTACCTTTGCCCACTATCATTTCTATAACATTGTCTCTAAATTTTACTATTCCTTTACTTAATTTCTTCAAAGAATGGAATTTGCTCTTGTCTCCTGTCATATGGATCGAGCATCCACTATCAATGTACCATTGTTGCTCTTCATTTTGCACATGAAAATTAGTTTGAAAGAGCATAAATTTATCTTTATCTTCCTCTTATTTCTTCTTCCAAGATTTTATATAATTTTTTTTTCTACTTGGATAGGGTATCCACTTTCCTGTTTTGTTTTGGATTCTCTACATACACACCTATACAATATTGTGCTATATGGCTAGCTTTGTTTCACTTATAACACACAATATCATATTCATTGTAATTTGATAGTGCAAAAAATGAGTTATGAATTGAATAACCATAGGCACTTTTATTCCAACCATTATTCCTTGCTTGAATCTTACAATCTATTGCCTTATGAACACAATTGTTGTAATACAAAAAATAACTATAAAAGGAGTTATGATACCTGATCATGTAAGACTACCTTGGATAGAAAGATCTTTTGAAGTTTCTTATGGGAACCTCATGCCACTTGTTCTCATCTTCTTCATCCTTTTGAGGAAATTTGTTCTTTTGAGGAATCTTATATTCCTTCTTTGATGCTCCAGTAACATATTTTGAATTATCCTTGGTGATATTTTGTTTCTCCTCATAGCCAATACCGGTCTTGATGAATGATTTATTTTGGCTGTTAGGAATGTTGTCCAAGATCTCGATGCTCTTTTCAAATTTTAAGATATTTCTCAACTTAAAAATAGACTTATAAAATTCCTTTCTTAAATAAATAATTTCATATTCAAGATTAGCAAAATTTTCCTCTTTTGATTTCAATGGATCTCTTATTACCTCTTCAATTCTTTTCACCTCTTTTAATTCACTTTTTAGACTAGTAATGATATTTTCCAGCTCTTCAAATCTTTGAGATATGTTTTTTTTAAAATTTCCATATTCTTATTCATATTTCTAAATCTATAATTTTTTCTTCAAATTCTTTTTCTTAAGCCTTTTTATTTCATTCAAGGCACAAACAAGTTCTTCTTACAGATCCACTTCTCCTTCATCCTCAAGATTTTCTTCCTCTTCTAGAAACATTTGGTCTTCATCATTATTTGTTTCTATTTCTATGAAAATAATTTATTCTTTATCACTCTCTGAAGTACTCTCATTAATCTCTTCTTTTGAGCTACTCTCCTTGGTGTAGAGGCTTTTCTTATATCTGTTAGAGTTTTTTTCATATTTACTTGGCTTATAGTTCTTTTTATAAGAATGTTTTCTCTTTCCTACCTTAGCATGTTCTTATTCATCACTTTTATCATATTTTTCATGAGGAAACTTAGTAGTGAAATGCCCTATCTCACCATAAAGTAAATATTTGAAAGGAAGCTTACCTTTATACTTACCAGATCCTTTTTTAAGATTTCTCACAAAAAGAGCTTCTTTTTCTAATTCATCACTTGACTCTAGTTTTGCATTTTTGACTTTATTTAAAGATTTGAAGGTTGATTCACACTTTGATGGTTTTTTTGTTTCTATCCTCATTTCATATGCTATGAGAACTCCATGCAACTCATCCATCTTTAGCATGTTTAGATATTGTATTTCCTCAATTGCTGAAACCTTAGGATCAAATCGTAAGGGGAGAGATCTTAGTAACTTTTATACTATTATTAACTCTTCTATTTTTCACTAAGTCCTTTGATGGTATTCATGATTTTTTACACATGAAGAAGATAGGCCAAAACATTTTCTTCTTCTTTCATTTTTAGACTCTCAAACTACCTTTTATGGGTTTGGAGCTTAGCTTGCTTCACTTTGGTGTCCCACTCATATATATTCTATAGTTTATCCCATGTCTCCTTTACCATGTCATAATGCATAAATTTGAAAAACTTAGATTCATACAAGCCACATAATATTGCAATTAAAGCTTTGGAGTTATTTTCACTATCCTTATTTCTAGTTTGATCTGGTGGGGTCTAAGGAGTTGTATATCCCATTACTACCAATTATAAAATATCAAACCATAAAGCCATTATATAGGTTTTAATTTGTATGATCCATAAAGCATAATTTGTTATATTAAATTGCAAAGCCTTGTTTGTGGATAAACCCTTTGGTACTTTATGAATGGCCATGTGTGTTGCTAAGATCTACCTTCTGTCGATTAGACTATTCCTGAAGGAACCTGCTCTAATACCAATTGATAAGCAACACTAATAATGAAAGGGGTAGTGAAAAAGTATTATATAAAATTTTAATTTAAAAATAAAATCCACACATAAAACATTCACAAAAAGAGATAACACAATGACACCAAATTTATGAGGAAAACCTTTTGGAAAAAAACCATAAATGATGAGCTGCATGGATCTACCATCCAAATCTAGCTAAAAATATAAATGAATATAAAGTGTTTATATGCACAAACCTAATGAAGACACTGATCCCCAACACTAAACACCATCTCAACAAATTTGAAGGCACCAACCTCCTAGAGACACCAATCCCCACACAAAATAAATTATCTTTCGAATAACACTCTGATTTCTTTTGTTCTTTGCTCAAATGATATGTATAAACAAAATCTGCTCTTCCTCTCCTAATTTTATCTCACAATTATATGATCTTAAATCAAATCAAATTATTGTAATACTTCTACATCTTTTCTCCCTTATATAGCCTTTAAACACTTCTCACAAAGGAGGCATCCCATTGAAGAGGCACCTCTTCACCAAAAGATGTGACCGTTGGCATTTCTATCAATAATTTTGTTAACATTTCTATCAATAATTCCATTAACATTTACATTCACTTATAACAACATTTCCATTCACTTTTGATAACAATCCATTCACTCCTGGCAATAATTCAATTTGACACTTTTGACAACAATTTTGTTTGACATTTTCATTCATATCCATTATACTTCCTTTGACATCAATGATAATTATTAAAACAAAAATGTGTTATCAGATTTCCTAGTGACCTTATCTTCTCCATCAACCAATAGAATGGAGTGGCCTTATTAATGAATGAACACAAGAGATAATTAGTTTATTTTCCACTAAGGAAGGTATAGTAATTTTTTTATAATTAAGTTTGGAAGTATTGGTGACTTGAGTCAATTTGAACCTTTCCATTGAGGTTGTATAATTATTTTATCTATCAAAAATACTGGACCATAAATTTATTACTGAAACTCCTCAAATAATTCCCTTTGGAAAGTCTTATGTTTTCTATCACTAGTGTTGATTTT